>CM021770.1:33466058-33557239 GCA_011076525.1 Nettapus auritus | reverse complement strand
CCACGGAGCCCTCATGGTGATCTTCGTCTCTCCTCTGAGACATTTCCTGTGATGAAACATGATCAGTGGCTGAGCTTCAAGCCTGATGAAACATAATATTAAATAATATGTTGGGGTGGCTTTGTTTTTTTCTGTAACTGATAGCTTGGTGTATCCGACAAAGGAAGCCACTCTGTGGCCTTTTTGCCTTGAGCATCCTCAGCACAAAGATTTTGCGTTTGGAATTGTAAATTATGATTAGGTGATTTTCCACATGCTGCAACAGAGATTGCCCACTCCCCTAGAGCTGCACAAGCGACACGAAACAGAACAAAAACAGGAGGCTGGAACAACCAACCGGTACGTAGGTGTGCAGAACTCGAGCTTTTTAAGGAGTGCACACATCATCGCAAGGGCTGTGATCTTAGCAATGTATGGCCCCTAACATGCAAAAGAAGCAGATCATTGAATTAAAAAAGAGCCAGTTCCCAGGGTGTAATTGCACCTTAAGGGCAAATAAATACCTTCTTGCTGCTTAGATTGGTAGCGTTCCTTCCCATGGCTGAAGCATCAGAAATAATTACGCTAAAAGACACTTGAGCCAGTAGAGGAAACACATACTGCATTTTATGATGTTCTTGCTGGGCTTCTTGTGTAACATGAGAGAAATATTATTAACACCAGTGCTAAGTTGGTGTAGGATTACACCCCCGTGTTGGTCTAAACTGTGCTGTGCAGCTTTCCTCACTTTTTATAGCTCTATTAATGATTTTTCAAAAATTGTGGGCTAAAGGAGTATTAAAATGTCTTGGCAATGTACTGTTTCTCAATCTTTTTACTGTGGGATTATATATACCTTGTTTCTATTTGATTTTGATTGCTTGCTTGGCCTAGATTCTCCGCAAGCATTTGGTACGACTGAATAATTTTTAGTTGTACTTTCGTGCCATGCTTTATGCTAATCTGCTGATGTTTTGCAGCTACAGCATTGCCAGTCGGTGCTGCAGTCTGCAGGCTTTATCCTTTACTGGATTTTTAACAGGGTATTTTATTGCCTGTCATTACCATTCATTGTGGCTTTATGGACTGTGCTCGCTGCTCGAGCGCTCCCTCCCGCCGCCGCCAGCTCCCTCCCTGCCGCGCCGGGGCCGTGCCGCCAGCGGAGATTTCATGGCAGAACCCACACCAGGCTGCCCCCACTGCCCCCACTGCTTCCACTGCCCCCACTGCCCCCTGCCCCAGGAGGGAGCTGGAACTCCATCAACCAGCCCATGCCTGGGCATCTCCGGGCCACAAGCTCTTCCCAAATATCGCTGGCTGCTTCATGGGAATAATGGTTTCTGCATTGGGCTCATCAAGTTTCAAGAGTTGTCAGGTGCTTTGTGTTGTGCTAATGGAAAGTTGGAGGAGACCGCAGGGTTTCATTCAAATGACAGTTAAATTAATAATTATTTAGTAAGAATGAGTTATATTTCTTATACCCAGTTTAGGAGCATTTGTCACTTTTATCTAATAACACAAGGGCATGGGCCAGAGCCAAACCTTTATCTGCATGTTCTCAAAGCTTTGGTAGTTCAGGTAGACCACGACTCAACTCCAAGCAATGTTGCTGTGACCCTGGGGAGATTCTTACAGCTCTGTGCTCCCCTCCCGCCTCCTTTAGTATCTTACACCGTTTTAGATACTTTCTTTTAGTTGGAGATACTTTGGGGACAGTTAAATCCAGTCTCTGGGAAAATATTTAAGCTATATCAGGACAGGACAGAGGTTTATCAGTTTAACTTGCCAAAAAAACAAACACAACTTTTTGATGCAGATAGGACCTGACACCATGTTCCTAGCCCACGGACTCCTGGACTAGAGCTGCCCATGAGCCCAAGGAGGCAGGGAGGTACCAGCAGAGGCTGACAGGCAGAAACCACTCTGAAGTTGCCTGTGTTGCATCGCTTTTTCAGTGCTGTTGTCCCTCTACCTGTGAAGGCCTGAGATCGGGGAAGGGAAGGCTGGAGATTTACTAGTCTGCAGTCAGACTTGAACAGAGATATGTGTGTATGAATAAGAATATGCATAAATCTTTGCCTGCCTCTACTCAGCAAAAGGAAAATGGATGGAGTTTCCCGGAGCAACACTTACATGTTTTTATCGGTGTTTTTAAAATAAATATATCATTCACTCTATACTTTTTAGTGAGATGATTTATATCTTTACAATGCAGTGTTATTCAAAGCAAGCAAATGTGTTAGAGTGGGAGCACAGGAGCAGCACGGTGAAAGCGCCGCTCCTTGTGCTTGATTATCTGCAGTGGCTGCTAACCAACAAGTTAGCTCCCCTATGCTGCAGAGACATACATTTTAAAAAGCCTGGCTTGAACACTGACTTCTGTGGGAGCTGAGTGTTCAACACTTCCCAGGATTGGACCTCAAATACTTATCTGTGTGAGCTTTCCATTATTCATTCTACAAATGAAACTGGTTGTAATGTAAATTATAGAATGAATCTTTCTGCGGCTTAAGATCCTGTAACTTAAACCTCCTAGGCTGCTTATCTGCCTTCTGCCACCTACCTACAGTTTATCCAGTGCACTTGGCATTCTTGATTGTTCCTTGAATATAAATTTCAATCATACCCACAGGGTACCTCTGTTCTATAATAGCTTGCATTGTGAGCAATTTAGCAAGAGAACCGTTCTGCCCAAACTGTGAGTGAGACATTTGCTATTGGGAAAAGCAAAACCCTTGGGAAGTACCATGCATATTCCTAACATGACGCTGTAATAAGGCAATTGTATTGAAATTAAAATAGAGATTGAGAGATTTATCTCCCTCCTTTCAGTCATTCGGTATCATGGAGCTGTCCGGGAGCCTCTAAGCAAGGCCACGTATGTAAAACCAGCCCTCTCGGAAAGTCGGGCCGATTGGCTAACGATTGCTTGATGCCTTTTACAAAAGTCATTAAAATTCTTCCTTATCTTGACAGAATAACTTTGCACTGTAATAATCCCATTAGACCCCAGTTGTTCTGCTTTTCCGCCAGCCAGGTTGCACACAATTCCTGCCATCGTGGTCCCGTGACTGCTGCTCGCCTTGCTCAGCCTACAGCCCCCAGTCAGCCTCATGCATGAGTTTCAAAGCACCATAGGTGCTGATGCAGAAGCTCCTCTGCAACATGAAGAGGCAAAAAATGGTCCTGGCAGTGTGTTCACACACATTATAGACCTAAGAAAAACCCTCCGTGGAGCAGGTAGATTGGGCACCTGCATAAAACATACAGAAAGTCATTGTGGAAGCTGTGCTTTCAAAGAGAGGGAATGGTAAACTTTGTCACCCACCTGCACTCATACATTCTGTCCCCAGCACTAGGAGATAAGAGACAACACGGAGAAGAGCACGGTGTGTTAGGGGAATGAGTTTGGCATAGGTAGGGATGAAAGTGGAATGAGTCTTGAAAGCCTGGTGGTCTACGAGAAGGTACAAGATGGAAAAGGTGGTATTTGCCCTAAGCCAGTGGGAACTGTGGTTGGGAGTTGTTAAAGTATCTCCCAGAGATGTGGTTGCATTTAATACTATGTCATTTTTAATTAAAAGGCACCTGTAAGCAATAAAGCAATCGTCAATGTGATGTACCAGCTTGTATCTTGCAGCAGCACAGAAACAGAGCAGTCTATTTGGAGACATCACTGAAGGGAACTACAGCAGGAGCTGTTTCAGGACATTGCAGGCTGAGGGAGACCCATGAAAGTCTTCTCAGAAACCTGAGAGATGTATTCAGTGGTTCCTACCAGTATTAGAAATCAGCCAGAAGGATTATGCTTAAAATCTATTGCAAGTGATTTCCTTTAATAAAGTTAAGGAGATTTCTCTCCTTAATACTCATCATGTTCCTCCTGAAGTTCATTCTATTATTGTCCTCACTAGTTTTTCCACAATGTCTTCCTAATATTTATGAGGTGGATAGAGAGCTTTAGCCTCAGACACATAGGAGACCATTTAGGGAGAAAATACAGCTTTTCTGAGGAGGCAGTCACAGGGCATGGCAAAACAGCGGTGTGTCTTGTTGGTAGGGCCATGGGGGAAGAGAGTGAAAAATGTATTTGCCTTTTCAGCAAGAGAAGAAAAAGCCAATGGTAACTTATTTTAATAGTCCTTTCCAACCAGAATGATTTTCTCACCAAAAACAAATTCCAAGCAAAATATGAAATACTTACTCAAGTCGAAACTGGAAGCACTTCACTATTAAATAAAATGTCTGAATTTGATGTAGGGCAACTGCCAAAATCAGAGAGGAGATTTCAGGGAATGGTGGTAGTGGTTTCCTTTTTCTTAGTAGTCTTTGACAGGAAATTCCCACAGCACAGGAATTCGATCATCCAAAGGCCTCCCTGTTAGGACACGTTCTTAAGAAATCAGTCACTAGCTCAGATCAGCCTTGTGAAGTCAATTTGAGCCACCCACACTTAAGTAAATGTCCTCTCTAGGAAGTTGTGAAGCACTTCTAGGCAGACAGTCTGTTCTGTGGAGTTCCACAGTGTAGAAAATAGGTGGAGAAAGTGTGGGTGGCTTTGTGGCCTGAAGGGAAGGCATTACCCTAGGAGAAACCTGAACTCTTGGCTCTGTCCGAGTACATAAAGATCAGTTAAATGTTAACAGACTGAGAAAATCTGGAAGTCTGCAGACTCTCAGAAAGTCTGTAGTGTGCTCTACCAACATCCCTTTACCACTAGTGAAGTTTTTACCACTAGTGAAGACTTTATCCCAGTGAAGACCAGAACCACCTTTCTCAGTGTTGTTTTTTTTTTTTTTCTGAAATTAGTGCATTATATTCCTGATACCTGTATAAAACTGCACTTTGGGTGAGGTGTTTGAGCTCAGCTAGAAGCATCTTCCAAAACAGAAAGACTTTCAGGTTTGTTACAGTGTCCTTCCACATATGAACTTTATGAAATAATTCTCTTCTTTGGCTTCACTTCGCCTTCTGTAGAAAAATAGAATACCCTTTATCCTAACCTACCAATTTTGAGACAGAGATGATTTTGGCATGATTTTAAGAAGAGCTTTTAAAATTAAGCCTTAAGGGACTATCGATTCCTTATTTTTTAACTGTTGTTAGCAGTAATCCCTAGACACATCAAAGGAGGCTGAAGTCTCAATGTGAAACATCCTACAATCAAGTAGGAAGAGAAAATCTTTGCCTGGAAAAGCTAACATCTGAAAACAAAACAATCTTCAGTATTTCTCTAACACTGCCTTTAACCATCCTTTTTTTTGAGAGCTTTAACCAACTCTAACACTACATTTAGCCTGTTTCTTTGGAAATCAGTGGCCAAATTCCTGACTTAATTTGGAGCACAAGCGCAGCCAAAGTGCACAATGCAGTAGTAATTACATCTGTTTGTTTGCTGCACAATGGCTGTGGAGAACTTTCCTCTGTCTTTGTCCCAAGAGCAGCACTATGTCTTGAAATCAATAAAATCGATACCTTTAAAAAAGATTTGTTGATGTTTGGACTGCACATAAAATTAGATCCCCTGATTAATACCGTTATGATGTGACAGCATCACTACGTTCCAGTACGTGAAGCCCTTCCTTGTTCACCCACTTACAAATTACAGTATCTTGTAATAATAAGAGCTAAAAATTACAGTTAAAAGAATAGTTATTGACTTCCAGAAATAAACTGTGAATGGCTCCTGTTGTGCTCCCTTTCCATATGCCTTGTATTGTCACTTATTCATGTCCTTCCTCATGCTGGATATCAGAGCTCTCAGCAAAGCAGCAGGGGCTGCTCTGCTTAGAAATATTAGGTGGGAGGATTTGTGTGTCTTTTAAAAAATTAATCTGAATGACAGGTATAATTTCCAAATCTTTGCTAGTCTCAGCTTATTCCCCAGACTGTCCTGGGTTGTTTTCTCAGTAGGCTTTGATTCAGCCCCGGTTCAGGAAGGGAGCTTGTCTGTGATCTTGCTGGTATAAAGCTAGCATAGCATCACCTTTAATAATAAGCTTGTACCCTCGTAAAAGAGAGTGTGTTCCACATTCTTTGCTGCACACTGTGTCCTCTTGGTGTGACTTGAGGGAGCAGAATCTTTCTGGAAATGGCTGCAGGGGCACTTTTTGGTCTGCACACAGCTTGAAAGCCAGTGGCCAAAATCACTGCTCAATTGTTTTACACCCTGGTGCCTTCAGAGAACTTGTATCTGCTTTATACTAACATGACAAGCAAATTGGCTTCAAGCTCTCCAGCATTTCCCTTCCTGCCAT
Source organism: Nettapus auritus (assembly GCA_011076525.1). Taxonomy (NCBI): domain Eukaryota; kingdom Metazoa; phylum Chordata; class Aves; order Anseriformes; family Anatidae; genus Nettapus; species Nettapus auritus. The sequence goes on along the minus strand of CM021770.1, from coordinate 33,551,003 downwards.
TGCAGTGTGCCACAACACCCGAGGAGTTCCTTCTCTGGTGTTCCTGTGCTCTGGGAATGTGGCTGGGACAGAAGAACTAGCAAGGGGAATGCTTTGCATTCAGACGGGTTTGTCTCCACCGATTAGCTTAATTAGATTTATTTCCCATCTTCTAAACTTTTGTAGCATCTTATTGCACTTCCATAGATTCACCTCTCAGTAGATTGGGTTTAATTACTGTGCAGTGTCTCTATATTTATTTATTATCAAATGTTCCTCTCTGTATTTTAATTTTAGTTACAAACCTGTGGCTCTTATAAACACAGTCTCAGTGATATATATATATATATAATATATATATATATATACATATTCTGGAATAGCTCGTGTTTCTCTTGTGTCTGTGTAGTAAAAGACTCCTCTCTGTTCCTTTCACAAATAATTATTTCCCCCTTGATTTTTCAATCTTAAATACCAGTGTCAAGGTATATTATTTTTTAAAGCCGTGATAAGAAGCTATTTTATTATTCTTCAACTGAGTAATCAAAGTCATCTGAGACTGCTAGGTGAAACAGAATGAAATAACATACCAAACCAGAGAGCTTTTGGAGAGACCAAAGCCATGGGGAGCTGGTGTCATTACCTGAACTTGTCCTGTGGCTGCTGTGGGAGACGTTGTGGGTGTGTGCTGAGGGTGGTGGGGCTTCCCACCATATGCTTAGTGGGGAACCAGGGGAAGGGAAGAAGTGAGGAAGAAAGGAAAGGAGGGATATAGGGAGGAAGGTTATGCAGATTACTTTAGACAGGTGTCCTGAGCGGCATATTTCTTTGGCATTACAAGAAGGCAGTCACGATCAGTCAGCACAGCACTTCATCCAGATGTGACTTGTGCTCAGTGGGTTGGTCCACAGAAAGAGATCGGGCTTTTTTGTTCCTTTTCATGCTGTAAATTGAAGTGGAAGATTCTTATCACAACTTCATAGCTTGAACTGTAGCATGGCCAGGTGAAATGCGTCTTCAAAAGGCTTTGAGTATACTCGTACACAATTAAATCTCTGACCTAAAGCAGTCCTTTTGTTTTGAAAGCACTGTTTCTCTAAGAACTATGTCATATTTCATTTCATTTCATCACAGCAACACCCCGTTGAGTGTAAGAAAAAAGAAAAAAGCCAATTTCATTTGCTTCCGCTCCGTATGAAAATGAATTAAATGTAAGAAAATTGAGTTTTTGTAATTAAGTTCTATAACATCAGGAGAAACAAATATGTCTGTGAAACATGCTGACCCTCAGTGGAAACAGGTAATTGCTTTAGATAACGTGTATATACAGGTATAGCTATTTGTGCATCTTCACATGGGCACGGCCACGCACACTTCTTGTGTTTCCCAGCGAGGACTTTTGCAAGCATACCTTCCCTTGTCCCACTGCAGGGCAGCCCCATGCAGAGATCTGGGAGACCATAATCACATGGAGAAGTCCCTTGGTTCCTGTGTTGCCACCAGGAGCCGTGTTTGGAGCAGGGTGTTCGATGGCTTGGAGCCTGCAGCACTCCAAGGGTCACCTGCAGGAGCCGAGGCTGCCAAAGAGGGAAGAGGGAACCCAGGCAGTTTCTGTGCTCATTCATACACAGCTGTGCTGGATTGGGCTGCTGTGAGGGAAAACAAGTCTGCAGGCTCCCCTTGGTGCTCTGAGCAGCAGGCGTGACCCTGGTTTGAGGGCTGGGCAGAACTTAGTCAGGTAAAAATAAGAACCAACTCAAGGCTTTGCCCGCATAGTCTGTTGTCCTCAATTTTGTGCATTCCTGAGGACGAGCAAACTCAGCAAGTTTAGGGGTAGAAGCAGAGAAAAAGACTGGAGAATTCACTATAGCGAGACCTCAGATCAACCTGCGTATGGGTATGTCCCTGCTATTCAGCCAGAGGCTATTCATCAAACTTATGAATAGGTATCTTTGAAGTAGGGTTCCTGCTCTTGTTCGTGACACAGGAAGATGACTCTGAGGGCACTGCTCACTCATTTAATTAGACTACATGTGAGCCAGTAAGGATGGGGATACTTTATTTAACAAAACTCAGTATTTAACCACTCTCAGAGATCCTCAGCGAGATATTTTTGTCTTGTTAAACACTTATTCCCCCCCACTCCCCCCTTCCTCCCTGCAAACAGGTTCCTGTAACAATTGAATCCCTCCTCTTCTTCCATCCAGACTTAATTAGCATTTTTGTGTTGTTCTTACTGTAAAGCCTGAGATGAGAGTGAAGATGTTCAGGTAATTAAGTAATTATGAAGTACCCACCTCTTTCTCTGGCTGCCCGGGAGAGATTTGCCAAGGCTTGACACCGTTCTGCCACCGCCTGCGCCGTCACCTGCTGCGGCGGGCGGAGGAGCCAGCACTGTGTGGCACTCTTCTCGTGGTTGTCCCTCGTGTACGTGCCGCTGAAAGCCCCTCCGATGGTAACACGCACCTTATTTTCATGTAAATGCAAGGAACCGATTTGCGAAGCAAGAACTAATGAATCATCCTTTCTGCTCCATTAAGATCATTCCCGGTTCCCATCTCCTGGCAAGTCTGGAAACGGCGGAGAGAAGGCGTGTGCCCAGAGCAGGCGGGGAAGCAGCAGATCAGTCCCATTTCTGGAGACTTTGTAAGAGGTCCCCATGCAAAGAGCTCCCACCACACACCCCTGTGGGCGAAGCAGAGCCCAGTTCATTCTGAGTGTCCACAGAGAAGCCTGGAGAGGAGCCCACAGCTCACAGGAGTCCAGGGGGTGCGGAGCTGGCTGTGCATGGGTTGCTCCATGGCCCTTTGGGATGGGGCTGCTGTGGATTTGAGGGGCAGCAGGAGCACCCCGAGGCCGGGCAGCCTCGGTCGTGCCACCCGTCCATGCAGACTGACAGCCCGCCTGCATTTATGGCACGTCTCATACCTCGCTGCAAACACTGAAATTACATGCTTTAGCTGAAAGACAGCCAAAACATCTGAAAGGCTCATTGTTTCCCAAGTAATATTTTCAATACAAATTGAGCTGAATGGTTCTTGAAAACAATTGTGTATTAAACTCCAGCAAACATATACACTGTTCAGGCCCACACAGGCTAATATAAATGGCAGCGTGACTTGATAAAAGCACAATGAAAGGCTCTATTTTTGTTAGTGTCAGTGACCTTGCGTGGCTGTTGGAGAACTGTTCAATCTCCTGTTCAGGATGTATAAAATTAATATACCTAAGGGGGAGGATGTTATTAGGAGTTAGCTCGGAAATGCTACAGGAAATGCTGCGGATAGATGGCTGAAATTACCCTGTAGACATTGTTCAAACAGATCTGTGTTTAAAATTAAACTTACAAGAAAATCCTTTTACTAGTTAGTCACCAACAAAATAAGTATCTATTGATTGTATCTCCATTTGTTACATCTTAATAAAAGAAAGGGTTTTAAAACTACATAAAAGAACAAGGGGGGAAGAGCGTTAGAAGTGTTATTAACATATTAAAAGATAACCACAATGGATATAATAAAATGCATTATTCACGAGGCATGATAGCAAAACTCAGTGAGAGTGTCTTTGCCCCTGTAAGTTCTTAACATCACTGAAAAGAATTATCTCTCTTCATCTATTTTCTGCTGCATGGCTTTACCTCAAAAGCCATACATTATTCCCCCAATCTATTTCATTGAGCAAGATAATTATCTATGCATGGATGCTTTAGCATGAAAGACATCTCCCAGGAAGTACAACTTTCCCATTTATTTATTTCTTTTAAACAAAAGGGCTAAAATAAAGGTGTGTGGGAGAAGGAAATAAGGATCAGTGCTTAAAACATAGCTAATGACATGCTAATGTGCACAAATGAATATTGAAAGAACTCAAACATTGCTTTGAAATTAATTATACCACTCCCTTTGTCCTGTAGAAATGGGAGATTAAAACCTGTACAGAGATGTTTACTATGTTTAATTTTCAATTGTTTCTTTGATGTAACAGATAGAAAGGTTTGCACCTGCAAAGTAAAAAGGCTGTGAACAGATTGCAAACATTCTGCAAACACTTCATCAAGAATTTTAGTTGTCAGCCTCCCCAAGCACAAGGGAGCCTTGATGATATCTTTGTGTGCCTTTGACTCCTTTTGATTAATAAATGCAAACAAATTTCGCTCAGTAACCTCTGGTTGCAATCTATGCATGACAATTAGGGACAACCTCTGGTGAAGGGATGCACTGAGGGCTGTTCCCCCTTCCTCTCCTACACAATAAATAGTTGATGTTTAATGCTTTTTGACAATTAGAGAATGAAATCTTTTGTACTTGTGCAGTCCTGGCTACCGTTCATTATTCTGTTCCCAGCAATTAAGGATCAGTGTTTGTTATAGTATTACAGTAGTTTGGGTGGATGAGCTGTTTTTTTTTTTTCCTGCTTTTCTTTTACTGATGCTACTTCATCCCATTAGGGGAACTTGGAGCACAGATACTGCTTTATTACTGATCAGTAATGTGAGTTGCATCGATATGATAGATTTCAGAGGGAATGATTAGGAATTGGCATAAAACACAAGTAGAGTGCTGGTTCATCTTGTGAGTCCATCTCAGAAATAGTACTGAAACCATCCCAACATGGCAGGGAAGGTACCTGGGCAGGCAGCAGCACCTGTGTGCATTTACTCACGTGCTGGGATGAGGTCCTGAGCCCCTCTTGCTCCTGCTCAGCTGTGGGACTGCAGGCACGGGGCTGTGACAGGAGCTTCTCAAAGGGGGTGGATGGTATTAGAAATGAAGGAAGCGAGTTGCTTTATAGACAGGAGCAGATGCTCAGGCTGACGATGCATAACTTGTTTTTACAAACTATTAGGCCCTAAAGATGTAGTTTACTGCTTCTAGGGACGCAGGAGATGTAAGGATAAAATAAAGTGACAAAACCAAAATAGACTTTACAAGGAAAAATAGGAGACATCCCAAAGCTGTTTTTGGTGTAAAAAGACAGAACAAGAAATGATGACTATACAGTGGCAGTAAGGTGAAAGTAATCTACGTATCACCCCCAATATCAGTGTCCCTGCCTCAGTTTTCATACGCAGTGATAGTATGGAACAGGGGCACAGGAGCTGAATGGCTGCAGAAATCAAGCTGTAAAAACTGGTCTGGCCTGAAGCAGAAGCAGTACTCTAGTTCCTCGGTGTGCTCAGATGGTGAACACATGTGTCTAACTGGAGACTGTGCTGTATGTTTGGAGAACAGCACACACAGTACCTGCATTTGGGATCGGGGCACAAGGGGATGAACAGAGCTCTCGGCAGCCAGAGTTTGGCTGTAGGATCTCAACAGTAGGCAAGGCTTTGCATGCTATTTGTAGGGATGCCATAATTAAAAGCTTTAATTAAATGAATTAAATCATTTGTAAAATAGAATATAAATGGAAAATAGGATAAAATGCATTTTCTTGTCCTTTGGCACTACACGCCATGCTAACCTGATATCTTTCTCTGATAGGGTGACTGATTTTCTTGACAAAGAAAATGCAATAGGTCTCATCTTTATGGACTTCAGTGAAGCATTTGATATAGCACCACATGGGAAATTATCAGTGGGACTGGAGGCAGTGGAGATTAGTAAAAAAACAGAAAGGTTGATAAGGAGAGAGCAACAAGTGGAAATGAAAACAGATAGCACTAAAAGGGAAGGTATCAAGTCGGAAGGAGGCCACCCCCAGAATTCCCCAAAGACCTCTCTTGACACTACCTTGTTTCATATTTCCATGAATGACCTTGAGGAAGAGGCCCAGGCTAACTGAGTTTGCAGATAACACTGTATTAAAATCAGCAGAAGCACAGGAATTTGCTAGGTTGTATACGAGGAATTTGAGGCTGGAATAGTAGAAAAGGGTAAGGTTAAAGATGTGTGCTTAGGGACGAGCTGTGACAATTTTTTTCTGGGTTAGGGAGACATGGGTGGAAAAACAACCTGGCCATAGGAGGGAGACCCCGGGGGGGACTTTGAGCGTCCCACAATTCCAGGAAGGTAGTTGGAGCAGCACTAGGAAGGTATTCCTGTCTGCAGGGGAGCCACAATTACGAGGAGACAATAAAAGAGCTCGGGTCATTTAGGCCAGCAAAATAAATGCTGAGATAGGATATGATTGTTCAATGCTAACTGCCAAGGGAACAAAAACAAGTGAGGGGAAAGGAGCTAACAATGTTGACAGAAAAACAAATGGATATAAAGTGATCATTAATAAGCTTTCTGATCAAAATTGGATTCCCAGCCTTCAGAGACCCGACATGCCTTTCGGCAGGAGAAGCAGAAGGAAAAATGTAGCTGTTTATAAGATGTTGCTTTATCAGATTATTTGGTGTCATATCCAAGGAGCAGAGACTGAGCTGTCTCATCCCATCCCAAAGTCCCTTCGAAGCCTTGCTGGTGGTTTCTGACCCCTTTCAAAATCTTCCTGCTGTAGGGAAGTACTGACCTGCTGTCAGTGCTGTGGGATCGTGCAGGGAAATAAACGGGTGCACTCCCAGGGGCTCTGCGACATCGCTCCAAGGTGACTGTTGTGGGGCTACTGGTGACAGGACTTTCCTAAAAACACAGGGGTGGTGACAAGACTAGCTACAGTGGGATGTCACAGAGAATACACACCTTCCAGTCTTCGTCCTCAATGCACAAAAAAAGCTCCCAGACCATTTCTGGGGCTCAGCTGCTGGATCTGCAGCCATGCCTGCAGCATCCCCAGGCAGGGCAGGCACCGCATCCCGCAGCTGCCCTCGGAACCTCTCCCTTTCCCTTCTTGATCCTTTTATTTATTTATTTATTTTTAATGAGAGCATATATTTGGAGGAGTGGTGCCTGTGACATTTGCCAGAAGTTGCATGGAAGTGGTAACACATGCTTGTATATCTTGCAGATGTTTAAAATAATCCCACCTCCACTAACTCAGAAGGTTTCCCTACCTTCCAGGTGAAAATAGCTCTATTCCCTAGGCCTCAGCAGGGATTAGGGGCTGAAATAAGATTGACATTTTACATTAATTAAATTTTAAGTTACAAAAAGACCGAAAAAAAAAAAAATAAAATAAAAAATGGTAGGATAATTCTCTAAAGGTGAAGCAGCATGGGTTTTCCCAAATTTCATGAACCTGCAATGGTGAGTCATCGGGAATCAAATGTTTGAAAGCCGTTGTTCTCTAGGCAGAACTGAAAATTTAGCTGAGAATGATTTCCCAGGGTAGTAAAGGTGCTGATGGGCCATGACCTTAAAGCAGTTAGTCAGTACCAGTATTGCTGGGACAGATCCCGAGTTCTTCCCAAGTCACTGGTTACTGTTCTGTTGCCTAAAAACAGGAGTCTTGGTATACCTCTTCCTCTCATTTTCTGGTCTGGAATGTTTTATATAGTTAGCGACAAGGATTCAAAAAATAATTTAAAAGTTTCCTTTACATTTTAGGTGCCCCTATAGATATTGCTTATGTCCTTGGCCTCCGTCTCTGTCCCAGAAACTTGTTCAGTGCAGGCTTATGGGAAGGTGCTACCAGGGGAGATGCTGCCAGGGGAGATGCTACTGCTTGGACACCACGAATCTCAGAGGAAGGACAGGGAGATAGTGCCCAGAAGGATGCTGCAGTGCTCCAGGGGTCTGTGGGACCACCACAGGGGGTTGTTTCCATGCAGTTCAGTTTATGTGCAGCTTTTAATAATGCCCAGTTTAGTATGGTGGGGGCAGATATATTTATTCTCTGTGTTATTTAATACCCAGGTAACTACTGCTGGGGCATTTAATGAGTTCTTTAAAAAAAAAAAATCCACTGTGAGCCACACATTCTCGCATACCTCAGGCTTTATTTCACTCACTTAATGGACTCCAGCCTATGCTCTGGTAGTTAAAAATCTTCCATTACTATCACTCCAGCATTTTTACTGCTTTTTTTTATTTGCTCAATCATTTCACAGTCCAGTTGTTCAGTTTTGGTCAGGTGGGCTATAAAATATTCCTGTAACAAGTTCAATCTCTGCAACATCTCTGGCCTCCATCTATAATGACTTTGCACCATTGCTAGTTTCTCCCATATCACAGTTTTCAGGAACTAACAAATCTTCCTCTGCAGGCAAACACACATCCCAAACACACAGCCCTCTTTCCCAACAGCTCCCATACAGCAACCCCATTTAGTACACTCGGTTGTTCCATCCCAATTGGAAGGATTTCATTCAAAATTACCTGAATTAGAAGAAATGGAAATTTGCAGTGGCTGAGCACCAATTCACCAGCTACCTGCAGACACATTAGGGTCACTCTCAGTACTGTTGTTCCACAATCCTGTTTTCCTTGGCTTTGGGTTTGTGTGGAGGGTGTTTTAAATTTTTTTCCCCTTGGCTCCATTCTGTTTCATGGAAGAGTTGCTGAAGTAACAGTGGGAAAAGCCGGTTCCTGTGCCAGCCACAAGGAGCAGGCTATACTGTGTCCTGTGCCCACATGTGAGGGGAGCAGGAAATATAAGACTTCCCCAGCTCACATGTATCTGTCATCATTTTTTTCCCATTTGAGCAGGTGGGAAGGTAGCACCACTGCCCCCCATGGCCATCGGGCATCCTCGTGGGTGATGCTGTGGAGGAGCGTGAGCTGCTGGTTGCTCCTCAGAAGCACCAAATCCTCCCCGGGTCCCAGATGCTCACCTGGTCCCAAGCTTGCTTCACAGAAATAGCACATGTGTCCAAGAGGCATTTAAGGAGTAAATGTAGGTGTTTCCTGGAGGTTCCTGGGGGCTCTGAGCCTCCAAAAATGCTCTGTCAAGGTAGAGAGAAGACATCTCTTTTAATGGAAAGAGATTCCCACGTTTACACGCGAGATAAGAAATGGGAGGTTTAGTAAGCCATATACCAGGGAGCTGTCTGTCCATGAGGAGTTAGAGTGCAGCACCTTCCTCCAGCAGGCTGCAGCCCTGTTCTTGAGGAGGAGAAGTAATGGAGAGATCGAGTCTATAACCCACAGAAATTTTAAATAAGGAAGTTACTTCGCTCCGTGCCTTGCATTCAAATACCTGCACATTCCCATCGCGAGCCTGTCGGGCTGGCAGCTCCTGTTGGACTGCCTCATTGATTTACTTTGGGCTGTAATTTGATGGAGTGCTTACAATATCTTTGGGTTTTACGCCGCAATCTTCCGCCGCCTGCCTCACCTGGCTGCCTCTGATGATCTCTTCTCCATGTACCGTACCACTCAAAGTCTCTTTCCAGTCCTTTACCGCAGGTAAACATCATCTCCTGTCCGTGATGCATTTTATATCTCCCCAGAAAGTAATACCTATAGAAGTCAGCACTTCGGTGATTTATGTAATTAAAATATGATGAATCAAGTCATTAGAATTCACTAGCATTGGTACACATGTTCACAAGTACACAACTTGTCTCAAACTGTGCCTGCCCCATCATCCCACAATGACCTTGTTTTATTACTTAAGCTTTTACTCCTTATCAGAAAATTATGAATAGCAGAACAAACTGAAGAGTGGAATTAGAAACAAGAGTGCCTGGTATATTTTTCTGCTTGTATTTACTTTGTCACTTCAGAATGACAGCCTTGAAATTCCTGCATGATCTTCAGCATGTTCTAAAAATGACAGCTACTATAATTCAAATTTACTGCTGTATTTTTTTTACTAGTAATGAAGTTGTAAATGCAGCATTTCTTTCATTACCTATTCATTAAAGATATGACATGAAAACAGAGTTACCATGGAAATGGCTCTGTGAATTCTGAGTACATAATAAGAATTTCATTGTTTACACTACAGCATAGATAACTGATGGGTGTTGTTGTTGCTGGTAAAGTCTTATTTAGCCTCAGGAATGCTTGTAAGGGGAAAAAGGTTATGCAATTGGTCTTCCACTAAGTGCCTGCACACAAGCAAAGCTCTGTAAAATCATCAGTGCAAAAGAGTTTTATGATGAAAAGGACTGAATATGTTTTGAGCTTTAAATCTTTGAGCATCATTTAGAGTTGAATATTTAAGCATTCAAAATAGAGATAGCCTAGTTCGTGTGTTACTAATAGTCTCATTGCAAATCTAATGCATACACATCCCGTATAAATAAATTAGCATACATAAAATTTAGGAGTTTTTACACTTAAACTGAAAAAAATGGGTTTCAGTAGCACAAAAGTGTCAGATTTATTAAATAACAATGTCAACAGCTTGCAAAAAGGTAAAGGTGCTAAAAGCCTATTTTTTTTTGCACCAGGGCTTGCAATTTAAAATGAAATAATGAAAATCAGGAGCAGTGTCCTCTACCAGTATAACAAGGACTGCACTTCTGTGCTGTACTGCACCAACAAAAAGGATCTGGTTTTATCCATAATGGAAGTAGGAATAGTTTTAAATAACCAAATGCCAGGGTGAAAGTTTGACAGCTTAAGTCAAAGTGATGGTAAACATCACTTTTTCTAGCAGAAAGGTTTTAATCCAGTCCTGCACATCTGTACAAAAACACACAGAAAAGTCTTGTGCCCTGTAAAGGATAAATGAGCCAGGATAGCCATTTATGCCACTCAACCCTGAATTCTTGTTTTTCACTGGAAAACCAGTTCATTCCAGGGAGTGGGCCATGAAGGGAAGAGTAATGGATACTGTGTTATAAAATTGAGTGGTAATGACATCTCCTTTGTGCCTTAAATAAACATTTAATTGTTCCTTGTTCTAAATTATATATATATATATTTATTCTCATCTGCACAAAGATAAGAAGCCTGAATGTTACTGGGCATGTCCTAGGTCCTTTGATATCAGTGAAAAGATCCCTGTTGATAATCAAGGCCCTGAACCGGGGTGTTTGATTTCCATCAGCACTCTCTAGTTCCAGAGTCATTTGTGCTAGGCAGCACTAATCACTCCTAATTGCAGTTGATTGGCAGAATAACATTAATGACGTGCCCAAAGCCGCCTGTGTGCTCATCCTCCCAGGCCCTTCACAGGAGAACCGTGTCCTCCGAAACCTGGTGCAGGAAGGTGATGGGTGCGGGGAAGGACAAGGCACTTATGGGTGCAGGCAAAAAACGGGTCCTCCCATTCCCTACCCAGCCTGTACAGCTCACACTGGCTATTATTTTAGTAGAATTTGGTAAGTTCAGGGAAAAATTAGAAATGGCAGCTGTTAGACATAATTGCTTAAAACAGTAAGACTGTAAAGTGCATCAGATGGGTCACCTAGATGCAAATAACAGCTCGTAGGGTCTCCCATGAGCTTGCCTGACATAGTGCAATGATAACCATATTAAACCTATTGTTATGAATAACTTGGTGCTTCCAGTATTCTGAGGGACAGCCACAGACTACAGTTAATGTGTAGCATGAATAATAATTTTCTGGAAAAGGACTAGGGTATTATTCCCCAAAGTGTCTGAAACTGCTTTCAGAGGAGAGATTTGGGTGGTGTAGAGTGTGGATGGTACTGCCACATGTTCTCCAGTTTGCTTGGAGATTACATTTCATTCCCTTGAGTGGGAAAAGCTGGTTAAAATAGTGAGATTCTCTCCTGCTCCTTGTAAGAACTGTCTTCCTCCCTTAACTACTGGAAGGGATACTACTGTCCACACTGTGGTTGTGGTGCACATCGTGCCTCTCTTGCATGTGTCAGCTGGATTTTGGGGATGTGCTTCACCTTCAGCTTGGCTTGGCCAAGCTCTGCACCAGCCGATGTGCAGCCAACAGCACGTAGCTCAAGAGGCAGAAGGGTTTTCACATCTTGCTGTTGATTACCGACGAAACATAACTCAGAGTGTTGGAGCTGCTCAGATTAATGATCCTGATAGTATTTTTACTTTGCAGAGCATCTGTACCATATGTGATCCCGCCAGTGTTTTGCTGGTTGAATCACTGCTGTGACAGAGCAAAGAAAAAGTGTTTAAATCATATCTTCTGTTGGAACCAGCAGGCAGTGTTCTCCTTTTGATAAAATTTCATCAGACACAAAGAGAACAGTAAGATGAAAAAGGAAAGATATTTGAATAATGAGTGAACTGCCCATCATATTAGATATAAAGACTTGTACAGTAGGCTATGGTTTAAACATAAAATGGTTGTTCAAGTCTTGTTTTGTTTTAAAATGCAATTTATTTTTTCTTTTCAAGTATTGTAATCTATTTTTACTGATTGAATATATCAGGTCAATTTTTTCTGATTATGTAGAGAAGCACAAAGACAAAAACATTTTTCAGCCACCTCGTGAGTGGACCAATGTGCCATAAATCAAAGACTCAAGAGCTGTGTCATGTCCCAAAGTGGTTACCTGGCTCCTGGAACGGAGTTTTCCTCTGTGTGCTACAGCAGGGAAAGAACAAGCATGAATTTCCTTGCACTCCTTCCCTAAAATTGATGACTGGGACTTTTGGTAGCCCTCCCTAGTAAGGTCCTCATCACCAAAAACTTACTGTGGGGCATACAGATGTGAGTGGGAATATATAAATAACAGAGGTATTCCACATTTTACTGTATTTTGTAATTTGGTTTCTCTGGGCTTATTTTCTACACAGCAGGGGCAATTTGCACATAATATCTTTGCTGCTAGACTGCAAACATTTATGCTCCTTACAGTTAAGCAGCTGTTAGAAAGCCCTCAGAAACTGAGTTTTGTAAAAGTACCGACACACTTTTAATTGGAGTGTTGGATGCCATAGGAGCAGCGTGGCATAAGCCTAGGTAGTTAGTGTATCTTATTTTGCAGCTTGCAATGTCCAAGGTGTAGGGATTGACTGGCTTTATTTTTAATGCAAATTATAGCTTATTTCCAACTGTTGAATTACAGGGACAGGGAACCTTGCTTGCTCTTTAAAGTGTTATTAGTAATTCAAAGAAATTGATTATCTGAAGAGCAGGCAGATCCTTACAGTCAGGGGATAAACACAATTCTTTGCTGCCAGGATGGTTTGGTTTTTTAAACATTTATTAAAACTGCGAGAAGCCGTGCTGGCTAAAAGTGGAGTTTGCAATTTTCTGAGTGCTTTATGTCTCTTTCAGAAAAATTCATTATAATAACAGAGTAACTGGGCTGACTCTATTTGTGTAAAACAAGAGACTCTTTGGAGATACTAAAGGGGTAACAAAATAAATGTACAATGTCCTGATAGAAATAAAAGTATTGATCTGATGCACATTGCAGCCTAAAGACTATATGTTATTGGGGTGCAATGAAATCTTGTGGGTTTTTTTTTTGGCTTCAGATAACTGCCGCTGATAACTGAATTATTCAGAAATTACATCTTTGGTAAAACTCAGCTTCTTTGCTTTTTATTTTATTATTATTATTATTATTTTTGCTTCCCTCTCGTCTAAATGTTCTTTTCTTGTCTCTAAATATTCCATGGATGCTTGAAATAAAGGCTTCCCCTCCTGCTTTTGTCCTGTTTGACAGAAGCTGAGGTTGTGGTTCATCGATACCATAAATCTGGCATGGAAACTCTTGATATTGGATCCAAAATGCCACAGGCAAATGATGCAAAGTGCTGATTCAATACAAACTGACTCTTATTGTTCAAATTTATTTGAAATTTTTTGATAGATTACAGCATAAGGGCTTTTTTGCTGAGTCAGGTGTTTTCTGTACTCCCCCTGCTGCAATAAAGTGGGCATAAAAAGCATAAAAGCAGCGTGAACTTCATAGCACCTACTTTGGCTCCTTCTGCAGAAACATGCCCATGTGTGTGCTCCTGTTGCAGTCCAGGTGTGTGTGATGGGAAGGCAGCCTGAGCAGGCTGGGTGCTAAGCAGAACCCCAGCCTCACCTGAAACCTGTTATATCACAGGGAAAAGAGGTGGGAGGGCTACTGGAGGTGCCATATCCGATGCTGGAGACAACCTATCCAAGAAGCAGCCATTCTCGTGTAGCCCAGCTCAGATGATGCTCTCAGTTCTGCTACCAGAAAACCCACTAATAATGAAGTGAACTTCCCAGTTATGTCAGCAGCACCACTTCTGCTGGCTTCCCTCTCTCACTCCTAGTCATGACACTGGGTTTACATATAGCTCTATGCCCAGTTTTGCCCAGTTTTGTGGTTTGGGCATAGATGAAAGACTGCCTGCAAGTTTCTGAGAGAATCGGACAGTGCTTTGCTGCTCATGACGTCTTCCTACCCTTCCAGCCATGCTTTATTAGCATGACTGTCCTTCGCTGCTATCTCCCTTGAAATCAATCTCTCCGGCACTGATTGGTATGTCAGATTCCTCTCTGCAGCAGTGCTGTGAACACTTTTATTGTACTGCCTGCAGGCAAAGCAGTCCCACAAAGAACCCTCTAGATTGATCTCAAGGTCGCAGGTCCTAATAGTTTCCTTGGGATGGCTGCACGCTCTCTCACAAATTTACTTTCAACCCGAACTTGCTGTGGAATTAAAGCTCACTCTGTTTTAGTACTGGTCCTTCAGCAGAGGATGTTGTAGCAAAACAGACGGTAGCTTGTAAAAGATTTGTCTGCTGGTTTCTCTGGAGCTCGGTTGCTTCCCTACAGGGGGTAAGTGCTGGCATCAGGGAAAATTCTGAAGTCAGGCACCTATCTCAATCTTTAAAGAAAAGCAAACAAATTACATTGTTTTTATCAATTCAGCATAGAAGTAAGCATTTCTTCTGCTGAGCTGTCTGTTTGATCCCTCTCACTGCTGCAGGCAGTGATGAATCCTCTGTTCAAGAAGAGGTTGGACGTGGTGTTTAGTGACAGGGTTCAGTGAGTGACATTGGTGGTAGGGGGATGGTTGGACCAGGTGATCTTGGAGATCTCTTCCAACCATAATGATTCTGTGATTCTAACTCTGCAGAGAGAGCTATGGGGCCTCTGACTGCAGGCACGTGTGGCTCCACGCACATCTCCATCCCATAAGGCAGTCATTATATGATTGTCAGTTAATGCTGAACTGGTTCTGTTCATGGCATTTGAATATCTTTGGATCAATTCATTTCTGGAGAACTTATCTTTCTATGGAGAAACTACCAGAGTTTTAAAAATAGGAAACATTTAGACCTCTAAAAGGTCCTGGAGTGAGTTAAAAGTTCAAGGCCTGGTGCAGATTTGCCATTGAAATTTATACAGATGAAATTCCCTGGACTTTTTGTGTGTTCCTTTCCAGTATCCGGTAGTGACATAGCTAGCAGGCCCTTAGCTCAAGCAGACCTCACACATGGAGCAAGTGAGGTCTGGACAGCTGCTTGCATGCCCAAGGAAATTGGTAGCAAATTGAGGTATCCCTCTATTGTGACTTCTCCTCCCACCCCTCTGCTAATTTGCTGTGATTTGTTTCTCTTCATTGTAGATGCCTTTGCTCAAGCCCACTTGTGGTTATCTTTCAATGCACATAACAATAGGTTGTCCATCTGTTTTATCATACATCTTTGTTATTACTTTTTGTGTGTGTAACTGTCAGATAAAGGAAAATAGGTAACATTTATCTCTGGAGTCCTTTAAGATACTCTTATTGTTTTATTATACATATAGCATTATCTTCTTGTTGTTTAGGGTCATTTTAAGATACAGTGCACTTCACCTTCATGTTCTGCACATTACAGGCTTTTGTGTGTGACCTTTCAACATTAATAAAGAGAGAGTTTTCAAGAACACATCCACTTCTGCTGCATATTGTTCACCTTGAGTCATGCTCTTCCCATTTATGACATGATAATTTTCATAGCAACCACTTTTCATACAACATAATGCAAATGAATGTTGTACTGCATCATCCCCATACCACTCGCACAAAGTTAAGTAGTTGTGGTAATGGAAATGTTGCAATAAGAAAGTGTGAGGTAGAGACAATAGGAAAGGAGAGGGTGCCAGGGTTTGATAGGTGAGAGGTATTGTACACCAAGGTAGTAGAATGACTGATATAGGATGGCTGTCATGTGGAAAACAAGCAGTGAACAGAGAGTTTGAATATTGAATTTTCCTGGTTTGGTGACGGGATGCAGGAAGCAATTTATTACTTTAAGTCATTACAAAACAATTTAATATTAGATTTTTGTCATAATGGGAACAAACTGTAAGATATTGTTCAGATCAACCTAAAGTTATGGTCAAGTTATGGGGAAGAAGTTATATATTTTCCAAATTTAACACAAATGCAGTTTTCAAACCCTTCCCACTGTGCCAGACAAGGTGCCAATCTCTTAGGAAGAGAATTTGTAAAGAAAATACAAACTGACTGAGGTCAAGGAAGGTAGGTCAAGGTACTGAATATACTGTGTAGACGTATGTGGCAACCAAGACTTCCGTCCAGGCAGGAGAAGGAAAAGACTCCTTTTTGAGATTGCTCCAGGGAGCACTTACAGACACTAAAGTCCATGAGAAGACTCTTATTACCTTCCACTTCCTTTTGATCTAATTGTTGGAGAATTGCCACGAAATACTAATACCCACAGTAAGAATTCTCACAGAGAAAGCATATGAGCCACGAGCCCTAATGCAAACCACATCACACACCCCATCGTTAAACTTACATGTAAAGAACCTATGGTTAAAGAAGGCTGGGGCAGGAAAGTTTGCCCAAGGAGGCAGGTGATGTCAGGCCTGCAAGCCTGCAAGACCTGCAAGCAACATTTTATGCTTTTGTGCATACAGTTTTTAAGAAAATATAAACATTTTCCTAAAATTAAGCACCAGCATCCTTTGTCTTTCTGAAGCTCTAGTAACAGTATTCATGTACTTCCACTTCTGAGGTCTGTGCCCTTTGGATGAGGTGTGAGTTCATTTGCTGCTAAGGACATTGAAGAGGAGTAAAAAAGCTCTTCAGACCTGTGTAACATGCCACATCAATGCAGGCACTGCTACTGGAGCCGTTCCACATTGGCATTGCAGTTACCCTTGCAGATAGTTAATTTTCCTATCTTAGGTGTTTGATATATTAAGCTAAAATGCAAAACGTTTTCCAGGGTATACTGTAATTTTGCTTTTTAAGTGGGAAATCAATTTACTCATTTAAAACCATAGATGCTTAAAAATGGCATTGCTCAAAAAATAATAATAATAATAATAATAAAAAATAACTTTTCAGGTTCCCTAAAAATTAGGAGAAGAAACTAATTGCAATATTTTCTATAATGCAGCAGGATACCCTTTATATTTCCTCTGGAAGTGCTTAAATTGTGAATTCTCTGGTGGCCCTAATCTTTCTCCATCAAAGACAATGAGAGCCTGAAATGATGTAGGCTCCTTAGCTAAGGTACCTCAATAAAGTATCTGCACTTGAGTAGAATGAGACTGTAGTCCCCA
Source organism: Nettapus auritus (assembly GCA_011076525.1). Taxonomy (NCBI): domain Eukaryota; kingdom Metazoa; phylum Chordata; class Aves; order Anseriformes; family Anatidae; genus Nettapus; species Nettapus auritus. Next base: position 33,533,792 of record CM021770.1, on the reverse strand, counting down.
GCCTGAGGATGGCACCGAATAACAGGAAAGTGACTTTTCCCTAGCACGTTACTGCACGTCTGCTAGCCTGGGGTAACTGTCTGTGCAGGCACTCTTGATCTATGTCCTTCGCAAGGCAGCATGTTGCTGTAGGTTAGAGTAAAAGCAACGAGGGCTAAGTTAACTCAAATTATGGTGTATTTTCTGTACACTGAGTGCGCACACATACCAGCTGATGTATGGTAACTTACTCACCTGATGTAATTTGTTGTTTGTGTGCCTGAGCCCTTGTAGTCTACAGTAATGAGGTTTTAAAAAGACGGATGCTTCCTCAGCTCCAAGGTCTCTTGGAAATGTTGTGTATTTATTTCTGATGTCTCTTTTCATAGCAGAGGCTGTGTTTTCCAGAAAGTCATCATCACTGCTCTCTAGGTCTCTGATACATTTGGCTGCATTTGGCCCATGTACAGCAGTCACCCTTTTATTCATGAATGACTTCTTTGATGGGATTTGGGGGAGAAATCAAAATCTTAGGAATCTAAGCATTGTAATGCCTTTATATACGCATGGCTTTGCATGTTTATTTGACACAAATTGTACTGCTATCAAGAGGCATATAGCCGTTGGCTGTCCTCACAGTGTGAGAGGCCTGAGCACCTATCACTTTGCCATGTATGGTTTATCCTTTGGACCTTTGTGATGCCAACCATCAGCCTTGCATTCATGTATTGTATGTACATCACAATATTTGGCAACTTCCCTACCCCAGGGTGTGGAAGAGGCACATCCTTCAGGTTTTGGGGGTCACAGGCAGCAGTCACCTCAGCTGATTTTCTCCACAAAGGAGCCAGTGTAATTCCACATGGAGATACATGAGACGTTGCTGTCCAGGACAATTTGCCATTAGCTCAATCCTGCTGTTCTGCAGTGATTGGGTTTACCACTGCCCCCACCACTTCATGGGAACAATCACATCCCCAAAATCTGTTGTGTTGTATCTGGGGCAAGAGGATTCTTCAAGGAAGACAAAGCCATCCAAAGACCTCATCCTCAGCTCAAACCACATGAAGATCGAGGGGCACCAAAGTTGTCTGAATTGTACTCACTCCTTCAGTATGCAAATGTAACACCCGTTCATGGATCGAAAGGACAAGATGGCCATCCTAGTATACCTAGGAGGAGTTTGCAATACTGAAATGTGTAGTTACAATGAATGGTCTCCCATGATTTATCTAGTAGTGCTTTGTTCTTCACTGTTCTTTAAAACTCAACCTTCTTGCTTCTGCAGTATAAAGGAGGAGTCAAACTGACTACTTAACAGATTGAATACATCACTTGGGATGTTTCATTCTAAAAACCTGGGTGAGGTTTTTTTCAAATTATTTACACTTCAGACTGGAAAAATAGCAACATTACTATAGCATTAGATTAAATTTCCCCAGGTTAATGGGCTCAGTGTCAGGAATGAATAATCACAAGTGTGTTGCCAATGGAGAGACCATAAAGGCACGTTCTTTTCACAATATATTCTACTCCATGAATATATTAAAATATTTTCCCTGTATAAAAAGAACGGAAATAGCCTTTTGTTTTCCCCTTTTCACAGCAAATGCTCCTGTCATTCCCAGCACAATGAATTCCTTGAATCTGCACCAGTCAGTTTTTATCCTTCCTTCAAGACCCAGAGGCCACTGGAAAAATCTTTCACATGGCTACACTTTGCTGAATATATTTAGCCAGTAAATTATTTGTCTTCTGAACTAGAAGAACCAATACTCATTTATGTTCTAAAAATGGTTTGTTTTACTTACTTTATGAGTTAGGTCTGCAATAGTAGCAAAGCCAAAGGACATTTAATTAAGTTATATTTGCTTTTTCATGATCTTTTAGCTTTAGATTATAAATCACGAATCAATGAGTACTTAATTTCCTCATATAGCATTAAAAGTAATTGCTTCATAAATTCGTTTTAGTAATCCAAATATTTGCACAGAATGCAGCACAAAGAAGTTGTTTCATTGATGAGACTCCTCACTTCCCTTTTCCCTGTTGGAAACAAATGGGGTTTGCTCATTTGGGGTCCAGTTTTTCATGTTATAGAAGGCTCTGAATACCAGTGGTAGTGCTGCTATTAAATATTGATGACATGCAGATTTTTATTTTTTATTTTTTATTTTTTATTATTTATTTTTTGCTAGTGATTTCCTTGGCACATGAATTACAGTGAACTTCTCTCTAAACTTGTCTGGCAAGCAGAATCTTGTGGGTAGGTCCGTGATCCGGTGCAGAGCCATAGAACAGCCATTAGCTACAGACACTTCTGCTTCCGTTCCAAAATCCAAGCCCAGATGTGAAGATGTGTGTAGATCCTTGTGTATTAGATACTGCATTCTTGGCCTCGAGTTTCCATTTAGCAACATGGAGCAGAGAAATTCTTCCTGCATCACTCACCGTGGCAATGTACCATTTGTGTAGGGAACCAGATGTTCAAGAACTTACTTACAAACCTTCCAATTGTACTTACATATGTGGAGCACATATAATGCATGTATGTATTGGCTCCTGCTGAATTACAATGATTTGTTACCAAGCATTGCTATTTTTCCCAAATAGAGTATTATTTTACTGAGTTGTGGGCAGCATGCTGAAAGTCATAATCATTTCTAAAAAAAAAAAAAACACACACAAAAATGTCACAGTAGTGCAGTGATCTAACCCATATGCAGCTCCATGTGAGCACTTCTTCAATTAAAGGCTTCATTTGAATTGGAAAGCTTCTGATTATGTTTTCTGATGGAAAGAGGAAAAAATTGCCAGCAGCTGTTTTACAGAAAAGGGTCGGCTTTTCCAAGTTCCTGAAAGGCTCGACTGATGCCTAGTGCCATACCTTGAATGCCCCTCAGTTGGGCTTCATTGGGTTTTGCCTTGCTTCTGTAGCCACAAGGGTGGAAGACGACAGTGAAGTAATGTGTAAAACCACACAGGACTGGAGCCTGTGAGGAACAGCTGAGCTCCCACATCATCTGCTTTGCGTTGCTCCTATGGCAAAGGAAGAAGGAGGGCATCCTTAAAAGCAGCTAGGGAGTGAGGGGCACACCTGAGACCTGGCCAGCAGGATACTGCTGGAGCTGATGTAACACTTTTTGGGATATGCACAGCCTAACAGAGCTTCCTCTAAGTGGGTTTCCGAAAGTTTGTGCAGGTATCCTTGTGCAACCATCAGTCAGGTAAAGTCTCCAGCAGAGGGAAAAGCAATCTGGGCAGAGTAAAGGGGAAGGTAGGAGAAGGTTGCAGGGGAGGAGGTAGGTGAGATCTGCTGTGGCCACAATTCTCTTGTGCCTGAAAAAGATTTTGCGAAGGAAGTGTTTTATTTCTTTAAGGCAGATGTGGGTGGCAAGGAGGGGTCAGGAAAAGAGGCCTGGGGTTAGAAACAACTGTTATATTGGGAGAAGATCTCCACTGGAGTGCAATGGAATAATCAAGATTTATTTATAAAATATTGCTATTAAATAAACATTACAGAAACTTTCGGATATCAAGCTTATTTATAGCTTTAGGCGTGAAAACCCACATTAGTATGTTGAATTATATGAGTTCACTGCTGCCTGCTAGCTGACAGCACGTCAAATTATTTGCAAATATTTTCTGGAACAGTAACCTTGAAGGATGCCAGCACCATTCAGTGTAACCTTATCACGAGACAGGGACCGAGTGATGAGATGAGGACTGAGGATACAGAGTTTTTAGCAGAAAGCGACCTCTGACTCGCTGCCTAAAAACAGAGTTCACGTGGTACCTCCCTCAGCAGAAAAGCTGCTTTTTTGTCTCTGACATTTGCGCTGATTCTGTGCAGGGGTTTTGGAAGATGGTGTGAGTGATGTCTAGATGAGAAACTGCTCTGGGCAGGAATTTGAGAGTACATTAGTCACATTTAAGTGGGTTTATCTCCTCCAGCCTGCAATACCAAGCTTCTGTGAAAATTATGTAATCATTTTAACAAAGTGTTCTGTAATTGACATGAAAAAGGCAAAGTAAAATAAAAATGAATTTCCCTGTAAGCAGGAAGGTTCATTCATTTTAACTGCAATCTGCAAGAGGGAAAAGGGAAAAAAAAATCCCAAATGCAGGCTTTTTATGGAAATTGTGGCCTCGTTGAAATTATAAGCTTTCTGCTATTTAAATGAATAATGTTCCCTAACACAGACTATTTTCTCATTTAAAAGTCTGTTGGGGTATAATTTCATCCTTTTACTGTCTGCTGTGTTTTAACTTACAGCAGCCTGACTAAATATTGTATTTTCTACCCATCAAAAATTGTCGGCATAGTTTGTGCAACAAGCATTTGTTGCTCAATTAGGAGGCTCTGACGCTGAAAGGCAGCCGTCTCCACCAGCATGGAAGGCGCTCGTCACGTGCAAAGCAGGTGGCACGGAGCACACATTTTGTTGCCTGGTGATAGCCAACAGCGAGGATGCCTGCTTGGGCACACGAGGAGGACTGGGAGTGCATATGAGTCTCTGTCCAAGTCCTTGCACATCGCCTCTGGGAGAGATCCAGAGAGGCTGGCCAAGTGACACAGTGGCTGTCCTCACCTCTAGGAGGGGATGGAAGGTGAGTGACCAGCTCTCAACCACGCCAGGCAGAAGAGCCCGTCCAAACCCAGGTGGCTTTGGCATCCTGAAGAGTTTGGAGGGCTCCCTAGGGTGCAGAGCATCTTCCCACCAGTGAGTTCAGTCCAGCACAAACAGTAAGAGCCTTCCATCCTGATCTACGTACCCTACATGCTCCCACATCTTATGTTGTGGCTCCCAAACCTGGTCTAGAAATAATGATATGTGGGTGAATACACACACACTTGGCTTTCTTTGCCTTACAGTTTCCAAGCCGGTTAGTACGCACCGGGGTCACATCTTCATGTTTTTATCCAGAGCCATGATGACTTGCCACTTACTTTATGGCTGCTGTTAAAACAAATGCTGAGGTTCTCACTTACTCACCTGGCTAGGAGTTGGGTCCCTAAAGAGCCTACCACGAGGCTCATGGTAAACTGTGAGAGCAGGCAACTCACAGCATAAATTACCTGCAATCTTTTGAGGGCAGGTATCTTCGTTAAGCAGAAGGACACAGTAGTGAAAGATATTTAATGACAACAAAAAGCGTCTTGCCTCAAAGATGCAGTTAACCTTGACAAATAAGTGTGAATCCTCTAAGGATCCATAAAAGTGCTTACCTATTTTATGTCTGTTGGTCTGTCATTTAGATGCTGATGCTGGTGCATGCTCCATCAATTCTTACAGTATTTCCAGTGGCGAGGCCAAGTGGTTTATAAAGTTTTACATGCTGCCTGGGCGCAGATAGAATTACAGCTGTGGCACCTCTCCTGCAGCAAGAACGGTGTCCCCAGTGGCTGCTGGCAAAGCACGGGAACCTGCAAGGATACCAGGCTACCCAGCAAGAGCAGTATTACTGAAACATGGTTTAGCAACTGGTAACAGAATCATCCTCTCCTTATTCCCCTTTGGGGAATACCACTGGATCTCTATCAGTTATTTCTTCTATGGACTCCTTATCCCACCTACAGGGACAACTGCAACTGAGAGGAACTATTACCCCCTGTCTACAGGGGACTAGGAAAAGCACACGAGTGGCAATAACAGTGGACACTCAGGTTGCACCAGGAGGCAGGACTGGGGCAGTCAGGATACAAGAGAAGACCAAGAGCAGAGACCCCACATCCATTGCCATTCACCCGGGTGCAGGAAAGGGTTTGTGTACTCTGATTTCAGCTCCTGCTAGCACAACTGTTTTAAAGGTCTCACAAGTCTGCAGGTTTGCTTTGCAGTGTCCTCACTTCTTTGCACTTACAAAAGAAGTGCAGTTCAAACCATGCTAAAAGCTTTGGGCCAAACCAGGCCTGAACTCAACAGTTTATGTGGCCGCAAGTCTACTGAAGGAGGCAGCTGGCAGAACCAGCCTAATTATGCTCTTTCAAGCTGCGACTGAATTCATCAAAGCCAAAGCTGCAGTGTCCCTGAAATGTCCTCTCCATTCTTTCCAGCACTATTAAGCAACAGAGAGTCTCCTCTCTTCGAGTTTATTTAGCATGGCCCCACTGCTGTAGGAGATGTTTCTGATTTACCCACCTATGCCAGCTTAGACCCCAGACACAGGGACTCTCCCAGAGCTGGGCGCACACTTCTGCTATTCTTCCCTCCAAGGTCTGACCCCTCCTGTGTTGAATGGACACAAAGTGTAACTTACGTTGTTAGATTAGTTTTTGTGCAACGCATTTTGGCTTGACACAGCAGTCTAACAGCTCTCGGGCTGCACATCTATCCTGCTAATGCCTTTTCTGTGACTGATTGTCTGCTGGGTGCTCCTGAGATGCAGGGAGAGGTAAGAAGGAGCTTGCCTTCCCGTTGCTGAAACACACTGCTTAGGGGTATTTACTTAGTTTTGGCTTGAAATCTTACTCTAGTTTTGGCTTGAAATCTTATTCTTTTGCTTGTTGTCACTGCTCCCAGCAGTTTGTTTCACCTCTTATCTTGCTAATATGAAGTTTGAATAAAGCCTCTTAAGAAACAGCCCGAGTGCGTGATAAATAGCAGCCTTAGGAGGCCACAACCAAGTACTTTCAATTCTTGCCTTTTCTATTTTCTATTGTTTGTACTTAAGGATACATTATAGACTTTATGGGCCAAATTCATCCTATTCAAATGAAGTTACCTCAGAGACATGCTTGGCTCTGTTGCTTTAAAAAAACAGATAATCCCAAACAGCAGGATAATTTTATGACCACTAATTACATTTGTTGCTATGCAAGCTAAGATAATGATAAGAGTAATCGTATCTCATGCTTCAGGGCATACGCTCATCACCTGTGGACATCAGGAAGGAATTTTTCTCCCCATGTACAGAACTGTTCAATTAACTAGATGTATTGTGGTGGTTTTGTTTTCTTTCTGTTTTCTTCCTCTGAAGCATCATCTATTAGCTGCAGCCGGAATAGGTATACCAGATTAGATTAACCGGCAGTCTGATCCAATATGGGTATTCCTAAATCCCCATACTGGAAAGTAAAATCAGCTGAAGAAAAAGAATATGCAATCTTTTACAATTTGGAAACAGATTGTTTTTTAAACGTCTGAATATCCCGCCTGTAACCGAGGTTCAGAATGCAGCAACACGGAGCTTTTGGCTGCAGGCCACTTAAAAACCGGCACTGTGAGTGTCCCAGTTTGAGCAAACTTGTAGCATCACTCTTCTCTTTCGAGTCTGCAAGTAGCATCTGCATTCGAGCACCACTGGGTCGTAAGGATTATGTTTGTGGCTACCCGTCACGTTGCATTAGAATAGCCAGCCTCAGCCAGAAAAGCAATTGAAAGGCATTGGAAATCTGCCTCGCTGCCCACATCCAGGGAATAAGCTCTCTGATAATCCTAATAGAGAAGATCAAATTTGCCAAGAAAATAGAAGAGATTGTTTGTATTTTGCTTCATTTTCCTCAACTATCTTTCTGCTCCTTACAAGACTTAATCAACAGCTAATAAACCTCAGCTTCTCTGTGCACAACAGAGTATTGTCTTTCTTGTACTTGTGTTGGGACTGGGATTTATCTGTTATTGACTTCATCCCTTTCCTAGCCTTCCCTTTTGTTTGGTGCCCATTCCCCTTTTCTCACTAGTGCTTGCTTTATTTTTATCTCCAGCAAAGCAGGTCTGCCATTTAATTAGTAGATTGGCCTCTACCTGAAGCCAAATGAAATGTAATCTCTCACCGACCTGCATGCAAGGTGGAAAATCCATGTCTGTAAGGTTTCAACATTTGTCTTTGCTGGTTTTGGGACAAAATCAGAAAACTTCTTGCTTTATTTCAGAGAGAGAATTTTGAAAAGAAAATGCTTTGGATCTGTGAAAATTTGTTGGGTCTTTTTATATTTTAAATGTAGAAATGAACCAATAAAAACGAAGCCATTTCAAAGCAAAACAGCAGCAGCTCTTCATTATTTCCCCTGGCTTGAGGTATGATGGACTTAATAGCACTGTATTCAGACGCAGCTTTTGATGGTGGATGAGAAGATGAACCCCTCAAAAACCACACCAGGTCTGCCCTCTGATATTACACAAGTGTGCTGTGTACGATGTCCCTCAGGGCTGAGTGGCTGGGAAGGAGAGGGCAGCAAAACAGCCTCTGGAATCCGCCACGGTGCCACGGTGCCATGGGCTCAGCCCCTGCCCCTGCTGAGTGAAGGAGATCTGGCTCTTGCTTGTGAATCGTGAGATATTGCTGGTCTTAACATCTATATACACTGGTGCTATTAACTGTTCATAAAGCTATACAGCCCTTTTAAAACATCCAGCTACAGGTATTTAAATGTCTTGATTTGTGCAATAAAAATGAGATTGGGAAGGGTGTCAAGCCCTTCCCAAGGAAACAGCTCCACAGATGCAGGATGCTGTGCTCCCATGGTGTTCAGCATCCTGACGCATGGAACCAGCAGCACCTGAATAAGCCCCCTTGATTCCTTCGGAGAAGAAAGGCATCATATTGTAATCAAACAGCACAGGTCAGCGTAAGCCGTGACAGCTTATTTTCCTTGCCGAGCCTGCACTGAACAAACACCTATCTGTCAGCATTCGGCTGGTTTAGTTCCAGGCAAAATGACTTGCTCGCCATCCAATCTGGCGTGCTGGCAGTGCAGGAATGCAAACAGCCAGCCCTTTGTGTTCACCTGGCGTTTTATTCCCTTCATCAATAATTGCTAAAAAGACAAGTGAAATTTTTCATACGTTGATTCTGGAATTATATCACAGCAGTGCTTTTGTTTGATCAATATTTCTAAATGTTTTCTGTAGCTTGCAACAGCATAAAAATTACAGCCTTACAAATTACACGTATGCCTCATCCTAACTTGACTAATTCCAAAAGCTGCTTGTGAGACACATGATATTCACCATGTTCCTTGCAGGTTCTTCAAAAAGAGTGGACCAACCTATTCTGTTTCCATCAAAAATAGTGGCAACATCCTCAGTACCTTTTGGGACACAGCACTGCAATGTGGTAGCAGTATGGACTTGAAAGTAAAATGTGGGAGGACTTCAAGGAAGTGGAAGTTGGTGTGAGTAACACACAGAGTCAGGAGATGTTGACTTTAAAAATAAATAAATAAATAAATAAATAAATAAATAAACAAGGTTTCAGAAGAGGGATGGAAGAAAAGCAAATAAGAGAAAAAGAGCTCATGGGCTATGGTTTCCAAAGGAAAGGAGAAAGAATGAATTTAGCACTGGAAAGAGGAAATAAAGAACCAAGTGGGAGAGCCAAAGTGCAGGGGAAGTAGAAGAGCTGGGATTAAGGTGACATTGAAGTTACACGTCTTTAAGTGGGAAGGCTCTTAAAGTTACCAGCTCTGACAAGGAAGCCTGTTAGGGGGAAGGAAAACAGCTTTGTTCCAGAGAAAACAGATCTGAGATAACAGCAGGACATTTAGGAGGAAAAGAGAGCTGAGGGAGAGAGCTGGAGATGAGAGGGAAAAGGAGTAAATTAGGTAACACAGATAACGCCTTGGGATTGTTGGCATTAAATTCTGACTTCTTGGGAGAGTTCACGCTGAAGCACTGACTGCATCCTTTTATTTTATTTCATTTTATTTGGTGACCAAGAGCAAAGACAGGCCGAGAGAGAAGGTTTGCAATGACAAGGAAAGCTCTTCTGTTCATCAAGTTACATTCTCAGACACCCAGGAGCAGTAAGAGCACTAGACTGTGCAGAAGAGGCAGTTCAAACAAAATAAAAAACAATCTGTTTACATGTGGCAAAAAACAAACATCTTAACAGCAGCTGGGAAAATCACTTCTCCTCTTCTTATACATGGGAAGTGACAGTGACCAGATTCAGGCACCCTACGGACGCTGCCATGCTAAATGGCGATTGTTCGGTGCTGGGTTCCTGCGTACACCCACATCTATTACGTTCTGATGTTTAATGTTCACAAACCATTAGATACATGTATATTTATGGTTTGATAATCAGCTGTCATTAACAGATGAGTAAACAACATAATGTTCATATTTAGGAGGAATATGCAAACTAAAGAGAAATTGCCAACTCCTAAGAACATTTATTTTCTCTACACTTAATGGGAGGGAAAGGAGGAGGAAATACTCTGTCTGTAAATTAATTATGGGATATTGGCAATGCCTCCACTACTGTGTAACTGTAATTATCTCATCTCAGTGCGTGGGGCTATAGTCACGCGCCCCCAGCTATTCACATCCATGGGAGTTCAGAATATACCCATCAGTGTACATGGCCTCGGTTAAATCAGTTTTACTGTCTCTGGATTCCAAAGAGCAGGGAAATCATGGCTGAGCCAGGATGGTGAGGCCTTCTGCTCTACTCGCTTCTTGTGAATCAAACGTGCTTCAAAGTACAGGAGAGGGTGGGAGATTCTCCCCATGGGAAATGCCAGTTTAAGGAAAGCTGTTTGACTCAAACTGGGTTTTCATGTGGTTTTTCAGACGTCCTCAGTTGTCTCACAGGTTTTCTGTTATCCATCAGCTGAGAGCAGGAAAGACCACAAAAACACATTCTCAGCCCCTCCACAAATGTCCCCGAGGTGAGTATGGTCTGATGTAGGTGTCACTCCTTGGTGATGTCCTTAACAGGCACTTTCCATCCAAAAACACAGTATGAAAGGTATTGCTATCCTATTTTTACAGATGAGGGAAACTGAGGCACAAGGCAGGATGGGATTGACCAAGGGAAGAAAAAAAAGAAGCAGGGAATTAGAGGGAAAGGTCTGGAAAGAACAAACCTGCAACGATGAGAAGACACTGCACGGGACATGGCTGCGAGAGCTGGAAGAGGTAAAAAAGCGTCCAGCTACGGATGAAGTTGGAACAGGGTCCAGTCTTCTGACTGTCATTTCCTCACTTCCCTACCAGCCGGGCCATGTGCTTACAAAATGGTACATACATTTATAACACATATGGATGCTTGACAAATAGCAGATTAGCATTAACAGTAGTTTCCTGGACAATGTAACTGACTCTCCCCTTAGCTGATTCTTCCCCTGCCTTATAAAATTAGAACATTTTGCAATCCATTTTATAGATGAAAACAGATCTTGTACAGATGCAACACTTTGGCATGTTATCGCACCCATGTTTTCAGCGTGGGACAGCAGAGCCTCTCCAGCTGCTAAGCATCAGCCCCTTCAGGAGAACCAAATTCACTAATCTGGTGCTTCCTCCTGCCCATAGCCAGGCTTATTGGGGAGGATTATCCCGTTGTCCAGGGGTAATTTTCTTAAATAAATGGGTCAAAGCCTATGCTGGCTCTCCTCCTGCAGCCCCGCTGAGTTCAATGACTTTGCTCAGAGCACAGCCTGGTTCCTTGTTTCCATCTCAATCCCAGGGCCGTGGCTGAATAACTAGAAGTGGCAGGTGAAGCCGAAGGTTTTGGCTTTGTTTTTCCTAAGGAAGAGACGAGTGCAGCAGAACAACATATGGTACGCTGCTTGGCTGAAAATGATTTAGTGGGAAACCATTGCCTCATTTCTGTCTCTGTGCAACCACATACACTAATGTAGTAGTATAACTATTAATCTAATAAACTGCTAATATTTATTATTAATTGAACCGTTTAATCTAACAGTGGATTAGGGGAAGGAAAACGTAGGATTTAATGGCTCTGCTGATTGATATAAATTTTAACAGTGAGGACAGGCTGTATAATATAAATTATGTTTCTGCTGCTGATAAATACCCTGTAACTGGAAGAAATTGTACTCAAGCAAAACTTGTACCGACTACCAAGAGGTAATTTTTCGCTGTTGTTTTAGTGAACACTGCAGGACTTAACTCCAAATGATGAGGTCACTGTTTATCACCAGTGGTTTATTATACTAACTGCAAAGAAAGTGGATGTTAGCGATGTCTGCTTAACGTTAGAGGTCATCTTACATCCGAAATAGGCCGCCGAATGGATGGTATAGTGCTGATGTGATAAACTGAAGTGCAGGATAATAAACCATGATTATTGTGCACTTCTAACCAAATCCCCTGTGTTGTCTGCAAATCCATCTTTGCCAGGGCTATCTCCAGCCCACCCACTGTTCAGAGCAGCTCCAAATTCCTGGTCAACTCTAACAAAAAGCAAGCATGCACCAAAATCTTGTGGTAGACAAACATCTGCTTAATGCTAAATCTTGCTTCCCTGGCACTGTTGCACTGGAGTTTATGAATATTTCTGTTTGGATCAGAGAGATGCTTCAGCTCTGTTACCTTTCAAGCCTCTGCAGTCAGAAGCTATTTTCCCAGAGGGATATTAATGGAAGAGCCCAAACTTCCTAATGGGACACAATCTTGCTTTAAGCCCTTGGAGGACCTGAGATCTTAGACTTTATCATTGTGACATTTTGGGCTCTAGACAAGCTATTTTTAGAAGTTTCTTTAAAATTTGATCGGTTATAATTTTCCCTTTCATGTGAGCTCTGTATCTAATACAGTAACTCTTGGAAACATGGCAGCAAACTTTCTAAGTGGAGGGTAGGTATCATGATCCTGATTAAAAATACTCATTCAAACATTTGCAATATATATATATATAGTTGTTGTTGTTGTTGTTACACATAGGACATATGGTGATGTGACGAGGCTCACAAGGATCTGAACTTGTGTAAGTTAATGCAGCAGTTCCAGATTTGGTGCTGAGAAAATGTTGATGCCATCTTCCAGGTCTGACAAAATTCAAGTGCATGTTACTATTCTCAGCTCTCCTACCTTACGCCTCTGTGAGGCTCTTTTTTAGCTTTCTGCTGAAAGTCTGGTTCAGTCTACGCCTTGTAGCTCTGTCAGAGACCAAAGCACAAGGGTCTCCTTCCCTACCCCACAGTTTGCTCTCTGTTTTCTACAAATGAAGGAAATATCTCCTGTGCTTCTGATATGAAAGCAAGGAGATGTAAGAGAAAACAGAAACCTGTCTTCCTCTGCTTGGGAAACCTGTCTTTGTTTTCATCTACTTCTGGTAAGTGAGCTGGGAGAAAATATATTTCTTACCCACATGGCCTCTGGAAGTCAAGGGAAGAGAGAAATGGAAGATACAAAAAGCTGAGGAATGAGTTAAGAAGAAAAGAAAGAATTGGTGGAACAATAAAAACAAGGTGGAAGGAAAAGAAGAGAACCTCACCAGGAAAGAGGTGAGTGCATGGTTTGCTTACCCATTGGGGTTTAAGTACAAGGAGTTTTGGCAGAAGTCACTCTGTGACCTTGCCTTTGTTAGGGGCTCTGCTGAGCGAGGCGCAGTGTGGGCATGTCGCTCACTGACAGAATAGAAAAAGGGAAAGGGCTCAGCAGAAGGACAGACACACTGCAAAGACAAGGCAGGGAGAGAGCAAGGGAAAGCCCTGATAAAAAATTACTGAGATTTGAATATGGAAATCTGAAAATGGCAAGGCTCAGCAAAGTTTCCTCAGTTGCAAGCAGAAGCTGTCAGGTCACGTTTTCTGGGTGATGTTCAGTAAAAGACAAGGGGGTGCCACGTGCTGGCAAAGGGGTCGGTGTTCGGCCAGCACAACTGCATGAAGCTGCAATGACTGATGTTTAGCAGGGGACCCAATCCTCTGTCCATCGGGCACGCAGTTCAGGTCCCCATATCTCCTCCACCCACAGACACTGCCAAAGGTCTGCCAGCCCCCATAGGCATGCTGATGTCCCCTGACCTCTGGGAAACTCACTGGTTTGCCCCACAGCACTCACTCCCAGTTTTCTTCTTCCTTCTCTGGAGGCTGGTTGGTATTTTAAAGGTGTTTCCTTGCTTCTGGTGCTCATTTAGGATGCCAGCTTGCTCCAACATTCGGTTATTCTCATGCCCAGCAACAGAATGAGGCTGTAAAAATTTACTTTCTTGTTTACATCCACTCAGCAAATTTTAAGAAGAAAACTGGGAAAAACCATAAGCAAAGAATCGATGCTTGCGTTTAATAGTTAAGCATAAAAGTCATTCTTAAACAATATTTTTATTTCACTTTTAATGAGAGGCCAGAAATACCACTACTGGGTTTTTAAGGCCCATAAGGTGTTAGTACCCTTGTTATCTCTCATGTTCATGGTCTCTCGAACACCATTTATGCTGGGCATTATTTTTGACAATGCAGAATGGCAAATGCCTGGACTGGGATTCCTTGGAATGAATAAAAGATTTATAGCAGAAATTCTACAAGTAATATCTTGTTATAATACATTTTTGTGCTAACTGCAAGTGACAAGTGATTGCTCAAACTTGTTCCTGCAGCTACCAGGTTTTCCTCTTTAATCCTATATTAGTTTTACAGGAAAAAAAATATGAAATACAAGGAGAGCTGTCTTTTCATTTATTTTATCTTGCCTCTATAGGAATATTTTCATGGTAAATTCAATATACTTTGTCCGAAATGTAAATGGAATGTTCAATATATTTTTAACTCAAGCACTGTTTAAACATTAAAATCCTCTTTTGCAAATGCCATTGTGATAGAGGTTCAAGACGTTGTAGGGACTTAATAACTCACCAAGAGGAAAAGGGGCCAGTTTTGTAGTTAAGACTTGGTTTTGGAGGTCCGTTTCCTTGCTCTGCTGCAGGCTTCCCACGGGATCTGGGCTGAGTTGCTCATTTCTGTGTGCGTCATTTCCCCACCTGGGATCCAGACACTTTGTGCAATTGGTGCTTGGCAGAGCAGTGGGCAGAATAACAAAAAAAAAAAAAAAAAAAAAAAAAAAAAAAAAAAAAAGAGAGAGACATTAAAAATGACTGCTTCTTCCTAGACACAGGTAGGAGAACTGAGTTCTCAGGATTCCTCAGGTGGGCGTTAATGTAAATCATACAGAGAGAGGATGGTGCTGTCATAAAATAAAGTGAAATACTTTTTGTTTGTAATGTGATGGCAGTATTTAGGGGTAATGAACAGAAGGGCTGGGAGATGTGTGTATTAGTTCAGCTATTGTCTATACAAAGTTGGGAGGCAGCATTTAGTCTATAAATTAAAAATAAAATAAAATAAATCCTTCAATGAAAGAGGAAAACCACAATGCGGTCTGTGACTGCTGACGTGTCACTTCAGACTGTGACATATTCATATTTCCACTGGAAACCAGAAAACGTAGCTGTACGCAAACCATGCAAACAAGCTGCCACAACACACCAAAGTGCCGTATTTCACTTTGAGTAGAGATTACTACCAAACGTTTCCGAGGAATGTACAAGAACCTTCACAAGAGTCAATTTATAGCAATCTCTATCCAAACTAGATTTTCATCTCAAGTCCAAGTCTATTTTGGCAGTTTACGTCCTGAAGGATGAATGTCCATCCCCTCCATTCCTTTTTTTCACTCTAACATAAACACAGGATGTTATCTTTATTACAAAACTCGCACAGGATTTTATTTAGCTCCTGTATGAGAAGAAAACGAGAGGAAGAGAGGAACTGGCTTGGTTCTGTGGGAGTAAAAACAAGCTGAAGTAGCACTTGAGGGAAAGATGTAGATTGGCCTAAGGTGCTATAGTGGCTGGGCACTTGGGGAGCGGCTGTGGCAGCAGGGTAATCCCTGGCTCCATGCTCTGTCAGCCCCAGCAAGCCTCTCCATTCTGTGCTGGAAAAACACTCTCAAATTCAATAGCCAGCCAACGTCCAGGTTCTTTGTTGAGACTGCCAAAGGTGCCCATTTGGGTACCGGTGATGGTCTATGTGTGGATGGCTGCTTACCAAAACTGCATCGATAACACCTGCTGTGTCTGTCAGCTTTTACTGCTACCAGATGTAATTGGATTTAAGTGGCGACACAAGACTATGAGACAATCTGCCTACTAAAATGCAATCAGTAAAAACTCCTGAGCCTTGGTCCTTCCTTTTATTAATCCTCCTGCCTGTTTCAAGATTCCTGGCTTTCTTTTGGATACCTCACTCTGGTTTATTGCCACCCATTTGTTTCACACACCAGGACAATTCACGTCACCACTTGCTTGCATTTGCTCTCCTTTTTTTGTTTTTCTTTTCATACCCTGTACTAAAATTTTCTTCAAGTAGAAGTACTTCAAGAGCCATTAGCTTTCCCTTGCTACCCTGAGCTTTGAAACAGTGGCTTCTATTGTAATTCTGTGTCCGATACAACTAAAAGCTGGGCTCACTGGTTGTACATATTTCTTGGTTCTTGGCCAAAATCAATCTGTGCATATGTTTATCGTGCTGTGACAACCACTATTTTTTTAAAGCAGTAGTTTCTGTGACAGCTTGGTTCAGTGTCCTCCGGACAGTATCTGCTTGCTGTAGGCAGAGCTTTGTCCTGGCTCACAAATGCTTTGAAGCCACCCACATCCAGACCGAGGCCATTGACCACTGGTAGGTCTGTGGCATATTCCTGCCCTCAGGCCTCTTGTCTGAGCCCATTCTGCACTTCAGACTCACAACAGTGGCCAAGATTTCTCAGATCCACATTGTTCCTTCTCTCTCAATTTTTGGGGACAGCAAGAAAGAGCGGGCAAAGCAATGGGTTGGTAAGGTTCACTTTGCTCACCAAGAAGGGTGCAGAGTAGCAATTTTTCCAAAGCAGCAAATGCCATTGTTTTGTCCTTGATCTTGGTTTTATTCCTCTTTTGAATCCATGGTTTTGTCAGTATTGCAAACTGGGAAAACCATTATATCTTCACTTTACTCCCAGATTAGTTCTCGTGTATGCAACAAAAGCTGTTATCAGGTTTGTCTGCAGAGAAGCCACTGTGCCACTGAGCCATGTCCGTGGGCAGCAGCTGCATGACAGCTGTGTTTAGGTCTCAGATAGCCCTGTTTTGGCTTCTCAGAATCATTCAACTAGATATCAACCTGCTTCCTCAGGCAGGTGATTCTGAATACATCACAATAACCCGATGGTGGATATTTCTCTATTTGTTTGACTTCAGATTGAGGTTGAAAGTGCTGCTGGAAATACACTTTAGCCAAAGATTGTTTGGGTCAATTGTTCCTTCTAGTATTAAAGTTATGAATCATCTTGGCATTAAGGTGTGACCTTTCCTCTTTACACTATTATGTCACCAAAAAGAAGGCAGAAATGGAAATAGGGAGATGATAGCAATAAATTTTTCACCACTGATACAATGTCTCATGTGCACTAGAGTATTGCACTCATAAACCTCATCTTTGTTGGCACAGATCCACATAAAACTTTCTTTCTGCTGACAAAATCCTTCACTTTTTTTTTTTTTTTTTTTTTTTTCAGCACAACTTTCTCAGCATCATAAACCACCTGCTGGAGTGAGCCCTCTGAAGTGACAGTGCAGAGATTTCCTTCCAAACCGACCCAGGCTCTCCAAAAAGATTCATTCCCGCAGTGCAGGGTTCCCATGGGACCGGTCTGTCCAAACACAATGTTTTGATGCTGTTTGTCCAGGGGTGATAGTGAATAAAAACATTTGAAAATCTAAGCGTAGGTGGCAGTGAGGGAATAAATGTCAGTTCTTGATCTGTATCTGCCTTGGAAACAGTTAAATTTGCAGAGCAGAATCTCGGCGCTAGTTATTTACTACAATTCTAATCTCTCACTAAAAAAAGATTTTCCCCTACAATAAAAACTCTTGAAATTAAATTTGACACATTTGAGTCTGAAATAAACTCTATTTCAAATAAAATTGTATCTTTGGAACAATATACATCAAAATACAGAAGAAAATTGCAGGGAGATTATGATAGGATTAAGCTATTTCCTGCGCAGAGCGATAGCGCTGCAGCCCTGTCAGGAGCACTTCTCCAGGCTAATGCGTTTGTTCCCCATAAAGCACAGCTCACAGAGGATGCTATTCCCTCTTTAACCTGCCAAGTGGAGTGCTGTTAAAAAAAAATGGTGCTGCTAGGAGCTTGGCACTTGATATTTCAGCTTATTTTACTTTCATTGAGTTCAGGTGGATGCTGGTCAGGGTTCCTCCAGTTGGAGAGCAGCCCCCAGGGATCTCTGTGGGGTTTTGGATGCTCCTCAAGATTTTGGGAGAGGGAAAGGTGTTTTAGCCAACTCCGCAATAGCACTTTGCTCAACGGGAAGGGTAAGGAAAGCGGAAAGGGAACGTAGCAGTCATGTCATGGGTTTGGTGTCACATAAAAGCCTCCTCCGTCTTGCAAACCACTTCTCCCATTAATCCAGAATATTTTGTAGCATCTCACTGCTGGTGTCAGTCCATCAGAAAAGTGTACATGTAAAACAGAAATGGATACTTTGATTTTTAAAGAATTTTATAGATTTCCTGTGTCATACAAACTCTTAGGAACGTAGGAAATAGCTAGCTTTATAATAAAAATTCTCGTCAGTGTTTCCAGAGCCCAGCATTATTTCCCCCAACCTTTTTAAAGGAAGATACTATTTCTTTCTGATGAGAAGGATGTGTCTGCACGTTGGGACTGTGCAGAGGTGCCGTCCCTAACCAAGGCAGCTGTGCTGATAAAAGCTGTGGGCATGGCTCTGTCCATGAACACGTGAACGGGTGGGCAGGAGGTGGCATTGCTGTGGCCATGCAGGACAAAACTTTCCTGGTGCAGCTGCTTCTGCACACAGTGTGCTCTGCTTGCAGCGGGAGAGCTTTCCTGCTCAAGCCTGGCTTTCAATTATTAATAAGAATTGGACTTTCTTCTCAAAAGTGAAGACTGTGATTCATGTTGAAATGTTGAAATCCCAATTCCGTTTCTGCTCCCAAAATGTCAATATTTTCTGATGTTTTATTTTTTGATAGCATTATACATATGGCACACCATTTTGCTGTGATAAAAATCTGAGCATTATATCATTTTTGATAAAAGGAAGAGAACCAAAGCATGCTCACTATAATTTCTACTTAACTGTTATTAAGAGACTAATTACCGTGAACTTTTGTACCACGATTTCATGTAACTTGTTAAAAAAAAAAAGACATGAAAAACAAACAAACAAAAAAATATTTATAATTTGATTCCTGTATTTTAAAAAAAAATAAAAAAAAAAAATAAAGGCAGTCATTAATTTTCCAGATTAATAAAAGTAAAAGGAAGAAACAATGGGAGGCAGTCATTAATTTTCCAGACTAATAAAAGTAAAAGGAAGAAACAATGGGAGACAGCCTGCATAGGGAATTACTCCCAGTTTAGTTTACCTTTATATTCAGTTTGAAACTATTCCAGGGATAAAGTTAACACATAGCTCTATTATTAACGTCTTGAAATTAAACAATGCTTCAGATGTACAGAAATCTTCCACAGGTCATTCCCAGCTCTGCAGACCCAGGTTTCCATCCCGCCGACACACGAGAGCTCCACCTTGTCAGCTGTTAAATTATTGCAGAAATCAGAATTTCACCAAATCAGACCATGTGCGTGGGATGCTGCAGCACAGCTCCTGGACCTCTCTGGTGTCACCTGCAGAATTTATTTCTGAAAGCACTGCTCCAACGTGTGATTGTGCAGGCGAGCGGTTCAGTTCAAATCAGTTTGCACGGTGGAAGTTGGGCCCGGGTTGAGCTTCTCTGAACGGTGCAGGCAATGGAAGTATGAGGACTTGGAAACACCACCCCACTTCTTGAGACCAGGAGGGGTCAGCATCCTGCCCTAGGTAAGGCAGTATCCACAAGGGACTGCTGCCAGCAGGCAAAAACTGATCTGGGGACATGGATTAGGGACAAGGGAGGACAGTCAGTCCACGCTGGAGGCTCCTTGCACAGGTTACAATCAGCTACAACCATATCTTGGTCTCATTGTGTGCGCTCAGAGCCTTATCTGTACCTACCTTGCAATCCACTGACCATTTTTTGCCATGTGAGGACACTTTTGCATGCTACTGCAGCACACATAAGAGGAAGAAGTGTGGCTCAAGAAAAATCAAACTCCTGTTCTCAGTGTGCACCAAAGGCCACCTTAACCAGCCCACTTATAAATGGGCATCTGACTGCTCGTACCTGGGAATAAGACACGTTTGCCTGTAAAGGCTGGGCTTATCATTCCCTCATTGGCAGTGAAAGTTGCTGTGTCTAAGCCATACTAAGCCCTTCTAAAAGGCCAGTGGGTCTTGTAAACTCTTGCACAACGTGATGGGTGAATAATAAAAACAGGTATCTGGGAGCACTTTATGCTCTTTGATGGATTTTATGTTGTTTTTTAACAATAAAATTGAGGCTTAATTATATTTACAAATGTATTCACACTATGTAATTGGACCAGATCCTCAAATAAAGCATTTCTGTCACTGTTAGTAACTGACAGCCTGGACTCCCATTTGCTGCTGATGTACTCGATGTGTTTTGTGTAGTATCTAACACAAAGGAATGAAATCCCTGCCCCATGGAATTTACTTTCTAAGCAACAGTAACTCTTGGACTCAATATTTGCTGAATTAATTAAATCCCATTTTAGGTCTAATCAAATAATCTCCCAGCTGCAGCAGATCTGTAGTGAAAATAGTTATGGCGCTTTAGGGTCAGAATCCAACCTTATAAAACTTGTTTGCCTAAAGCTGTTGTTGAAGTAGGTAAGTATTTTAAGAGGCACCTTCAGCCAAAGTTTTCAGTGGGTGCGGACAAGACATTTGCTTTACAGGGCCTAGGTTGTTATTGCAGCCATCACAAGGTCAGATGTTGTTTTCATCCAGTGTCAACTATTTTCTGAAGAAATAAATTAAACACTTCTAAAGTAAGATTGTCTTATTCCACATCAGCATCAGAATCACTGCAAATATTTGTAAATTAAGTAAATTAAGTAGAGTTTGAGGAAAAGAAAAAAATGGAAGGAAAAAAAAAAACACCTTTGAAATAAAAGAGCAGATCAGTCTTGTCTATAATGATATTTTCACCTTGTAAATGTTTTCACCTAGTACATTGAAAATACTTCTCACAGGAAAGAGAGACCATCCTGAAAATGCCTCCAGCTATCCTTTGTATTTAGTTCCTTTTTTAGTGGGCATTTACACTGCATACTCTACTCCTAACCTTTAGGTCTCTCAGTGAAGAAAATATGTTACACCTGTCAAATAGCAATACTTGTCATGGCCCTTCATACCAAAGGTTCGTGTACACCAGTATTGTCTCTGTGATACCAGCCAGCAGAGGACATTTGGTGAAGAAAAGCAGAATAAGGGCAAGCACAGTCACCCTTCCATCGGAATACACTGCCAGCTTCGAGGGCGTTCGAGGGACTTGCACAGCTCTGCCATTAGAAATTATAGTCCTAAATCAATTATTTTCATGTCCTACAGGCAAAAAGTCATCTGTTTTCTATTCCATTATTATGTTTCACTAGAGAGAGTAGAGCAGCTAACTAACAGGATCTTGCAGATAGAAGGTGCTATTGAACTGCAGTGCCGTTCAGACCACCTGGTGCATGTTGCAGCCACAGCTTTGCTCCAGAGAAATGAGCACCGCAGTCTTTGCAAGGCATCAAGTGTTTATTGACTCCATTTTTACAAAGAAATGCAGCACAGCTAGTCATCAGCATGTGCCCCGAGCCTTGCATGCACTTGTAAGGCTGTGTCATTTCTTGTACCATTCACGTCTCAGAGTATTGATGTACTAAAGAGAAGTGTATTAAAAGAGATGACTAACATCTTTCAGATGGTTTCTTTGTGCTGTCCTCCCTTGTGTAAGCAGCGTGGTGTGTTTTATTTGGAAAGGCTTTGTTTCTGTTTCTAGTGTACATGCTGCTGAGCCTTTATGACTGAGGAGGCAAGTTCAGAAGTACATCTTGTACTTTTAGCGGAAGGTGTTCGGATTTGTGATCGCTGTTATTTCCTGTGGGAGCTGCCTGTCCAAATTATCTATCACAGCATTACGTAGTGACTTGCAAAGATACTATACCTGGGAAAGTGGATGCTACCAACCATGCTGCCCTTTTAGCAGAAGCAGTTTGGGAAAAGATCATGTTGAAATAGCAGAGTGCGTATCAGAGCAAGCCCCTTATCTTCACCCATACACTTCTGTGTAATTAGGTATAACTCCCCATCCATCAGGCTTCACAAATTCCAGGAACAGGTTAGGAATTAGTATCCCAGATTTACATATGGAAATCCAGAGCTGTGGAGAATCCATTATTCAGCATCACGTGCAAAATAAAATACTGATTTCCTGACACACACAAGATTGTCCTCTCCGCCAATTAAAGAGCCCTGGGTTATATGAGAATACTAATGAAGACAGTGACAGAACAGGATGGATAGGAAAGTTGCCAGTTCATGTAGCAAAAGATTCCCATAATATGCAAAGGAGTACCAAGCTCTTTGTGCAACACCAAGAGAGCGCACGCAGTAATGAATGAGCAGCAGCCAAACCTCACCTTAAAGATGTACATTTACATAATTAGTTATTAATTGATCAATTCTAATTTTCAGCTATGTTCCCACTGCACTGATTTGTATGGATTCATGCTTGCAATGAGCATGAGAAGGCCCCAGAAGATGTTCTTGCATGCATGTGCAGAGGAAAGAAGAAACCATTGAACACGTGTTATGCCAGCCTCTACAGGGGTGAACTGGCCACGCGGACAGGAGAGGATTTAGCAGCAAAGAGCAGGATATCAGGGTTTTTTTTTTAATCCCAACTGAAATATCTGGAGCGATCATCTGTTCATTTAGCAGGGTGAGCAGCTGGATGAAAGTGAGACAAACCAGAGAAACGGCGAGGATAAAAACCACCGGTGTTGATAAGGAAAAGCACGGAGCTCAAAGCCAGCTGAGCACTTTCCCATACAGCGTCGCACAGCCTGCCCTGTGTCGTGGCTCCTGACAGCAGGAGCAAGGCAGCAGAGGGAGGGAGTGATCATCGGAAGGAGCAGGGATGAGTGAAAGTTTAGCTCCCTGGTCACACATCGTGATGCTGTTAACATGTTTCCCTAAAGCCCTTGTGCGCTGACTTGGGACTGGAAAGCTGCTTGCTGAAACCACAGCATGCCTCCTGTAACAGAGCCCATTTGCTAACAGAGAGTATGTTGTCAGCCTCTGTCCAATTTCTAATGGAGACACATCCCAAACTCCCTGATAGTCCCCTGGCTGGCACCAAAACAGGCCATGAGGCCGATCTGGGAGCTGGTGCAGGGACAGAGCTCCCGTCCCAATCCTCGGCTGGCTGCTCTCAGTGTTGGAGTCACAGCGACGGGGCAGCGGGAGGAAGCATTTATCCTCCTGAATAATTACCTGCGTGTAACAACAGACTTCGGTCTCCAGAGCTATCAGTCTGCAGTCTTTCACCAGCATTAAATTAACTGGGGAGGAATCTGCAAGCGCGTCTGGAGAATATATAGGAAAAGTTCAAAAGTTTAGCATGCCGTTGAGCCTGCATGCTCACTCTGTCGAGAAGGAGAATCTCTTGTTTAGGAACTAGACCTAGACCTTTGAGAACCACCTGTTTCAAAGAAGTTTTAAAAAGGAAGCAAAATGGTAGCAAAATGATGATGCTCTTTCTGAAAGCCAGCCTTTTTTTTCTTTTCTTTTCTTTTCTTTTCTTTTCTTTTCTTTTCTTTTCTTTTTAATTCAACTACTGATGGAGGAATGAACAATGTAAGTGCTAATGCAAAAGTAGTCAGATTTCTGCTTTTTATCACTGATGTCCAACATACCACATAGCAAATACTTCAGGTCAGAATTTTTAATAGTTACTAGAGCAGAAAATAGAAAGGAAAGATAGCAAAGCTTCATTCTTTGTGTGGAGTATCAGGATAAATTGCTACTTTGGCTAAGTATTGGCTGTATTGCTTTTTAATAAAATAGAAAGGCCATTCCTTTATGGGAGATCCAGTGACTGGATTTTTCCAAAGCTTCTGCAAGTTCATGTGAAAGTTATGATGGACTCTGCTGACAACCAACACACCCTCCAACAACTGGAGCCCAATGATCCTACACTATTTATACAAAACTCCACGGAAATGGGTCTTTAGAAATGAATCTGGTGAACTTAATTTTATACCAATTTCCTTGTCTATAAAATTATTCAGTTTTAATTAAAGATGATGTCGGTGTACACTCTAGAAATATAGAAAGCACACATCATTATTCTTTTGTAGTTATTCACAGATATGTGGAAAGCCTCATTTTACTTTGTCATGCTCGGGGCATTCTGGACATCAGAGTAGAGACTTTGGAGCACTGGACTTTCACATGAACTGTTAAGAAGGCTAAGGATGCCTTGAAGATCCTACAGTCTAGATGACCTGAAGAGGAAATTAGACAGTGGATTTGTGGCTGAGCTGGGAGCAGATGCAAGGTCCTGCCTTCCCTCTCCACACTGCCTGTGTTGGACCATATCAGGGAGCACCTCGGCCCTTTGGGGCAGAAACCTTTCTTCTGACTTCTTAATTTGTACATTAGCTCTTTGTACATTTTGGGTCCTGAGGAAAGGAAAGAAGTAATGACTCTTAGAGGTGTGGTTTTGCAATATCAGGAAAAGCCATAAAACTGTTCTTTCATTTTAGCATTACTGTTGATAAATGTATTCTGATGGACTACGTGGTTTCTCATTCATGGAGATATTTAGTACATTCCTTTAATGGTTGGTGATGCACAAATCGGTTTTAATATCAATAATGAACAATTTGGATGGCATTCAGATTCAAGATCTGCCAAAAAAATTTGCTGCACGTCAGGATTTATTGAGTACAATACAATGAGGTTGCCAAAGAGGCTGGAGTTCCTTCAGCAGAAAAGTAAACAGATGGTCCCAGGAAAGTGAGCACATTCTTAAACACTGAATTGCATTTGGACAGAACGGAGTCACATCTGCCAAAGCTTGCTGGCCAGAAGTATGGCGGAAGGGAGCCATCAGAAACTAATGTGACATTCTTCAAGCTCTTTCACTTAATATTGATATTAGTAATCTAATAGGAATGTTCCAGAATTGCCAGGTGTCCTTTTGGTTGGCCAATCTGGGGGAAGGAGACATGATTAACAGTTAGTAACTGGATACGCATATGCACTGCAGTCTGAAGTGTTCACTGCTAAATATATCCTTTTAGGTCATCCGTGTCCACCTGGCCTGGAGCTAAAATGGTAGATGCTCCTCAATTCAAATAATCTGTTTCTGATTTCTGCCACCAGAAGCCAAAAGATAATCTTGCAAATGTGTGTGTCGCTCTGAAAGACTGGCTTTGAGAGAAAACACCAGACCTGGGAGAGCACAGCACAGTTATTCTGGAGATCTTCTCAGGCTTAGCACGGTCAGGGGCTCAGGATCAGTGTTCAGGAGATATAAGGAGTAGAATGTGTCAGGAAGTACATAGATTTCATGAATGTAGCTGTGCTTGTGCAGTACTTTGTAATTATAAACTGCAGTGTAAGGGAAAAGACTGCCTTGCTCTTCAGCTGCTTAAAACAGCAGAGTGGGGATTACCCATGGTAGTGCTGTACGTGACAAAGACTGATCATCTGATTCAAGCAAAGTTTTCAGAGATGCACGATGAGGTTCTAGCTCTTGCTCTAGCTTTGCAAAGCATAAAAACATCACTAAATCTGATCTGTGACTTGACTTCCCGTTGTAATGCTCACCTCACAGGGCTCTACAGAACTTAATTCATCAATAAATAAATGTGTGAAGTTCTTATATGGTAGGGGCTGTAGGAGTTCACCACCTGGACATCTGGCTCTTCATGTAGGAGTCCTTCCTGCCTAAACATGAATGCATCCTCGGAGCTACCCAGCAGAACTCTGTCTCAGCCTTAGTTAACCTCTACCACCACTCTAGGAAGGAACAGCACATTTGTGTTTCAGGCAAGAAACCTCAAAGTGGAAATTCTCACAAACTGGGCTCAATGAGGCCTCTCCTCCTCTACCTCCAGGCCTTGCAGGGACAAATACAGCATAAACTTATCAAGCAAAAACTCCCGCTGCCGTCAGGGGGGCATGGAGGATGCTCAGCACCTCCGGGTGGTGCTCAGCCTCTTCCCAGAGCGGCACCGAAGCAACTCCCCTGCCAGCATGAAAGGGACGAAATCTTTCGGTCGATCACCCGTGTGCGTAATGGGGAAATGGGTGATATTTTCTAGCCCATGTTTATGCAGGAAGTCAGAAGATATGATCACAACGGTACCTTCTGGCTGCAGAACCTATGAATATCCCTTTGTGCTTACTGGTGTGTTTCATGTACACATAGTGAGCCTATTTCAGCTCTGCTTTACCTCCGCTGACATCAGTGAGTTACACCAAGGATGAATTTGGCCTTGTCACTGTGTTTTGTACTGTAATTCAGTTCCTCCTTTGTTTAACACTTTTGGCAGCTTAATATATTATAAGTGCTGTGTACGTATAAAATGCGTTTCTTTGAGCAAAGAAAAATATGCTAATATGCATATTCCTACTTTGTCTCTTTCTTGTTACCAGTTAATCAATCACACAGAATGTTTGTGACACTTATTAAAGGGAATGAGTAGATAAAAGCACATGACTTTCATTTATGAGACCCTGATAAGTTGGAAATACAAAGGATCTTACCAAAGGGAGTCAGTGTATACTAATGGGTAGAACAAAGAATGGAGAATGAAAAAGACATTGAATGTGTATCCCAGCTCTATTAACTCCCTTTGTGATCTTGGGTAACTAAGCTCTTCCCGATACTTTATACGTGTGACCAGCTCCAATCTGGAGGCCATGCAGCAGTTGAATATCATTAGGCCAATCATTCTTTTAAATAAAATACTCATGTGCAGTCAGCTTTTAATTGCTATCAGCCAGAAATCCAGATTAAAATCCTGTAGCCTGGATCTGGGAAGATTATGTTTCTAGTCTGTGTTTAGATGCAGCTTCAAAAGAAAAGCAAATCCCAAATGCTGGGAATATTACTGATCTAGGTTTTGTTGTTGATTTTTTTTTTTCCATTTCCCTGTGTATTTAGATTGAGTGGCAAATCTGCAAATCTTTATTCTACCTGGCTGCATAGTATAAACTGAGTAATCCGCTCTTCAGCATAAAACTCTGAGGCTTTAGATAAATAAAACCCTGGCAAAACCAAGCTGAAGAGCAGAACAGATATTGATCCAACGCGTGGTGTTTGTCAGAGCACATTACCTTATTGTTCCTTAGGAGAGCACATCTTCCAGTGAGCAGCAGGGCTGCCCTGGGGGAACCTTCATAGGCTCCTGAGGTTATATTTTCAGCACCTTTCTCCTTATGTATCCCATCCTGAGGTGGGGAGAGAGGTGGCAGCTGTCTGAGCATCTCCAGATCTTGTGCCCGTGGAACAGGAACTCTTGGCAATAGGCTTGGCTTTGACCATGGCCCCACTCATGGGGTTGAGCAAATTCAGTGCCGGGGGACAGCAGTGCACTTCCACAGCCCCCAGGCAAGGAGCCACTGTCCTGGGGCTGCCCTCGGAGCCTCAGGGGGAGGCTGAGGCTAATAAGCCTTTCATGGGCTTGCTCTTGTGCTTCAAATATTAAAGATGGCCTCAGACAAACACTGCTTGCCTTGGCAAGCTGGCTCACGATGGTGCGTTTGGGGTGGTGAGAGGGAGGAGGTCTGGGACAAGGACAGGGCAGCTCCTCGGCACCGTGTCCTCTCCTCTTCCCCATCTGCAAAGCTGGGGCAGTGGTGCTTCCCTGCTTCATAGTATTCAGGTGGATCTGCAAGTGAAAAGTGAGATTTTTGTTATTATTAATGAATCTGTGGATCTATTAATTCAGTGCTGTGGCAGCATAACAGCATATAGTCCCTTAAATATGGTTCTTAGGTGGCCGTGTGAAGCTTTTGCTGTAGTTATTTTGACTTTTCTGCATATTGCTTTCAAAATTCCTCCCTTTTGGTAAGAACAATTATGCTGTAAAGTTTGGAAACTAAAGAGAAGCCTGCAGTGTAAATACTCAGACATGACTAATTTTGAGAGTTTTTTACAACAAAGAAGTTCAAAATCCAGTGAAAGACCTGACTGTTAATGAATGAAAAAAGTAATTTGTGCACTACCAGCAGTGCAGGAGGTACTTTTATTAGGTAAAAGCAATGCAAAAGTTTGGCATGGGTTCAGTAATAATAAAAGAGCAACTATAAAGAGTTAATTATCTCTGATCCCTAAAGGAAGTATATCTTTCCTATCATCATTGAGGCCCTTTGTAGTGCAGTGTTGGGAAAAACACAACATTTTGGCTGAAAGCCCAACACCTGGCCTGGGAATAATGTTTTACAGTGGCCAAAGATCATCAGCTTCTACTAGATAGAGTGCTAATAATGTGAAATCGGTGCTGAAGTTACCTCATTAGTAGTGCCAAAAGTAAACTCCATAGCAGTCTTTTATGGAAAAAAAAAAAAAAAAAAAAAAAAAAAAAAAGTCAAGAAGCTTGGAGTCATGGTGTTTGCTTTGCTTTGATCTTTAAATAAAAGTGTCAGTGTAGTTTCCTAAATAAAAAAGGGTATGGCTGTTGTTGGCATAAGCCCTCCTTGTCAAGTCCACCTCTCCCTGCAAAATAATAGTAATAATAATAATAAATAGTACAGATTTTCATACAGGTTAAAAAGGGGAAAATTAGGAAGAAAAAAAAAATGCAGAGCTATTTGGAAAATATTCCTCTTCTACCATTCACTTTGGATGAATACTTCTATTTTTATTTTCCATAAAATCAGATACTGGTGGAATATTTTGACTCCCATGTAGCACTCCAGTGTCCTATCCCAGTGGTACTGAGATAGGTACCCCAATTCCATGTTCAGCAGCCAGGCAGTGGCAGCTTTAATGTTTTCTCATTGACAGGGGCTGATAGAGAAGGCTCTGTAGAAGACGTGTGTGCATACATGTGTGCATGTAGGTATGCGTAAGGCAGAGAGGTTTAAGAAAGCAAATAGTGCAAAAAAGAATAAATTCCCCTGATGGCTACTGAGCAGGCACACAAACGTGTGTGGAATCTGTAATACATGTAAGCATTAATAAAAACATACAACTGTGGAACTTTTTCCACACTGAAGCAAGCTGTTACAGGTTGGGGATTTCACCTGCCTCTCCAGGACAGCAGGGCTGAAGGGTCTTAGGCGGAGAACAGCAGTGGTATGCAGGGGAAAGCTGCAGGATCCTTGACAAAGACATAGCTTTTTTAATTATTATTATTATTTTATTTTATTTTTTTTTTCTGTTTTCTGGCTGAAACATCACATCTTGCTGGTACTACCTGGAGAGGAGTAGGCTTCTCTTGAACCTCCCCTGCATTGCACCATCACTACGTGGTCCCATCGCAAAGATGTTGGCGAGGTGGATGGTTTGAGCCAGGTGCTGAACCAAATCTCTTCAGATTGCTGGGGTAAAAAGCCAAGAGAGCAAGTTGTTTCTTTAAAAGAAAGCAGGGGACATGACAAACAATTTCTGTTGTCCTTTGCTTTGCTAGAAAATAAATCTTCCTTTAAAAGCAAATGAATAAAACTAAAAATTTAAACCTCTGGGAAGGTTTTGCAAACCTAGAATGAATCCTTTCCCAAACAGCATGAAATATTTCTGCCTAGCAAGGATTTTGCTCCCCCTCGTTCAGATATTCAAGTCAGAAAGCAAGGCCAGTGTTTATTATGTATGCCATCCAACAAGTCCCTTCTATCCTTTAATAACTGTGTCACAACACCTCTTTCAGATGCTTGATGGTGTAACGCAGAGGTTAATTGGTTATGGAAATGGCTGCTAATGTTAGAAGTAGGAGGGTAATTTCATCCCCAAGCGGGAAGAAGACGCGGCAGCGGCATGTGAGCTGTCGCATCCCCCAGAGGCCAGTCCCCCCGCCTCATCTCCATCCCCCTGCCCTCAGCTCATGTGATACTAGGGCTGGGTGAGATGTGTGTGAGGGATGGGAAGGGGGCTCATACCAGGTTCCTGACTCCATCCTCTTTCTGTACCCCCAGAGCTTCTTTTAAACGTCGGACCCTTGTCTTAAGGCATGTGCGGTGACCTTCCCTCTCCCCAGCCTCCAGAGGGGCTCATGCTTATGCTTCTCCATACTCTCAAATCTCCCCAGAGGAGCATGTGAGCTACTCCTGTGTCCCAAAGAAATTTAGGTGGCTGTGTCCTTCCTGCCAGGCATTGGTCAAATTCCCATGTTCAGGGGATGGAGGTGCAGCTTACATGGTGTCTGCCATGGACAGACGTTTAGGATCTGCCCTGGGTGACTTCCAGAGACAACTTTCCCATAGGCTAAGTCCTGCTAATGGGCATGAAGCAGCACTCACCCCACAGAGAGGCCAAGGTGGGCATTCACTGGGGCTGCTCCTTGGAGGAACACAGCGCTGTAGCTTGCTAATTAGGGATGGAGCACATATGTATATTCACCTGTGGTTTAAATCAGTGCCCAAAGTGCAGCAAGCACCAATATACCGACGTGGTGATGCTGCATTTTGCAAGTTTCCCTCTCTCAGTAGCAATGGACATTTTACTTTGGCAAGGGAAGAGTTAACAGTCCCCGTAGACATACTTATGTTTATAACATAGCCATCAAAAGCTTTTAACCCAGAATAACATTTACACGAAGGCTGCAGAGCTCCATCATGCTGCTAATGCTTGCAAGATTTCCCTAAATACTTTTCCGGCAGCTCTGCTTATGGAGAGAGTCCAGAGGGAACGAGGGGGCTGACGCAGCGGTGACACCGTCCTGGCTGCAATGGTGACACGGGGCTGATGCGAAGGGACAGTGACAGATCGGCTCATCAGACCTAGCACGTCTTGAGGAAGAGACAGAGAGGCAAGTGCCTGAGATTTTGCCACCAAGGAAAGAGCTCAGGCATGTGCCAGCCTGCCAGGGAAGAAGGACTTGAAGGGCTATGCTTCATGCACTTCACTTTCCTTTATATCTCCAGTGAAAAAAACTGAAGGCTCTAGCCTTTTCATCCACCTCTTTCAAACTGAGTGCGTGAACTGGGCTCAGCTTCCCTCCAGCTTCCTCATTCCCCCAGCCCTGTAAGTAACATGCCACTTAAATGCGCACAATGTCCTTGATGACGGGTTACTACAGCAGCATCAGTACTACACTGCTTCCCGACGTGGCCGTGGAGCAGTGGGTGTCCTCACCATCCCACCAGGCATCCCCAGACCTCCAGTAACAAAGGCACTGGAGCCAACTGGATTTACACTCACCGAGGATCAGGACCCCGGCGTATACTCCATGAGTAAATTCCTACCTGGAGGCACCAGCATATTTAGCCCTGACACCACAGGATCATTACCTACCTGTAGCAGCTTAATTTACATGCTCCCCAGCACCTTTAAGATGCTTTATAACCTTGAAAATCCCCTGACAACAAATATTTTCTGCTAGCATATGCCGGCAAGAAAACTGTGCTGTGTGGCCATACCAATTAAGACCGAACATTTCATGCATCCGCGGTGTTTTTTTTATTGAGGTACTGTCTATCTTTTTAACTAGGTTTGTTTTTATTGAAGCAAAAACCTGCCCTTTCAGATGAGCTGGCTGGTCTATCAGAGCTGACATTTAGTGGAAAACAAAGCACAGGCATGAGAAGGTTACGAGAACTGGCACATGCTTTAGCCCAGATTAGCCCATAACAGAGCTAGACTCGTCTAGTTTTACTTCCAAAAAAATCCTTCTGTCAGGAAATTTTGTCCTGCTTGCAAGCAGAGTGGGAGGCCAGAGCAGCGCTGTTACTCGACAGCTGCAGAAAATGAGGGTTAGGGATTTATTCTGTCACATCCACCCCAGAACTGACAAAACAGGCCAGGACTGGCTGCATGCACAAGCTCAGTGACTGAATCTGCCATGGTTTCACATTATTTCACAAGCGCCAAGGTACTTTGCATGGGACCTGATGCTGGCAGCCAAGCATTGTCCCCTCTCCATGACCAAGTGTGGTCCCCACTGTCCTCCATCTCCTCCACTCACAGCTTAGCTGCTCTCTTGCCATCTTGCCCAAGCCAGCACATTTTTGCTGGATGAGCTCTGATCCCAGCAGGATTGGAGCCCGGGGGAGCTGAGCACCTCAAGGCTGTCCCTTAGGTCTGGCACCGTGCAGCCTTGCTGCTCGTAGATGACAAAAAATGGCCACAAAGCCACCACCTTCTCCTGGCACTCTCCAAGCAGCTGCCAAGCAGTTGGTGTTGGCAGGAACCTCCAGCTTTCTTAAACGTGGGCCTGCAGATGTCAGGGATGGAGGCAGAAGGGCCCGGTCTGCTCTGACAGGGAGCACAGGCACCGATCAGATCAGCCCAGGGACAACTTGTAGGAAAATGTGCTTCTATAAAACTTAAAGTGTGAGTGTGTTTGTTTTTCATCCAATTGTCATTATTTGCCAGTAAATTTTAGTAGCTGAGATATTTAAGCTAAATGTTAGGAAGAAAGGCTTTCCCTCTGCAGCTCAGTGCCTTTATCTCCCTATTCATAGACCCAACTCAAAATTCTTTACTCTTAACATCATCATCTGTTGTCATAGAAACTATTGCAATACATAAGTACTCTAAATGACTGCAACTTCATAGAATGGCAAGGGATCAAGATGGACTGTGATGGGGGAACACTTTAAACAGGTATATCAATCAACCACAATTGATGGCGAGAAGAAGTATTCAGTCTCTCAACAATGCAGCATGTACAACATTCATTTTTATGCTAACAAAATAATAGAAATATATTTATTGAGCCTTTTGTTTATTCGGTGCACTCTTTGCAATGAGGTATGCGAGCTAGGAGGCCCCTTGTTTTCTTCAAACAAAACTGTGTAGTCCAGTCCTGAAGCAGTTCTGCAGGGCTTTCTTGGTGGAATTTCTAAGGGAAAGGTGGGTGTTACAGTCCTTACTTCTTTAATTTATGTTTATTTACACCTTACTAACAAAGAAAGAATTCACAAGGTTGATTACCTGTGATGGAGAAGGCTAGCACCACAACATCACCTCTTTAGCAATGATACAAAAATGTTATCTTCAAACTTGTGGAACTACATTCACCAAAACCAGTTATGTTCTGATGCTGCAGCAACTTACACACTTCCAGCAAGTCTGCAGTGCTTTAAGTCCCATACATCTCTCTGAAGCATGTACTGTTCCCAAGAAGCAGAACAGAAGGTCAGTTACAAGTTACCGTGTGTTTTTTTTTTTCCTTGCTATAGCTGCAAAATGCCAGAAGAGCTTCAATTTGAAGCCTGAAGAAACTGTTATTCCTGCATCATCTCAGTGGAATGCAAAGCCCAGACAGGTCCTTAGGATGTGTAAATGTCACAGAGATTCAGTTTTGCAGAGAAGTCATTGACACTCCAGTGACAGCACAGCAGTATTTTGCTTCTGGTTCAGTACAAATTACAGACAACTTGACATTAGAGACCTTAGAATGCAAAAGCAGACTGAAATCCTACATGATCAACTGACTTCCCCTATTTACAAAAACACAGCTTTCATTTATACATCTCTTCAGGGACAAAGTGATGGGATGGAAACGGAATGGGGAGCAGGCCAGGGAAGTTTATGATTTGCATGGTACTGCCTGCTCCATGCTGAAACCTCTGAAATACTGCTGCAATTCTCCCTTGCAGGATGCTGCATGGAAATATTACTGGCATGTTCTTAGAGCTCTGATGTTCAGTCTTTACTCTCTTAATCCCCCTGCATTAAGCACAGAGGGTCAAACCATTCAAATAAGAAAAGATCTTAGCAGCATTTCCAGTCCTTGTTTGTGTTGTTTATTTCAGATAATTGCCTGAGTTCATGTATGCCGTCTGGTGACTTTGCAGTTATCCTCTTAACTGTATTTTTACATGTGATAAGAGCCTGGTGACCATTCTGTTGGGATGGCTGGAGGCATCTTGATTCTGCAGTTTAAAGAGGTCGTTTGCTGAAAATAAGACGAGAGATCAGAGTTCGTCCAGGAACTACTGCAGGCCAAGGGGAAAAATAATAGTTTGGGCTCTACAGACAAATTAAAGAGCACGATGCAGGCTGCTGTGTGTGTGTTGTGCCAAGACATTGTTGAGACTTGGGTAAATGGTAAAAGGACAGCAGCAAAGGCTTTAACTGCCTGTGAAGTGAAGCTGTGATGACTTACTCCCAGCTGAATCTCATGGAGATCAAGAGACTGTGCAGACATTGCATCCAACAGCACAGGAGAAAAGGGGTTAATAAGAAAAAAATTGTGGCAGAACAAATAGCATGTGCTCTTGCCCCAAACAGTGGCTCCATGACCTCAATTCCTACCAGCAAACAAAGACCAAATCAAAAATGCAGGGCCATTTTAGATTCCCTACCGTTTGCTTTGTTTAGCTCAACCTGCTCCTGCTGGCTGCCTGCAAATGGAGGGATCCCATAGCTCAGTCAGAATAAAATCAAAGGGCTCAAGAGGATGCTCTGTGCCTTGAGAGAGGGCACAGCTATTCCTTTTCCTGTCCCTGATCCTCAGCGGGATGGTTGGGGCACCCACCATGGTGGCCAATTTTAGGGCATGGGATGACTTTGGATGCTTGATTCCTGTATTATGGGGCCACCAGAGAGGAGCAGGAACCCAGGAGGCCCCAAACTCCTAGCTAGTGACACCACTTCGTGAGGAAAAGTCGCTGCAAGTCGCGGCGCCAGCCGAGCAAGGCTTTGGGGCCCTGGGCCAATCAGAAGGCAGGGTTTATATTGCCTAATTAATTCAACTGTCATGAAATTAGACTATCATGTACTTTGATATCTGTCTGTTTTCTCAGGTGCAGTTATATTTGAAGAGACCCCACGCCTGTTTAGCTGTGATCCCTTTTGGAAATAATTGGTGCAGTTTTGATTGATAATGTGTATTCCTCTTTAAAAGAAAACACACTATTTTTCATAATCAGAGGCTGAATGCATAATGAGTGCTCTGGTGCTGCCTTTAGCATCAGGTCTGTCAAACAGCACAGTTATTTCCATATTGATGCAAACTAAGATATTACACTCCCTCATTACATTGACATGGCACATCTTTCAACAGTCAGCTTCCAATCATACGTTCCTTGCAAACAAAATTACCTTCATTTTCTCTTTTGCTACAGAAGGAACTAGCAGTGGAAATGTGCCCTAACAAGCTAATCAACTAATTTTTAGAATATGTTTGAACCATTTAATATTCTAAAAGAAAACAAGAAAAAGTTGCTAATGGGTATGCTGGCATAAACAGAAATAAATAGACAACTGGTTGACTGAACATTAGCATACTTAAGTTTTATCGAAGTCACAGTGGAATTCATTTTGCAAGTCAAAAAAGCAAGATCTATTTGTATCCATAAGCCAAACAACCTCATTTACTCTGTACATTCTTGAGCAGATAACCTTGGTTATGAAGGTAGGAGAAAAAGAGGAAACTATCCTTTTATGAGCCAAATACTTCAGGCGATAAATTGATTTTAGTGGGACCAGTGTGTAGGGCTACTGTTAATAGTTCGTGTGATGATAATGGTACTGCTGCGAGAAGAGGGGAGTTACTGGGTATGTGCTGCCCTTCGGTGGGTTGGCAGGGACTGAGGTGGCTCTGGAGCAACATCCAGGGATGGGGAGAGGGCAGAGACAGCCATGCATTGCTGGCTCCTACCTCCTGTCCCGAGCAGGAGGGGGGCAACCACCAGCAGGGAGAAGAGTTGGCTTTTGAAAGGGTTTGGTTCAATGAAAGGGGAAGGGTTGCTGGAGGCAGGCTGAAAGGGACCACACCTGAAGAATGTTGACCAGAGAAAGGATGGCTAAGGTGGCAAGCCCCATGCAGGGAAATTACCTGAAGGGGTGTTGAGGTTGTGAGCTGCATCACCAGCCCATGGTCAGAACCCCTGGAAGCTTTGAGAGGATCCTCTGGTTCTTTCAGGACTCACGTAAAGTATTCCTTCTTTAACTCTGCAGAGAGACTACAAACCATGTCGGAAGGTCATTCTGCCCCACATTGCAAGGTTTGTTTTCAAAATGAAGTTTCCTTTCATTTCCTAGCAAGATATAACTCTGCATTTGCTATATTTGTAGTTTTCCTTTGGAAAATTCATGGAAAAGCAAACTATTGTGCTGATCCTGTATTTAGCCTGTATTTAGCCAAACCCTCAACATCTCCTCTGGGTCAGAGGGGGAAACGATGACAATCCTTCCCTGTGTGTTGTGACTGCAAAGCCCTCAACTGATAAGGGCCCTGGTGGCCACCGAGGCTGCTGTGCCTGCAGCCAGCCCTGGGCAGCACCTTCTCCTTGGGCAAGACGGGAAGCAGCAGAGCCATCCTCAGGTGAAACGGAGACTTGCCTGGTGCAGCTGTGTCCCGTGTGTGCATAACAACTCCAGACAGAGCACAGATACGTCTGCGTGACAGCTTGCCTCTTCCAATAATTACACACTGTGCAGAACATGAAGGGCTCGACTTTCAGCCCAGTCTGAACAAAGAATTGGCTTTTGCATCACCAATTACCCCCAGATTTCATGAAGGCCTTGTGGACCTTGAAGCTTCTGAGTTGATCCTGAATATTTAGATGTCCACATGGTAGTATTCCCATGCACAGGTCACCACAAGAAATATACTGAGAGATCCACACATCTGAAACCACAGTCTGTTAACTAGACTTTCAAGCTGTGTGTCTAACAGTGGGGCACTACGTTTTGCATTTCTTCTATTTCACATCTGAGACTCTGACCCTAAAGACCAGTAGGTCAGAGCTGCTGCAAAACCTAACGTTATTCTCAGCTGCATTTCCTTACGTACCCAGAGGGAAATACCTTCCAAAGCTGACAGTTGCATGGGAACGCACCAGACTGTTCCCCGACGTGGGATTAAACAACATACTGTGCAGCAAGAGAAACATCTGTTTGTTCTTGAGCTGAGCAGCAACTGTCTCAGATGAGGGTCCGGAAGAGGAGAACTGCTCAAGATGAAAGCTTGCACTTCAGCTGTTTGGGGAAGGAATGCACCCATGCTCCTGCAGAATATTTCCGCTTGATCATAAAAATCAAGGCAGTGGCTATTCCAGCAAATACCCCAACACTGCTGCAGCATGACAGCCAGCAAACAAAACTGGAAACATTTCCGTCATCAAATCATATTCAACAAAGCTAAAAGGAGGGCTAAGGGTACAGATGTCCCAAGATCTGTGAGTGTATCTTATCCATTATGGATGTCTTTTAGTCTAGAAAGCAAAAAGGAGTTTCTGAGTATGAAAGCAGCTGTAGGAAATACAAGGGTGGAAGAAGCTCTTATCTAGTGGGAATGGGGTATAAAATCAGAGGTTGTGGGCAGCAAACTGCAGGAGGGGTCGGGATGCAGCTGGGGACTTGGTATGTGATTCGGTGTCATTGTTTCGGTATCGTGCACGCCTCTTAAGAGGTTTTGAACGTGCTCCTCAGTTTGCAGATTTAGATACAGATTTTTTTCCAAAGAAGTGTGATAACTCTCCCTGAAACCTGATTTGATTTTCTCCTTTTGTTATCTTATCTGGCATGGGGGAGTTTTAAGTCATACCAGATTAGGAAGCATTATCCTCTGCTCAGCCAGAGTGTCTCCGGACAGGCAGACTTCCAGCACTAAGCCTCAGGTTGCCTCCAACTGCAAGTTTAAATTTCAGAGGTACTTTTCACCCAATCACTGGTTCAAAACGTATAGAGTCCTAGGCTTCATAAATTCTTTACATAAGTAACAATTCTGCAAAAGACCCTTTTAAAGATATCAATTATACATTACTAAGTGCACTTAAAAGACTGATTTATTTTTTCAGGGGGTGGTTTTGAAGTATTTTTGAATTCATTAAGGGTAATTTTCTCTTTACAACCAAAAAAAATTTTTCCATAGAAGCTCACCCCCCCCCGCCCCCCCCCCCCACACACACACAGGTACACTGCTATTTAATATAGACCCTAACGATCTAGTTATTTACTTGCTGTTTGCACCAATGCAGAGCCCAAAAGCAGCTGCATAGATATAGGACCACACAACTTAACCCTCCTCCCTTTCCCAGTCTGTGCTGCGTGGTGGCACCTTGCAGATGGAGACTGGGACATGTGGTGGATATGTGCTGGGGCTGCCCTCCCTCTCTGAGGAGGCTGAAGGCAGCACTTCCATGAAATTACATTGCATAGAGGTTAAATGCTTGCTGCCCAAAATGAGCCATACCCCTTCAGTGGTACCAGCCCCTTTGAGGGCATCTGCAACGTGTTCTTCCACCCAGGCCATGTTCCCAAGAGCACCAAGAGCACCTGGTAATGCAGCAAAATGAGCTTGAACCCCTGATAATTTTCCACAGACTGCTTGCAAACCTGTCAGAGCTGAGCCCAGAGCCACAAGGTGTCTTCCTTCCTTCCTTCCCATGTCTCCCAACAGCAGCAGGAGGTCCTGTCCAGACAAAGGGCTCTTCCCAGGGTAAAGTGAAGGAAACCTTTCTCTTATATCAGGTATGCAAAGCTCTGCTCCTGGCCAAAGGTCTAAACCAAGTGTTTGTGCTGCATTAAGAGCAGTTGTTTGATATTTCCCCCATTCACCATCCCTCTGTGCAGCAAATGGGGACAGCCATCAGTGCCAGCTCACAGGGACATATCAGGATAATTGCATTGAGGGCATGAGGCACTCAGCTCTTACGGGCATATGGATATGCACAGCAGAAAGAGGAGACCCCAGTCATAAATTTCCCTCTGCTGTGTGAGCCCCTGTTTCTCCTTACAGTTTCACTGATAATATAGAGAAATGCCACTCAGGCACAGCAGCGTGCCTGTGCAGCGTGGATTGCTGGAGAGTGTAACATAACAGCCAGCCGGTAGCTGATAATCTGCTTGTAAACTCCTGTTTGAAAATAAAGACAATCCCATTTTACAGTAACCAGATGTTTAACAGAATATTAGTATCTACAAGTGCCTTAGGCTCTTGTTTTATAAAGGTCCGAAGAGGGCTTACAAAAATGTGAAATCACAAGTATACAGTTCAAAGGCTTCTCCAAGCTGTGAAATTCTGTGCAACGTGGCCTAGATGGCCTTTTGTTTGTGTCTGGTACGTCGGATGGGATTGACTGCAGAGCGTTCCTCTATAACTTACCTAACCAGGTTCTTCCGTGCTCAGATTTTTCCCTGTTCTTTATTATCCATAATTGGATAACTTCTCTCCAATTTTCTCCTTGGAACATTGAAGATAAGGTTTCTGTTTAATCATCCCACTTTAAGTACTTGCAATCAGACAGGATATTGCTGCTTTTAAAATAAGACAATGACATTTAATGACTTTCATTTCTTCCTATACAAAAGATTAATTTATATGCTGGAGTCATCTTTTTCATTGGAAAATTCTCTCTCCTCTTTTTGAAATGATTCAACCTGATTAACAACTTAATTCTTCTTTTATATTTCTGATTTTGTGGCTTTCACTGCAAGTCTTTGCTTGTCATCTTTTTTTTTTTTTTTTACCCAGCCTGATTTAGCTTTTGTTTCTGAATTAGTCTGAAGTCAAGAAGCCAGACAAGCTGGAAGGTGTGTGAGTGCAAACACACTGCCATGGCTGGCAGGGAGGAGGTGGGAAGCTCTGCATGTGCTGGGGCTGCTGGAGGCAGAGAGCACCCAGGCAACTGGGAAAAGTCCTGGCCAGGCAAGCAAGGAAAGCAGAGGGTGAATGAGCCAGGAGCTACGAGGAAAAAAAGATGACGGTCTAGGGTACACCTTGCCTGTCTGTTTCAAAATGCTAAAACACAGCTTATTTAACCCACCATTTCCAAACTGTCTGCTTGTGCTGCTTAATATGTGTCTGGAGTGCTGTAGGAAAGAAAAGTTTCATCAAAATGCTGTCTTATGACCACATCATCTGGGCACTGCTCTGAGTACTGACGTGGAGCATCTATGCAAAGCCTCCTGCTGTCTGCATGATTGCTGATGATGCTACAATTAATTACATGCATTGCAATCTGATGTTTACCTCCAAACAGGTGAATTTTGCCGTGAGCAA
Organism: Nettapus auritus; assembly: GCA_011076525.1. NCBI lineage: Eukaryota > Metazoa > Chordata > Aves > Anseriformes > Anatidae > Nettapus > Nettapus auritus. Next base: position 33,494,014 of record CM021770.1, on the reverse strand, counting down.
GGTAAGAGCTTATTTTGTTTACTGCTAATATACTTTAAATGTAATGCCATTATCTTTACTCTGCTGGCCATGGTTTTCTCTTTGTGCCGTTTTGCTTTATTTAGTTTCTAGCTTTAGTATCTGATATATACTTGTTGCATGACTTTGTAGTGTTCATGTGGTTATATATAATGTTACCCTTTTTCTTTCAGATCTGTCTGGGGTTGTGCCTCTGAGAAAGCAAGGCCCTCTCCTCCAGCTCTCAGATTAGGCATTCCCAGCGTATAGGAAAATCCACTTGAGCAATCCCCACTGTAACGTTTTTTTTTTTATTATTTTTATTTTTATTTTATTATTATTATTATTATTATTTATTTGTTTATTTTTTTTTCCTGACAAAACTCCTACTTCCACCAGATTTAGCCTCTGATTTTTTTCTGGACTCTGAAACCAGTCTTCCTAATGGACCTAATCTATAAATGCAGTGCTCAAAATCTATAAATACAATATTCAAGTGTTGGCATAAGCCATTGTGCCATACGACTTCCCAGCTCCCGTAATGATTCTTTCTGTTCTTTTCCCTCTGTATTTGTATGAGACAAATGGGTGAGCCCAGATGCTTTCCTTTGTCCCAGTACAGCCCCTGGATGTGGATGAGTTGCTCTTCCCCTGTGTACAGAACAAACTTAACGAGGTTCGAATGGGGTTTGAGCTATAACACCGTGTTTCCATGCTTGGTTTAGTTCCCCAGTCTGTTTTTCTTCCTGTCAAGACATTACCCCGCATTGCTGTCATTGCTACCAAGTGGCACTTCGTTTGCAGTTAAGTGGCATCTTCGTTTCTGAAGATGGCACTTCGTTTTCTGCTCACATGCTGGAAGTAACATCACCAGGGGCCTCCTTGTGCACCCAGCTCTGGGGCCACAGGCACCTGGAGCTCATCTCTCGCTGCTCCCCACTGCCCCAGCCGTGGTCCCCAGGGGTCCTGGGGCAGGTGCACAGCTCAAAGCCCCCTGTTCAGCCTCCCAGGGGAACGTCTTCAGCCCAGCCCCAGGGCTTGCCAAAGGTGGACGTGCAGTGCAGCGTGCTAAGCTAAGCAGATGCTAATGATACTTCCCGTCTGAGGGCTGTGAAGTATTGTAATGATGCTTTAACACAGCTCAGCAATCAAACACTGGAGTGTAATGAAAACAGGAATACGTGTTTACCAGACTATAAAAGCATATATAGAACAGAATGAAAATGATTCTTCACTTAAGGGTGCGCACGTGTAAATACACGTACGTGTCACTTGACTGCTCCGCGCCACTTAAACCCATACACAAACCCCATCGCTGGAGCACGACCGCCGCAGAGTGACAGCAACACAGCCGACGAGATTGGATCCACTTTCCAGATTAAGATCCTGATCTTGCAAGTAACCCCAGGCTGCCAAAATCCTGCAGCCACATGGTGCCCTCTGTGCTGATACCCACACCCTGCTGGGGATGACGGGATGCCCTGGGGCTCTGCCATGTACCCCAAATCCACCACAAAGGTGGAAGCACCCTGAGCTTGGGCCACAGAGCCCAAGGAAAACACACCGAGCACCAGAGATGACAGATAACAACAAGCAAGTAGCCTGGGAGGAAAAGAAGCCTGGCTCAGGACATTTAACCCAGAGCATCGCCTCTGCTGTTGAGTTGGTTTGGCTGGAGAGGCGGCTTGGATGCTGCGAGCACTCCAAGCGTAGTTTGTTCATGGTAATTTCCTTTAAGAAAAAAAACGCCGTGAAGGGAATGAGAGTTGACATGACAGATTGTATCTGCTGTGCCTGTTGGCCCCAAAGGCAGTCGTTTGTGTTTTAAAATTCAGTAATTATGTATGTACACAAATGTTTCTAATGGGCCCCAAACAGTTAGCAGCTCAGGCCGCCATCCCTGAGAGCTGCGCAGGAGGAGCGGGAAAGATTCAAATGAAATAAATTTGAAGGAAGAGGAAGGTGAGGTCCACCTGAGTGGAGAGAAGGCTCTGGGAGAGAATCCACAAGACCAGCAACAGCCACAGCTTCCCCGGTCATGACAAAGGCCACCTTGAGAAGTCTGAGGGCAATGGAAGAGCAAGCAGGTGCTTTGCAAGTCTGGTTGTACAGCGTGTACACAACAAAAGCACCTGAGCCCATCTTCCAGAAGCATATTTGGTCACATTGGCTGGAGGTCCCCAACTTTCATGGGTCTACAGCCTCATCCTGAACGTGTCACCTGCTGAAAGGTACTGAGGGCTGAGGGTACTTGGCTGCTAGGCAAGAAAATGCATGCCGCTCCTCTGGCCTGGTGTGACTGCTGGCTGTGCAGGACTCCTGGGCTGCTTCTCATACTGCTTTTCCTTCCCTCTATAGTGGCCGATTCCACTCCTACCATCCAGCAGAGACCCTTGACCAGGCAGAAGGGGCCATGGGGGCAGTGCCTGGTTAATGAAGCACCGCAGCACCTTTGTTTCTCTGGCTGCCTGTTGCCCTGTTCTCACTTGTACAATTATTACAAAAATCAGACAGAGTTTTGCCTTGAGATATGATTTTCATAGTGGGATAGATTTTATTATACCAGCCGTACAATACCCACCATTATCATTTTGATTATATGCTCCTCTCATTTGCACTATTGGAACATTATCTGTGGTACATTCATTATTACTTTATAAGAAACTGAAACTACATCCTTAAGATGAATTGTAAGGAAGGATTTCTATTTCCTCGGATAGATACTTTGGCTGAGAACATTAAGTGGCAAACATTATTTGTAAAAGTTTATTTTATTTTATTTACGTAAACTCTAAAAGAAAGAAATAACATAGATATTTCTAACAGACAGAAAAGCCTGCGGCTAGCTGCAACAAATGACTGCAATTTAGAATTCATGTACTATTAAGAAGTTCTGATTAAATTCTAAGTTCCTTCAAAGGAAGGAAGTGGGATAAATGAAAGTCTGGTGTTGGCCCAGTGGGCTTGGATGGGTGCGCAGAGGGCGAGGGCTCAGCAGTGGCTCCCAGGTCCCCACTGCCCCTTGACCCAAGGTCTCTGAAGGTCAGGCATGTGATGGGAGAGGGCAGAAGGTCAGGAAGATATTTGCACTTAATAGTCCCTTGGTGGTGGATTTTAAGAGGAGCAGTGGTCACCTGTACAGCTGGTAAGAATACACCACGGAGCGCAGTACGTGCACATGGTGAGAGCTCCCAGCACTGTGTGCCTACCAGCAGGGACAGCCTTTGCCTTCGGGAGCTCGATCACACCTCCTCTTCAGGCTGCCTCCACCCTGCAGGAGGTCTTCTCTTCCTCCTCAGGTACACGAGAAGGAAGACCACCAGCAGCAGAGAGCTCACCCACCGCCCGGTGCACGTTCATCACTGCTACCACCACCAGTGGGACTCAGCACTCGTGCCCAGGGAACATCGTGCCCAGGGAGCTGTCTCAGCACCGGAGCAGCCAGCCCCAGCTGCAGGAGGACTGGGACATTCAAGGAATCCTCAATGATGTGAAGCCCACTACCAATTTAAAAAAAGGTACTCGATGGCTTCACTGGAAGAAATCACACTTTGCTCTGTAGCTAAGGGAACGTTTTCAGGTTGATTGCAAATCATAAATATTTTATGTACTGTAATTACTGGTTCTTAGGTATCATTTTCTAAATTATTATTATTTCTATTAAATGCATAGAAACTTGGGATGGAAGAGTGAGTTAATGCAGTAACACTTCATCACTGAAGATCTGGGTTTGTACAAGGTCATAAGTGGAACTGCCTTTTATTTCTTTCTGTCTACTTGTATCACAGACCACTGCAAAAAGGGGACCCAGTGCTCCCAGACTAGGCAGGACGGACACCGTGGGCTGTGTAAGGCAATGTGGCCAGCTTCTGCCTGAATAGTGCCCAGCTCTGGCTGATACTTCCAGTCTCCAGAGAACCAAACTCATCTGGGCACAAAGGGCTTTTCAAAATAGCATTAGTCATCAGCTAATAGAAGCTAAAAACAAAAGTACTGTAGGACCATGTGAGTAAGGGCTGGAAGCCCTGCTAGGTTTTATGCTCCCCTTTACTCTTCCCAGATGCGTCATCACTGTCTTTGGGCAACATGTTCAAACTTTCTCCTCCATCAGAGCCATCAGTTAAATGGATACGGTAATTCCTATTTCACAGGACTGTGCTAAGACTTGGCTAATGCTAACCACACTGAGATCTCTGATAGGAGGCATCCTGTGAAGCAGTCCAGCAGGACAGGGACAAGTTGCCCTCGAGCTGAGCCTCCAGAGGTGCCACCAAGGGACGAGCCACCTGGGAATCTCAGGGTCCTGGCTCCTGCACTCCAGCAAACCCAGTCTTGACCCTCCAGGAGATTGCTTGTAGCCAGATCCCTAAACCTAAGTTTTTTTCCCCATGCACCCCTTGCTCACACCACAATGTCCCATTACAGGCACTTGGGGTTTGAGCCTCTGGTGGTGAGCCAAGGGGTGCAACTGCGGCAGCCCAAGGGGAGATAGCTACCTCCAAGGCATTAAATAGCATTATTGCGGCAGCTACTCAAAACCTGGGCATTGCAGCAGGCCAAGGACCATGCTGGTGGTGAGGGGAGAGGATTCAGCCCCAGCCCTGGCCAGGGGCTTCTGGCTGGGCATTGCATTCCCTGCACTTTGTCAGTTTCTGGCTGACCCCTAGTGCTATCCGCGCACACCTATCCTGCATGGCAATTATTACTTACAAGTTGGTAAACAGAAGGAAAATATTCAAACTAATCTGGAATAAGTCAGATATACTTTTTTTCACCTCTGGGGAGATTTTCAACTATAACAATGTAGCTTTGAGCTTCTGACAGATGCTAATGAATTGTTGTTTACATGTTTGATTTACTGCCTAAACAAAGATAAGACATGCTCTTGAAAACACATTGAATGCACAATCCAAACACATCCATTAAATCTGTCACAATAAACATGACAGCTTTCTTCTAACCTAACAACTGGCATGCCTCATTTACATATTAATGAGAAAACTGGGATCAGTCTGCACAAATTGCTTCTATCTTGCAAAGGGGAAGCACTGACTGACAGTGCAGCTCTCCGTGGTGTAAATACAACAAGTAAATACCTCTGCCATCTTAATGGATTTTATTTTTATTTGCCTGTTTGGTTCCACTCTTATTGATTAGTTGTCTCTCGTGAGCTGCTGTGACAGACTTTGCAACTGCAGGGACAGACATTGAGAGAGTCCCAAAGCCCGCTGGGCATGTGAGGTGTCGGCTTGGCTTTGGGGTTGGCAGTCTCAGGGGCACAGGAGCTGGCTATGCTGAGGAATGGATTTACCTGGAGCACCTTTCCGGTCATTATTGTCCTTAAAATAGACTGTGTTGTCCTTAAAACAGCTCTGGAGGATGAGCCATCCTGCAAGTGGGGAAATCAAAGCACAGAGGGGAAACTTTCACAAATCCACTGCTTCTGTCCCATTTCTAGATGTGGTTGGGAGCTCAGTCCTTAGAACTCCTTGGGTTCTTACTTCCATGAAGGCTGTGCCAAAGTACGCTTACCTCCTGTCATTAGCGTAACAGTGCCACCTAAATATCACTGAAACCTGAGCTTTAGGCATAGAGGTGACCTATAAATAAGTTTTCTGTGAACCTTGGAAACTCTGAAATCACATGATGAGGGAATACGTTCCATCTAACATTTATTTCGGTATACCCTGCGAAGTGCAGAATACTAAAAACCCACTTTGTGTATCTCTAATGATCTAAAAGTTAGGTATCTGCCCTTAGCTGGATGTCCAAGCTCTCTATGTGCCAGTGGGGAAACCCCAAAGCTTACAAGAGCAAACTGTGCCACCACCAGCACCAGGCTGGGCAGCGTGGCTCTGCACCGCCTGGGGAGGAGCCGCAGGAAGCCTCGTGCAGCTTTCGGACAGCTAAGGGAGATAAGATGAATTGCACCTTAAATGTCACTGACTTTCAATCAGGTTTATACTCTGAAGTGCTTAAATTACCTGCTAGAATGACACTTAGTTTTCTAAATCACTGAGCTACTTTTGGAAAATCGATTCTGAGCATGTGTCGACACCGCTCTGCTCAGCTGCAGCACTCGAAGCCTCGTGCTCTGTGGGTGTGCTCAAGGAGACTCAGGCCCAGGTTCAGCAGGGGATGGATGCCCAAAGGAGTGTAGAGACCCTCGAGACCAGATCTTTATAAATTACCGTATCACAGTATCATACCACTGCTGGATGTTGCAGTGAACCCGATTTTTCTGCACAGCCAGAGACCTTTGCAGTGGAGACAGGGGAAGTTGCGTGGTCCAGGTCCAAGGGAACATGCCTGAGATAAAGCAGATGCAATCCCCAACTCCAGCCAAATCCTGACTAGATCAGGAAGAGCAATACAGATTTGGAATCCATTTTATCAATAGAAGAAGTTTCAGGCATTCAAATGCAGCACTTCTGACCATTATGGGTCCATTACGGAGACACTGGAGAGCTATTTGCAAAATTTTGATCTGCCTCTAGTTGTACCCTTAAGACATAGCTTGGGCTTTTGATTCAGGGAAGTTTCCTGTTGTAATAGTTTGCTCTAAAAGGCTATATGAATAACACTAGAAACAATCCAAACTGTTCCAAAGGACTCAGGGGAAATTAATGCACTCTTGTGCTTTTGTTTTTGAAGTTTAATTTTTTTTGGTCTTGCTGAACTATTTCCTCCCTACAAAATTGTGCATGCTGCTTTATTCTTCTGAGGCCCACACAACCAAAAATTTCAGGAGGCTAATTTTATCCTGAGATGTGTAGTCCTATTTCTAGATTAAAAGGGGTGTGTTCATCTTCTCTTGGAGATAGATTTCTCCTTCTCCTCTCCGAGACTCCATCTGACTCATGTCTCCAGACGTTAGTGGTTTGCCCCTGAAGTAGTCTTTCATCTGTTTATGGCTGAACAGTTTGTGTGCTACTGGGGCATGGTGTAATAACTGAATTTGTATTAAATAATTAACATCAAATGAAACAGATTTTGCTGTAAATGTAATTCCAATCCAGCATCGCAGAACCACACACCCCAGGAAACCCAGGCAGCCTGCCCCAAAATGCTCCAAAACCCCCATCCCCTGGCTTTCTCTGATGACAAAGATCACTGCCCAGATGTGGAGGCAGATCCCCCAGCCCCACACGGCGAGAGGCTCTGGGGAAGTCAGCCGGGTGTCTGGTAGAATAAGCTACTGCTCAGCCATGCTGAGCACAATTAGTTGCACACAACATACAAGCAATGAGCTGATTTCATTTCGCTGTCAATCAGCAAGGAAAAAGGGCCAGCATAATGCAGATACTAGCTTCCCTTCAATCTGAGAAGAGCTTTTGGGGAAATATTGTAAATGTCATAATACAATATGTTAAATATAGTAGTTAAAATACTGTTCTGCAGCCAAATTTGCTTCTTAGACGCATACATAACTTCCACTGGCAGGAACAGGCATCGTGCAGGGTAGCCCCACATGAAGGAAATCTGTCCCAGGGAGGGAAGATGGGCTGATCAGTGTGTGCTCTGTGTGCCCTCTGAGCTGAGGGTCACGAAGGGCTGCTGGATATAAACGTATTCAGGACACCTTTGGTGGCTAATGAGAAACAATTCTGGAAGAGATTTCTAATCTCGTGCTCCAGGACACTGGACCAAATCCTGGGTCAAAGCTGGTATTCCTGCTCCTCTGTACTAATGAACCATGGACTAAGTAAGCACAGGAGTGAAGCCAAGAAGACCCCCAGTCCTAATCCTGATTTTAACACTGCCTGCTTGTGGTTGCATGCAGATGACTTAAAGCTGCTTATCCTGCACCGTGTAAAACCTTAAACATAATTGTACTGATAAGGGTAGCAGCTGTGGAGAGGCTGAACACAAGGGCTGTGCTTCCCATGTTCGCTGGTGGCTCTTCCCGTCTAAAATTACAACAGCTGCACAGGCAGAGATTTGCTTTAACTAACGGGGCCGCTAACCAGCGAGCACTTACACAGTGAGGCTGTCCCCATATCCAGCACTACAAACTGTTCCCAATCAGTCAAAGCCTAACAGATGGATGAGACTGACAAACAGGGCAAAGCTTTGTGGTGGAGTTAGTTAATAAATACAAATAGATAAATATTGGTTTGCGGGTAGTGATGGTTCCAGGTGGTAGCTTACTCCTCATAATTAAGGAAAAGCTAGGTTTTTGTAAAGAAGACAAGGACAGCAAGGAAGCATATGTCTGATGGTCCTGTGACACCTGGATCACCTGACAGAAGATAGCTTAAATAAAACATTTTGACACCAAATGTGCCATCACCGATACTTTCTAGTCATAATGCTTATTCCCTACAAGTATCTCAATGCATGCTAAGGACAAAAGATAATGTATTCTTCAAATTTTTTCGTATTTTTTGGGTGACCAGCAAGGAAGATGCATAATGTAGAAGAGCACAGCAATCAAAGAACACAGAGTAATCAGCATGTGTGGATGTTGAAGGAGGAATGAACCCCTGCACTACAGGAGGTTCGAGTCATTACAGCTCAATGTGGAGTAACCAGATGGGAGTCATGAGTGGGTGAGATCCACCAAGAAACTGATTAATAAGGTGAAGAAAGGCAGAATCCATCCTTTGGACCTTTCCTATGTAAATTTGTATAAATCCTTTAAAATACATTACTTTTTTTTAGCACTGGAGTATCCAAGGTAAAGGAGTTTCACGGTGTAAGTACGCTTTATGTGAAAAAAGTGGTTCCCGTTGTTTGCTTCACCTACTGCTCAAAAGGTTCATTTGGCATTCTCTTATTCTTAAATTGAGCAACACATAATCATTCCCATTACACCTCCTCCATGCCACTCAGGCTATTACAGATCTTTATTGTATTCCCCCTTCAGTCACCTCATTTTCTGAGCTGAAGGGGATGTAGGAGAACTGCAAGCAGTATTTGAGAAGAGAGCACCACGACATTATACAGCGGTGAAATGATGTTGTATGCTTTAGTGGTATTTTGTGACAGTCTAAGGATACCAATGGAACAAAGTTCAGAGACAGGCAGAATGCCTTTTATTACACCAACTTACATAGCTGGAAAAATTAAATGAGCTTTCAGGCACACATGCCTATAATATTCTAGTTGCCTTTTTGGCTGCCTATGAGTTCTGACTGATGTTCCTTCAAACTATCAGCAGTGGCTCTCAGATCTCTCTTCTAAGTGGTAATAGCTGAAGAAGAGCTCATCAGTGAGTACACAGAGTGAAGGCTGTTTTTTTTTCCCCCTTTGAGCAGATCAGAACTGAATTTGATCTGGCTTTTTACCACGGAGTCATTGCACATTGTGGGACCCTCTGCAGACAGCTTTGCACTTGGCTCTTGCGTCATTTTATATCACATTTTCATTATTTATCTGTTTTCCAGAGGAGATTTGTAAAAAGGGGTGAATAAAGCGCAGGGGTCAAATCAGTATATGCAGTTCTTCTGAACCAGCGCACAGGTATTGATGGTTCAGCAGCTATTCAGAATGAACAATCACTCCACCAGAAGGGTTCTTACAGAGGCATCAGCAGCCCTGTAAAATTGCAGTTCCTGCGTCCTTTTCTCATGCTGGGTGCCGATCATTACAGCTTCCAGCTGAGCAGCTGTCAATTTGGGCTTACCTCTCCTGTAGGATCCCAGTTGGGAAAGCCTTGTTAAACTCTTGCATTGCAAAGCAATCAAACGTGTTTGTTTGTTTGTTTGTTTGTGATGATTTATGCTGTGATTAGGTATTTGATATTACATTGGTTAGGGGAAGGTGCAAGCAATCTCTTGAAACACTGCCAGCACTAAGTCAATATTTCATTAAGACTCATTTATGAGAGAGCAGCCCAAGTCCTACAGTAAGGTCTCTACACGCTTCGTAGGCATGCCTTTGGGTGAGACACCTTGGTTTTTTAAAATATATTTAGACAGGCATAGTTTTAACTGTTACAATCCCTAATGAAGGGAGAATTATAATAATAAAAAGATGTCTTTTATGGACAAAATGTATTCTACTTCCCAGTAAAAATATGCATGCAAATATGTGAGCATGAAGACATTGCTACTAATATATCTGCATGGGTGTACAGGCAAAGTAGGAAAGTTTGAAAGAAACTGGGAGAGACGAGACTTGCAGCTTGTGGCAGGGTTTTTATATGCAGTACTTTTGGTGAAGGTGTACATTTCCTCCCCACTTTTCTCTTCTGCTCTCTGCTCTTTGTGCCACATGTGGCTGGCCCAAGCCGTTATTGCCCCGTACTAGCTGGGCTGGGGCAGCGCTGGGGCAGTTCGCATCCAGCCAGATACAGAAACAACCAAAGCTTTTAAAGTTGCCAAAACATGAACACCAAACCAATGAAGAGCCCAGCAAGAAATAAATGTTGCAAGAACAGCTTCACAAGCAGTGGCTTCTGCAGTAACACTGCTGTTTTACACTGAAGGATGCTCACTGCTCCTGGAGACTCGGAGAGGAAAACATTTTGCTGTTACGTGAGTCCAGAGACATCTTTTGGCCCCATAGTTAATTTTCTCAGACTAGGTAGCACCATAGTGCACCCTACGAGTGAGGACAAGGGCGCTGTTGGCCAGGCAAGGAGGCACCCACGAAAAGAGGCTGTGTGGGATGGGGGGGGATTGCACAGGGAGGTCAACGTGCTCGGTGAGATGCTGCCAAAATATGTATTTCCTTTCTACAAACCTTTTTTGAAGAAAAGCCTTATGCCGGAGACTGTAATTAATAAGGGAACTATTTATACAGCGTCACAAAATTTACCAGTCACTTTATAAACACAGATGATCCATGATCCCTGTCCCAAAGCACTTAGAGCCTAAAAAAGGCAAGAGAAAAAGAGCGGCTTGGATGAGGGAGAGCACAGGGATTATTAATGAGGAGGACGAGGACAGGCTGCAGTGGAGGCTTTGTGAGACATGGAAGCGTCACAGAGGAAGCCCAGGTTTCTGTAAGGAAAGGATGGGAAAAAAAAATGAAGGTTAAGGCAAAAGTAAAGAAAGAAAAGAGTGAAGAAAAAAAAAAAAAGTGAAGAAAGTGAAGAGAAAAGGCAAGGAGTCATCACAGCAAAGGGTGAATGAATGTGCGGTCGAGAGAGGAGAAGTGGGAAGGCAAGGCGTCAGAACCGAGAGGAAGCAAGATAAAGGAAAGGAAGTGCAGGCGGTGAGAGTTAAGAACTTTGCCATTGATTTTGGAGACCAAGGAGGAAAATAAGTAAGAATGATAGAGAAATGAGTGGGATTAAGGGGAAGTGCTTGAAGATAAGCCAGGCAAGAAGGTAGAAAGCAAAAGACAAAGGAGGGCAGGCAGTGCAGGGAAGAATTAACGAAGGAGGTTGGGCAACCGGAGGGGACAGCAATGCAACCAAGCAACCTGATCTGATCCTGAAGTGGTAATATTTCTCCTCTGGTGGAAAAAAAAAAAAAAAAAAAAAAAAAAAAAAAAAAAAAAAAAAAAAAATTGCTTGCAAATAGCAGGAAGATGAAACTGAGGTGTTTCAACTGCCCTCACCCCATCGCCACCTGCTTGCGTCCCTTTGCCTTGGATGGCAGCAGCAGGCTGGGGCTGCCATAAACACGGGGGTAATGCTGCAGCTCTGTGACACTGCCTGAAATTCGCACCTTAGCCAAGAAACGTAGCATTCAGGCAATTCAAATATACAGCGGTGTCCAATATTCCCTCTGAAAGAGAAAGCCCATGTATGTCTGAGTTTTGAAGTAGTAAAATGCCACAGTATTTTTAGTCTTTGTTTGATCAAAGGAAAATGAACCAGATAGACAAGTAAAAAATTACCCAGGAGCTGAAGTCACTGCTGATGTCTTTTATTGTGCTATCATACAAATAGGAAGGATGTTCTTTTCATCTGACATAATGAAAAATGTATACCCTTTTCAAACTCCCTGGTATTAATTCTGAAGTTAGCCCCCCAAAAAAAACCCTAGACGTTACCTAGAACTTGACGACTTCTGATTAATTTAATAGGAAAAATCTCTTGATATTGAATACCAGCTACTGTTCAGGAGAAGGTGAAGAGAATATGAATTTTATTTTAAGCCCATCTATTATGTACAAGTAATGATAAGGAGCAATTTTCAGGTTTTTTTTTTCATACTAATATTTATTGTTCATTATAGATTAATGGGGATGGAAATGTTCTCATAAGAGGTGGGGATGGCTTAAGCCTGATGATGTGCAGCTCAGACCCATCCAGTCAAGTAGGGAAACTAAGCCTTTTGTATGAAGAATATTTTCTACTCCAACTTCCCGGTGCCTTTGCACCAGGCAGGTGCTTTGCACCACCAGGCAGTTCCTTAACCAGAAAGCTCTCTACCCGCATTCCATGCTCATGTCGCAGTGTCCAAGTTACAGTAATGCCAGGCTGTGGGTCTCCTTTGGGGTCTTGTTCCACACCCTCTAAAGCTGAAGGCAAAAGTCCCACGGAACTGAGTGGCCAACAGTCACTCCCTGAGTCATCTTTCAGGGTTTGTATGGTAAGTCATCAGGGCTTCTCTTGAGCTACTCTTTATCATACAGCACGGTAGAAGTCAGCGAACCTTTCAGCTGAATTTGAAAGTCAAAAGAAGCCCTACCCCAACCATGGTTTAGGGATGTTACTGCATCCACAGGGAATTCCCAAATAAATGGGAACTGGAGTTCCTGGCTGGGCCTCTGGGAGGTGTGTGACAGAAATGCTGCTGGGGGAGCTGGGAAAATCTTCCCACTCAGTGCATGTTGAGGAGTTTGTGCTCGTTGCATTACAGCCACGAGCACTAGAGGTAATGCATTTACAGTTCATATTTGGTAATTAGTTTGGTGGTAGACCACACGTTCTTAGTTTTGAATGTGGTCAGATATACGTGATCCACAGGCTGAATGCTTTTGCTGTGCCATGTAGGTAATTGCATTCATAATTTCATATCCAAGAGAACCGATGGAATGCAAAACAAACCTACCCACCGCAGGGTGGCTTCTTGTGGTTGTGAGATGTATGGAAATGGGTGGAAAGATAACTCAGGGTCTTTTTGTGTGTGTGTTAGATTTGCATCGGGAATCACAATTCTGTTAGAAGTAGCTTTGGAAAACTTAATATGACTATCCCATGGTTTAAAAAATGTCATTCTGAGCCAGTGATGGTGAGCAAGTGGCCGTTTCACCATGGAGCCAGACACACTCAAACACTACAAGGACTTACAAAAGAGTCTGACCATATAGAAAAAGTTAATAGGACTGATTTTTGTTTGTTTCTTTTCAAAGTCTAATTTAAGGAAAGACCATCAAATAATAAAGTACTATGAGCAGTGAGCAGAAAGTCTCCAGAAAATAGTTCACAGACTGTGTAATGAAGAGGAGCTTGCTTACATACAGTGTAAGAAGTGTCCAGCTCATCATCCCTTTAGAGCAAGTTTAGACCCTGAACCAGGAAAAGCAACCCCACATCCTAAAGGGCTTTCCTGATGGTGGACACTTTCCTGAACTGGAGCCATAAGATTTGCCTTTCAATTGCATGTATAGCTCAGAACGGACTGAATTGGTTCCCTTTGACCTTTTCTTTCTGTGCCCATCCTGCCTTCCTGACCCCGACCCTCAGCCCCAAGCCTGCAGCTTGTTCCAGAAGCATGTGGCTGCAGAGGTGAGAAATCTGGGTCCAGAAAGGCTGGAAACCACCAGCCCAATGGATGTGCAAGCACCAAAATGCCTCCAGCTCCTGCAGGTAGCACCAGGGGAAGCAGCCAATGGGCACCAGCAGCACCCTGGACCCAGGGCACCATCAGTGTGGTGAATGCCCCCCCGGTACCAGGTTGGAAATGTCAAACCCATAACCTCATTAAAGAGGGGGTTCCTGGTTTTTAAATGTCTCTGGTACCGGTTCAGTTGTGTTTTTTAATCACAAACCAAAGCGAGCTTTGCCCTGGAAATTGCTTTGTGCACAGAGAAATAGGAATTAGTACATCAGAGCCCAGGATGCGCTAGATGAAAAGACGCGTTCCCTTTCTTGCAGAGGGGCCTTGCAAGCAAATCAGGTGTTTATTGTTCCATGCACTTTCATGGTAGGAATCCAATCTTTCAATTAGGAAGATGAAGCAATTGATATTCTCAAGTTTGCATTTGGTTTGTCGGCTGGGATATTTAAAATATTTTTCTTCTCTGTAATCGGCATTGCTTAGAGGCAAAAAGAGAAAAATATGTGGAAGCTGCTACAAAATACTCCTGTACTGGCCCTGGACTTACAGGTTTTGGAAGTTTTTTGCCTAACCTGTGAAGTATTAGCCACATTTCGTATGGCTCTATCATGTCCGCAATCTTTTTTTTTTTTTTTTTTTTTGCATAAGAATAAGATGAAGATCTCCTTGGTGACCACGGCGCCTTTATTAATCCTCCCAGTGTGGTTACTATTCAAATTCAGGCCAGTTTTATGTCCCGACTTTATGTCCTCCCTGTGGGAAGGTGTGCACAGCATTGCTGCCGCTCACAGCTGCCGGGTGAAGAAGTGCTTCCCAACGCCTTTCCACCAGCTGTTCCCCACGGATTCAGTGCTTCCAGAAACAGCTCAGGGCTTCAGAGCAAAAAAAAATCATTTTCCAATCCTGGGGCTGGAGGGCTGGAATCAGACTTCCCTGGCTGTAAGACATGCAGTAGAGGGAAGAGAGGGCTCAAACCCCTCCAAAGAGGGGAATGCAGCCAGCCGTGGGCTTGGCCCATAGCTCTAAGGGCAATGTCTCTGCTGGCACATGTATTTATGTACACTCCATGCTCTCTTTCACACTTGAGCTGCCCTATGGATGCTCTCTTTAGATGAAGGTGGAAGCACAGACCCACATGCGGCAGGTCACTTGGCATGGTGAAGGTTTTCACGTCGGGATCTCTTGGTGTTTCCCACTGTCCTGGCCCAGCCACACACAGCACAGATGGGCTAAAGGCCCTCCTGCCTCCCTGCCCTCCTCCAAGCCCCCAGGGCACAATGTTTCCTATCTCAAAAAGGGGAAGGTTTTGTTTTTCTAACACTTTGTTGCATAGTAATAATCCCCGCCGCTTTACAGGATACTTGTCGTAAAAGACTTCTGGGATGGATTAAACTCCTTGGCACCTCCTCAGTGATTAATCAATCTCAATAGGCATTTATTGCTTTGTTCACTGCAGCGCAGGAGAGATTATCCCTTAAATATACTTGACTCTTTTGGTACCATTCAATTACACCAAAAAGAGCCCCAACACATATACAATTATTTTGAACTACTTCTCCAGCGAGGAGCAATTGATCTTTGAGAGTCTCTTCCTCTTCTTGTTATGCTGATTAATAGCCTTGGAGTTAGTCCCTGAGAGGAAAACATTTCCAAAAATAGATGACAGTTTCCATCTTCATATTTTAATCCCTCGAGGGCCCTTAACATCCATAACGAAGCCTTGAGGAACTTTCCCATTTCTCCCCATCTTGTTTAACCTCACCAGAGGCTGGCCATGGAGACATAGACAGCTGCTGCCAAACACAAGCAGCTCTTCCCTCGAAAAGCCCGGGGAAGCCGGGGACATGGGACATCCCACAGCTGGAAGCCAGGGGGGTCTCTCCCCCCATCCTGGGACAGCAGAAGGCATTTTTCTGTGTGAGCTTGATTTTTAATGCTGCTGAATTGCTGTGTTTCTTTCATTAGGAAAGAAAGAAATTGAGCGGTGCACAGCAGCTTGTGCTGGTGTGACCCACTGGAGGTGCTTCAAGGCACCCTTAGAGGGTTTGTGTGGGAAAAATATCAGTGATTTTGCAAGTTCCCTTTCTCTGCTCCCTATCAAGCTCTCAAAATCTGCCTTTCTGTACTATCATTGGTTTGAATTTTGGCTCACTCCTGACTCTTTTCTTGCTTCTGAATTCGGCCAGCCGGCACTGCATCACCAGCACGAGGGGCCCTGAATGAAGAAGGGGGCACATGGTAGGAACATGTTCCTCCAGGGGAGGAACAGCGAGCACAACAACTGCAGTGTCAGTGGAAATTCCTAGGCAGCTCAGGATAGAAATCCTGGGAGCAGAGCAGTTTGGTGGCAGCAAGGGGAAGGGCAATGGGATGAGTGGGAGAGTGCAGCTTGGGTTGCTCAGCTTTCTGCTGCAGACAAGCCCCTGCCATTTCCTACTTTTAACCATGAGCCTCGTATCTAATTGCACATTTATAGCCGCTCTTGTGGCAGGCAGATGAGTCTGTTATTCATTTCGGAATCGCGTATTGCAGTTACACTTATCCCAGGATATTTTTTTAATAATATCCCATAACAAATGAAAATAGCCAGAAGAAGGAGATGGTTGTAAATCTCAGGCCTTCCCATTAACCGGGAATAAACAAAATCTACTGTATCAGCAAAGCAATGCCGCAAAACCTGAAGAATTGCCCCACAAAAGGAAACACATGGGCGGATCAGTGCCTCCAAGCAGCCAGGCTTCTTCAGACAGTTGAGGACAGAGGCTTTGCCTCCGTGACCACACAGAGGCTGTTTCATCACTTCAGTGAAACACATAGCAGAGAGCAGAGACCTGCCCCACGCCTGTGGATGCCTGCATCCGTGTAAGCACAGTACTGCATCCTCCTTGCCCCAGCCCTCCCACATGGCCCAAGAAGCAAGGGGTTTGGGGCAGCCGAGCTCTCAGTGCCATTATTTCCTCCAAGAATCAGCTCCTTGGTTGCAAATTTTGGCAAACCTGGGGTGCCTGTGGAGCCCTTTGCACTGGCCACTCGAGGTCCTGGGGCAGTGCAGGGTAGCTTGCCCTCACTGCATGCAAAGCCCAGGGCTGTGAGAGCAATGCTGCACATTTTCCCTTTAAAGGAAGAACTCAGTATCAGTTTGCAAACAAAATAATGATCTTTTGTTACTTTTCAGGAAATGATTTTTAATATACTTTATTGAAGCGAGGGAAAAACAATTTAATTGTGAGAGCTGCTATGAACCATATTTAACCTCCAAAGTACTAAACAGAGTGTTTTCAGATAAGTTATGGTTTTTAATCTAAGTTAAACCATTATGTACATAAACACTATGTTTTTGCTATTCTAATAACTGCCAGCTTGGACTTATCAATTCTTTTTTTATCATCTTTTTTGTCTCCCAAGACAGACTGCTCCATTTGAACTTTAAGCAATATTTTATGTTTTATTCTTCTTCATTTCTTTTCTGTAATGTGCAGTGCAATACCGTATTCTTAAATCTGAGTATGATTTCCCTCATCTGTAACTTACTGGCTTTTCTAGGAGTTCTGAAATGTCTGGATAAAATCCCTGCTTTTGAGAAGCGCTTGCAAAGCATTCGTATTTCATCTGTCCTGGATGGCATCCAGTGGTCTGTTATTAGTTCAACACTCTGATTAATATTTTACATATACTTTACTAGCACTTGAAATGAAGTTTCTTTCCTGCAAAGATTAATTACTGAATGAATGGTATCAAAACCATATTATTCTCATAATTCATTTGCGGAGATAATCTTGGTAAAACATAGCATGCGCAGCAAGTTAATTATGTGACAGCAATGGAGATGGCTTAAGATTTACACCAACTTCCCTGCCCCTTGAATAACTGCCCTTAGGCAGCAACAAAACACTGTACAATAACAATTTCATGTGCGGGAGAAACAATAAATATTTGTGAGCAGGAATTCTTGACTTTTCAGCTTATCTGTGCGTAAACATCCCATCTTTTCCCCTCTTTCCCAATACTTCATGTATCAATCGTGCCTTTCAGGTGAAGCCCCAGGAATGCTTTACAATCATTAATTAATCAAAGTTTCTCAACAGTAGGTCAGGTCTGAGCGCCCTGGCTGCAGCTGGGTCTGGCCGGGCACGGCGGAGTTGGGACAGCGAGGGAAAGGGCAAGGAGGAGCCCAGCACCCTGGGGACCGGCGCTGAGCTCAGGAGCCTCACCCAGCGCACAGCTCACAGCCGGGTCATCGCTACAAGGAGGATATTAATAACTCTTGTTTGTTCCCACATCCGGCAATCTGTTGTTATTAAAAAACTACATCAGAATTGCATGCTCTGTGCCCGGCAAACAATAATACTGAGACGCTGTAATGCAGTAATAACTTCAAAACTTTTTTTCTGGAGCGTTTCCTCCACCTTACCAGAAGAATGTTTTCCTTCTCACGTTAACCACTTTTCAAAACACTTTTCAAGTGTGTGCCAGGTGCAAACATACTGCCTGGTCCCCATCCCGCAGCAGAGCAGCAGCTACTGGCATTGCCCAGTAAATGACATGGAGTGCAGGTTTGGCATTACATGATTCAAGGTCACTAATGGAGCCATTAGTTCTCCACTTTTATTGTTAGTGCTTTTTCTAGTTAATTCTCAATATTGTTTGCCAAGGCTTTTAGAAATTGTCACTGCACAGGCCTATAAGCCTTCAGGCCGCTGGTGATGTCCTCCAGGGCTCCTGAGCAAGGGACTGCACCTGGACGTTGCTTGCTCTGAGCTGAAAGGGTTTTTAGTAAGCAAGGGTAACAGGAGGTGTCCCCTAAAAAGAGCTATCGATACAGGAGTTCATCTCTGGGACACGATCAGTAAATGGTGGTGAAAAGAGACTCTCTTCAGGACTAAATCCATCAGCTTCTAAAATCCCCAGTAGGCTGTAGTCCAGCGACACGGTTGATGGGAAGAGAAATCAGTGCTGTAGTCATATTTCTGCTCTGTAAGGCAAACAGCCCTTGTCTTACGCAGCCTTTTTCCACTGTGAGCCTGCTTATGACGACTGTTTCCTCCAACACCGGCCACGTGCTGGCAGGCTCCCTGTCTCTCGCTTGCAGATAAGGACTACAGAATCACAGAATTGTAAGGGCTGGAAGGGACCTCAAGAGATCATCGGTCCAACCCCAAATGCTGGATCCTGGGTGGAAGCCCTTTCCCTGCATCTCCCAGGAGGTGACACAGGGCCCTGCCAGCAATGCCTGGCCCTGAGTGCACCAATAAGCAGGTTTGGGGGCTTGTGAAAGAGGGGATTTGGTCTGGAGGAAGGCAGGTGTCTGCATCTCGGTGCTTCCCCATCTCGCTGGAGAAACGTCGGCGCTGCATCTGCACAAGGTCGTCAGCAACATAGGACGTGGTCCGGCCTTACGCTGAGCGCTCTCATCCCAAACCAGACAAGCCCTTAAGCGTGTGAGTAGCCCTAATTAATTCAGTGGGATTGCTCCTGTCTTCAGAGTTAAATGCAGACCTAAGTGCTGCAGGGTCCCACCGTGGGTATCCCTCACCCCATGCTCACCGGTGCCTGTCCCCAGGTGAGTTGCATGTGTCCAGCACACACGTGCCCCGGGCAGATGACTGCTGCCCCCCAGGCTTCACCGAAGCAAACTATTGCTCATCACTCCCGCTGTCAGATGTGCTCACAGGGTAGCGTATTCACATTTTTCCCTGCCTGACCCTCAACATCTCAATTTTCTGTCTGCCTTTGAAATCTTGGCTAATTAGGAGGCTACATGTTCCCTGTGAGACTGGCCTTTTGTGCAGAGTTTGTAATTAGAGTGACTGCGCAGTGCTCTATTAATTGCAAGAATTGTGATTTTTAGATTAATGAGTTAATTGCTAATATCTGCATACGATGTTCCCTCAAGATGTATTACATTACAGTAAATAAACCTTGTGTCTGGAATGGCAGACATTAAAGGAAACTGCCGTGATTAGTTTGAATACTTTAGATAGCTAAAATAATATTTACTCAAAACACAATGTGTGTAACACTGGATTTTAAAGCCTCTCCTTCCCCCCCAGCCCCCTGCAATAGATAACATTTCCATTTGCTCAAAAGGCTTCAATATCTCATAGAAAGGAGCTGCCAGGATGCTGCCACCAGCAGCCCTCCATCCAGTGCACGTCCCCAAGTACAGCTCAGATCTCAGATTTGTTCTTTATCCCACGTCCTGCACTTTTTTCCCTTCCTTCCCTCAAGTGATGCACCAGCAACCTGTGGCTGCTTCGCTCCCACCCGTACCGAAGGCTGGAGGCACTTCCCCGGGCTCAGACCCCTGTGCTGCTCCCGCTTAGCTGCTCCGGAGAAACTCCTCTGGAGATGTAACAGCCAGAGCTAGCCAAGGTCTTGGTAACAGCTGAGTGATTTTCATCAGACAAGAAGCTGCTCACTGAAAAGTGTAATTTGGGGACAGCTGAAACTATTTGCAAATTCATCATGATTTCAGGAAGTAGTGTCATGTCGGGAAAAAAAAAAAAACTCCAAATGAAAAAGTTTCTGAGGTTTCCAGCTTGATGGTTTCTAGATTAAATGTCTCTTTTTGGTTTGAAAATGAAATTTGATTTAGACATTCATCTAAATTAAACAACAACCTGCTGAGAATGAACACAAATGCTGGTCTGCACAACACAAAACCTTCTGGGCTGGCCCAGAACAGTTCTTTCCTTTGTGTGTTCTTTGTTTATTTGTTTAAACAAAACCTCAGCCCTATCAGAAACAATAACCCTCTATTTTAGTTTAGTCTGTGGCCCGAGTTGTTCACATGCCTCCTGCTCCATGAGGCACAGAAATAGATGGGAGGATGGGTTAATTCTAGCAGTAAGTTCTGCTCAGCCCAGTATCAGCATCCAATATATTGATGTTTAGAGAAAATTGTGGCTGGAAATATTTCCTCGTGCTGCTCCGGCCCCAGGTCCCAGCAGACCTAGGTGCCACCCATGTTTTTTGTTTTGTTTTGTTTTGTTTTTTCATTGCTGTGAAACGTCAGGACTGGATGTGCAAGGAGGGCAAGAAGTGGGGTACCAGAGCCCCAGCCACCAGTGCTGGGTTGCCAGTGGTGAGGGATCTGACAGGGCTGATGATCTGTAGCTCTCCTGCCGACACTCACATCTAACTCAGCCCCCACAGCTTTGGGCACCTGATTGTTAAAATAGTGCTATTGAGAAAACAGCAGAAAATGATAACAATCAAAAAATCCTCTTCATCCTCTTCACATGTCAAAGTATTTCAGATCTTGAGCCTGGCAAACCAACATTTCAGAATGCTTTCCTGAGAAAGAAAAAACAAAACAAACAAACAACAAAAAAAGCACTTGTTGGTCAAGAAGGACGGAGCAGGCACCAAAGAGAATGGCAAAGGAGGAGCAGTTGACTGGGACCAGACCTCCCAAAGCTGCTTCTCCGTTGTGGCAGCTCCTCCGTGCTTCTTGCCCCCCTCCTAAAGTATTGGCTCAACAGGGGTAGGATGCTGGACGAAAGCAGGGGGAGAAGCTTTCCCTTTCTCTTTCTCCCCTAATACTGTGTGCTCACTGAGATCTAGAAGTGTACCATGGCATCCCCAAAAACCTTTCCAAGGTGCGCATCCAAAGGAACAGCACCGCTTAGGCGAGCAGAAGGGCGAGCAAGCTGCTGTTTGCTGGGGCAGAAGTGGGGCTGAGCTGGCTCCATTTGCCTGCCACCACTGAAAACAAGGATCAGAAACATTCCTCACTGAGCCTCCCAGAAACTGTGGCAGAAGAGCATATGCACAAAACCACAGGGCCCAGCAGGCTGGTGGCATTGTGTGCCAAAAGGTGCCAAAAAGAACAGGAACATCTGACCAGCTCCGGGCCAGGGGCTGCGGAGAGCTTCCTGAGACCTGAGGTCCTGGGCGCCAGGATTTCCTGGGGATTCAGCGAAGGCTGAAGACATTTCTCTGCCTGCCCTTTTCTGAAGTCTAATCAGGAAACAGGAACAGAAGAGAACAGATTTCTGTGCCTTTTATCTTTCTCTTTAAAGGATTGGATTCCTGCAGCTTATTTATTGCAGACAAAAAAGTAAAAACGCTTACTTAGAAACCAAGGCCCAGTCATCCCTGGAAAGGTCTGGTGCTTTCATGCCATCTCTCCTAAAGCAGCAAAAATTTGTGTGAGGACACAGTTCAACTGCTGAAAGAAATGCATACACCAGTGCAGCATGTTCCAATTCGGAAAGTAAAATAAGCAAGATGGTACAGGGCGTGTTTACACCGGTATAATTATATCGCAGTAGGACTTTGAGTGTGTAACTGTTTTGGTTTAAAAAAGAAATTAAAAAAAAAAAAATCCTCTCTCTAGCTGTGGGTAGCTTCCTGATTAGCATAAAACTAAAGACCTGTGTTGTGGTGGATGGGATGCTGGTGGGACCCAGCTCCTCCATGGTGCACGGCGTGACTTTGTGTGAGCTCCTCCTCTCCCTCTGCCCCATTTTGTTTGACTCTTGGCTGGCAGATCCTTGGGGACTAAGGTTCTCGCCCTGAGGGCAGCCTAAGGATGAGGGCAGGATTGTTGTCAGGGCCAGATCTGGTCCACCTCTCCTGGTCTCTTGTCCCCAGTGGGTCAAAATGGCCAAGTCAGGACAAACTCCGAGCAACCACCAATATCCTGCTTGCTTCCAACACCCAGCAGGAGCAGGATACCCTGACACCAGACCTAGATGCTCATGTGCAGTCAACACTAACAGACCTGTGGTCCATGAATGTATTGCAACCCTGCTTAACCCACGATATAATTTGGCTCTACAGCATTTTGGCAACAGCCAAGGAGTACAAGTGTACAAGTGTACACGTGCTTTATCTGCCTGAAATGGCTATTACTGCTGTCCCATTAAACGGCTTGGGAGCCTCGGCTCATCCTTTTATTTTCTTGCAAAACTCTTTCCTATTGACATTATAACGTTAAATCTCTCAATAATTGGCTTACAAGACAACAACAAATGCAGAACTAGAGCTTGCGTGCTGTAGTATTCCCCATTAAGATATTAAAGCATGCTGAAAGCATGGGCAATTGAAGAAGGGCAGCATTTATGGAAGGTGAACTTTGAGGAAGAACGGTAGATAAAGGGGAAGGAGCAGGAAGGGCTCTATGTATCTTTATCTAATAACTATTTGTTTAGAAACACCTGGCACATACATCAAATTAGTGCATCCAAATGCCCTTCAAACTTTAAACCAGACAGATTGATTCAAGAACCTTTCATTAAACTTTCCAGGAAAGATTAAACATCAGCCATGTGTTATATCAGCAGCACAATTCTGCTCACGCAGCGATGACATTAAGATGTTTTATAGAAGGGGTATACAAATGTGCACGTGTTCAGCAAGGCTTTTCTCCAGCCTTGTAATTCCTTGCTTAAGAATAAAAAGCGAATAAAATGGAAAAAAAAATACCCCAGCAGTTCTGCATAATGATTTCACACACATGCAGGGAGAAGAACAAAACAAAACAAAACAAAACACCAGCATTATCAAAAGAGAAATTTATTGTATGTTTGCATCCTTTTGCTCATGTTTGCAAAGGGAAATGGATTTGAGAATTTCCTACAAAGCTGAATTCAGCATCTGTAGTAGGGCAGAGGTAATACGTATCCCCTCTTTCTAATCATTGATTCAATTCAAGAGTTCTCAGCATGTAACTCCTTTTCTTTCTTAATGGGAATAAATTTGCCAAGAAAGGATAACACCAACATGTTATGAAGAATATCAGCCAGCCCCAAAATTTGTGCAACTTGGTGAAAATAAGTCAAAATCTATATTTAATCTAATGTGAGGGAAGTACAATACGGAGAGCATAGTTACTCTCGAAAACAACTGTCACTGTTACGATCAATGCGTGACTGAATTTAATGGTTTTATGTATTGTATTGGAGCATTCCGTGCATTTTGAGGGTCTCACAACAGCCTTGAGGCTGTGGCTGATGGCAAAGGAGGACGGATGTGCTCGGCGCAAGCTGACAATGTTCAGGAGTATTGCAATGCTTGCTAGAAGCCCCCTGCCCATTTCCCAATCACAGGGAAGAGAAGGAGCTTGCCCGGTGTTTAATGGGGAATATTGAACACTCCCAGCAGACCCTGCAAAATGCCACGCCGTGGTTCTTGGGGTGAAATCTAGCGTGGTAACCCTGGTGGCACCGTGTGTTGAAATGGTAATATATTAACGCAAGTCCGGACAAATGCTTTGAAGGTGGCGCAAGTCAACGGTGCCATAAAACCAGCCCTGGCATCGCTGACCCCGCTGCTCCTGCCCACGCGCACAAGCACGTGTCCTCTGCTCCGAATGCAGCACAGCCAGGCTGGGGAACAGATCCAGCGGAAAATAAGCTTTTTTTTCTTTTCTTCTTCTTTTTTTTTTTTTTTTTTTTTTCCTTTCCCCCCCAGGATTAGTGTTCAGCTGGATTCATTCCCCGATCCTCTTCACCTTGCAGCTGCACATGTGCTGGTGCTGGCAGAAGGAGCGGCCGTGCGGGCCTGGAGTAGGCAACTGCTTCTTGATGCACTTGCAGCAGAACCAGCTCCAGAACACGGGCTATGTCTTAATAGGGTTGGTTTGTTTCAAAATTAAAAAATAAAATAGAGAAAGAGCCTCTGCACAGACCGCAAATAACCCACACCTTCTGAGCTGCAAGATCTAAGCTCGCCATAGCCTTTAGGAGCAATTTTCTTCTGCCACTGCTGTCTTTCCCACTGGACGATATTTATGGTAAATTATACGAAAAGTGATCTGAACCACCCTCTTAATGAACTTGCTGCATCAAGTGGTGTTTTTACAGGATTGATAACCAATGTTGGATTTTTGACTTCACGCTGGATTAAATCAGAAGTAAGGGGGCTTAATGCTGCTTATGTCCCAGTGCCTGTCTGGTGGGAGATCAAAATTATGGGAAAAACAACCCGTCTTCTGATTTTCAGTTACAGAAGAGTCTACCAGATATGTTTTGGAACAAATTCATCCTTGGTTTACATCAGTTACAGCAATGAAGTGGAGGGCGCATTTCTCCTGATGAATTTTAAAGTTAAACTAGAGTACTAATATTAAAAGGGGATTATGCAGTAAAATAAACCAATTCATTTCTCAAGGCTCCGAGTGTACGTGCACAAAATTCTTCAAGAAAAATCCCTTAGTGTATCCATGTTCCTGTTTATTCTACCTATATTAGAGACAGCTAAGCCCAAACTATAGGTTTGAGTTTCTAGATCAACAGAAATGGAAGAAAACAAACATTTGTTTTTTTATTGCCGCCCATTTGTAAAAGAAAAGTGAGCACCTTCTTAAGCATAGCTGATTATTTTAATGAATACCTAATGCAAAATAGCTAGCTCAAAAGCGGCTATGTTTTAAAAACTGTAAAAAAAAAAAATAAGGGGGGGTATTGAAATTGGCGCTGAATACGTGGCGTTAACATACACATTTCCTGTCTAATGATTGAGCGTGGTCCCTGGCTCAGAAGGATCGAGGCGAGATTTGTGTCTGCCTGTTCCCACATAGCACTGAGTAACCAAGTCGCACAAACACTTGGAGCAGTAAAAAGCTCGTCTATTCTAGTCAACAGATACTCGCTCTAAATCTGCAGAGAGAGATGCGTGTGCTTAAATTTATGCACGGAGTCGTTCAGCTGAAGTCAATCTGACTCCTCACTCTCCAAATAAACTGATGCAGGAGCAGCATCTTTGCGGGACCGAGGCCCATATTTGCATCTGCAAAGCAATCTCTTGAAGAAAACCATACTGTAATTTCATTTTATTTTTTATTTTATTTGCAAGGTCTTGAGAAGCACGAGCGCAGCAGGAGGTGCTGCACTCAGGCTGACGTGTCAGCGAAGTGTAGAGGGAAAGTGTGACTGTGCTCCCAGCTGACGGAGTGCCTCGCATGGCGTGCATCCCGCTGCCTGGAAGCCAGCATATGGGTCAGGAAGCAATATTTGAACACCACGGCTTTCCTGGAGACACCGATGAGAGAAAGCAAGTTATGTGCAAGAGAAACATGTATTCACTTACCAAAAATAATTACAGTTCATCAAATTATTAAAGACAGAGGGCATGGGACTTACAGGTGCGGGATGGATGCCTCGCAATCCTGGCACCCCAAACACAGTTCCCTCTGCCCGAGGGACTGGCAAAAAAACGTGCTGTGAAATTCATCCAGATTCACAAAAAACGATGCTGAGAGGGTGTGTTTGCTAGACAGTAAGTACATTACAGCTACCAATAGGTTAGAAGTAGGTAGAAGAGAGAGAGAAGGGGAAACGGTTTGATTTTGCTGTGCTTTGTGAGCATCCCTGACAAAGAACACTTTGGGACGATTCTCCTACTGCACAAACACCCTAAGGACAGGAGCCTCAGCCTTTTAAAGCACAAGTGGAGAATCCTGCTCGTTAAATAAGTGCTCGTTAAATAAGTATTAAATAAGTAAGATGACAGCCTTGCAACTGCAACACCTGTCTGGAAAAAGCCCCAAATTCAGGCATAACACGGGGGATAGCAGCCAGAACACTGCTGCAGCCCTGCCCCATGCAGGGAGGCCAAGCCATGAACTCCAGGCAGGTGCAAGTGAGGTGCGGGGGCAAATGAGATGCTCGAGGGGTTTAAGCACCTCTGAGGCTGGGCAGCAGCCGAGTGGAAGCGCTAAAAGCTGTGATGCGAAGTTCGATGCCTACTGCTTCGGGCCCCCTTCTGAACCTACCACATCTGCTTCCCTGGTATCTATTACGAAGCTTACTTCACAATCCAAACACTTTGAAGAAAACTCCACGTGCCCTGTGACCCCCCACTAAACTTGAAGATTTTTTTGCTTTGGAGCTTTCTCTTTTACAACCCACGGCCTGATTGCTCTGTGTCACTCACTGGGCTTGTATGATGAACTCAACGTTACTCATTAGGAGCAATCCCTATTTCTCAGTCCCTCACCGCCACCCTTGGCGTGTTTAGATCGACAGATCCTAGCTGGAAGAAGCAGCGGCGGTGGCTGGGCTTCAAAAACTCATCATGGAGGTGCCAGGCCAGAGCACGACGTGAATTAATAGTGCTGCTGCTGATGGAAATGTAAGAAATCTTACAGAGGATTCATAATTAGACGAACACTGTGCTGTGCTCACACAAGTCCCTGATCTGCGGGGTGCCGCTGTGGTGTCCGCACAGGGTGGGCGCATTTCCCCAGAGCACGGCCCCGCTCAACACCCAGCTGTGCACCTCCTGCAAGCCGGGGGCTGCGAGGCTTCGGCTCCGGAGCAGCTCTGGGCAGCAGGTGCTGGGGGACAAATGATGGACGTGGTGTAACAGCCAGTGAGGACCGAAAACGGGCTTGTAAGAATCGGGATCCGCCGGCTCCTCACCATGTAATTTCGCAGACAAAAACTGAAGCTCGCTTATTAATTTTGATGGACAATTGATCCGGTTCGAGGGTTTTTATTTGAGTCGAAAAGGAACGCGCTTTCTTCACAGGCTGATTGAGAAGCATGGAATACATATAATGCAGACGGCTCGATGATTATACAACAAAAAGATCGGATCGCCACCTGCCCACATTCTTGTGATAAGCAGACGAAGAATGTCTGTCAAAACATTAATTCCCCAATCTCGGGGGGGTAAGGCGGAACACAAACACAAATAAACGCACGTTGCAGCGCGCTCTTGTTATCTCGCATTCAGCCCAGCGCCACGCTGCGATTATCTGGGAGCCGTATCGCACCGGGGGTGCGGGGGGCAGCCCCTCCGCTTTTAGGATGCCGGCAGCGAGGGCTCAGCACCCCCTTTTTTTTTTATCCCCCAGCCTCAGCGGCGCTTTCAGCGATGCGATAACCGCCCACGGGAGCGCGGCCGCGGTACAAAGGGAGCTGGACGCTGCCGGGGCCGCATCCTGCGGGCGAGCAGAGCCCGAAGGGGGGGCGCAGAGCCCTGGAGGGGGGCGCGGAGCCCCCGCGGGTGCGGAGCCGAACAAAGGCGGCGGCCGCCGGGAGCAACAGGCTCCGCGCTGCCCCTCCGAGGGTGCTGAGCCCTGTGCGGCCGTCTGTGTCCGTGTGTCCCCTCCAAGCCCCCGGAGCCTCCCGGTGCCCCCCCCTTCCCCAGCCCCGGCTGTTTGTACTTTGGCTGCTCCGCTAATCCCCCGGGAGAGCCTATTTGTAGTGAAGAGTATCTATAGGGGGCGAGGCCGGTCCATGTGGGTTTGTGTCATTGGTTTGCGAGGAGAGACCCCGCCTATTGCCCAAAAAAAAAAAAAAAAAAAAAAAAAAAAAAAAAAAA
>CM021770.1:33260386-33465658 GCA_011076525.1 Nettapus auritus | reverse complement strand
GAGATCCACCTTCCAGTGCCAGCCGCTCGCCCCGCACAAAAACTTAACCCTCCCCCCGAGTTGCAATTAGCATCCTCCCCGCTGCTGCTGGGCGCCGCGGCGGGGCTCCGCTGCCCCCGTCCGCTCCCGGCGCGGCGGCGGGCGGAGCAGGAGCGGCTCGGCACGGCTCGGCTCGGCACGGAGCGGCACGGCACGGAGCGGGGGGGAGGCTTAAGTTTTTGTGCGGGGCGAGCGGCTGGCACTGGAAGGTGGATCTCCGGCAGGCACAGCCCGGCGGAGGGCAGGGATGCGGCGCTGAAAACGGTGCGGGGAGGCCGGCCGGGCCGAGCCGAGCCGAGCCGGGCCGAGCCGAGCCGTGCCGGGCGGCCAGCAGCAGGTAAGGGCGGCCGGGGGAGGGGGGCAGCAGCGCGGCGGGGGCATCCTCCCCTCCATCTCCCTCCGAGCTCCCCGGAGAGCCCGGGGGGGTCCCGGTCCGGTCCCTCCCCATCCCCCGGGCACCGTCGCCCCTCGCCCCGGTGGCCCTGCGCCACCCCCGGACCCCGGCGGGGGGCGGCCCCGCAATTTGGGCGGCGAGGGGCCGGGGGCGGCTTTGTTGTGCCGGCCCGCATTGTTCCCCGCGGCCGGGCGGCCCCGCAAAGTTTGGGCGCGGGGAGCGGGGGGAGCCCGGGGCCGACTTTCCCTTTTTATTCCGCCCTGCTGTCATCTCTCGGGCTTTATTTCCTTAGCCTTCGCCGCTGTGCTGTTTGTTATTTTATTATTTTACCCTACCTCGCGGCGTGCGCGCTTCAGCTCTTTATTCCCTTCCAATCATTATCATTGTTTATATATTTTTTTAAATTTAAAAAATGTTTAATATATTTTTTTAATGCGTTTATGTCCCTTGGCCCCGCGGGCAGCGCAGGGGCCGCGCCTCGCCTCGCTCCTCCCTGCCCGGCCTCGCTCCGTGATGCCCCCGCTGGGACGCGCCGAGCGGGGCCCCCCCGTGGGCAGCGCACCCCCACGCATGGCGCCCCGTGGGGACGGGGAGCTGCAAAACGGGGGGACTGGAGAGTGGGGGTGCCTTGTGACCCCCTCAACCCACCATCGGGGGGGTCACGGAAAGGCCGGGCCGGTGGGGAGCACAGGGGGGCACCCATGGGTGCGGGGTCCCAGCGGCTCTTGGGGGGTACCCGCAGCTCCCGCAAACCTCCCGCCCGGAACGGCCGGAGCCCTAATTGAAGCACTTTCATCATTCACACTTGATTAAGTCCGCCGTGACCAGAGGACAGAAACACCCCCAGCCCGCTGGAACACGAGGGATGGCATGACATTTTAATCCCGTGTTTTCAAAACCATCCCCGAAGCGGGGAAAACGCCAGCCGGGGCCGGCGAGGTGCAGCGAACTGTTGTTTTCCTACAGATGGTGGCTGAGCAACGGGGCTCAAATCCCACTTAGCGCCGACATCGAGGAGGAAAAGGCACATACTTTTTAGTTTGTTTAAGCCGAGTGAATGAAATAATGATAGACGAGATGCCTGGTGACAAAATGCTTTTGTTCCTGTTTTCATCAGTGCGTAAGGGCGCCGACCTGCTTTAGCATTCTTTAAAGGTCTCTTTACCAAGGAAAATTGAAGACGGTCTCATTATAGGAGAGTGTGTTCGGAATACTATGAGGTATTTATGAATTCAAAGGTGATTGTTGAGTCGCAGACATTTCAATTACGCATCCTGTAGTAAAAAAAATATATATATATTTGTGGCGATGCGCTCTCTAATCTGCTGCTACGGGGCTGGTCCGTTCGCAGGCTTCAGAGCTGGCCGAGGGAATGGGTTTGTCCACGGGGCTCGAATCTGAAACCAGGATTTGTGCCCTTCGCCTCGCAAAACTTTGTGCTGCGGGGGCAGCCTGAAGTCGCTCTCAGAGCAGCGGTTTGCGAAACGTCAGACGCCGTCGGTATTTTTCTGGGAAATCTGGCATTGTAAATGCTGGGCTGTATTTTTAGAAAGGAGCTTTTATTTTTGGAAGCCTTCGCGAAGCACACCTGTTAGTCATTAGCGGGGAGCGGGGCAGGGGTTTGCTTTCAGCATCCACGCAGGCGGGCTGGCCGCCGGGCTTTGGGCACGATCCCTCTGCTCCGCAGCCCTCGCGGCCGCCGGCAGCGAAAGAGCCTTCCCCTTTAAAAGTCATAAATTATTTGTTATGTAGAAGTGCTGTTTGTTACTGTAGGGGTGTTTGAATTTTCATCTTTGTTCCGCTGGAACTTCAGAACGAGACACCTGGGCAATCCGGAGAGTGTTCTCTGGGCGCCTTGTGGCACGCCGGCTGCAGGCGATGCTTCGTGGTGGTCGCATGGCTGGGTACGAGGCAGCCGCCTGTCTGTCCAGCCCCGTTTGTCTGCGGCCTGGGAGGCTGGGCTGGGCACAGCCACCCCGTCCCGTGACGCCCCGTGAAGCTGAGCCACTTCCCAACAGCCCTTTCCACTCCTAACCTGGTGTTTTAGGGCAAAGTTGCACCTTTTGGTACTTGCGCTTTTCCTAAACTGAGAGTGTTCAAAGGGGTTTCCTGATAGTGAAAACGTGAGCGCAGGCTGTCGTCTTTTAACGCTGTCACCTCAACACGGAGCCGTGTCGCCGGGTTCCCCTGTTAAGAATCTTCCTACCAGGAAAAACATCAGCCTTGGAGTGTGATGTCCCAGGGCCAGGCTGGAAGCAGCGCACCCAAACCTTTGTCCGGTCGCGGCCATTTATCGGCCGGGCTGGCTGCGGTCCAGACTGAACTCCTTGAGCTCAGCTGACTCGTGGACACGGAGGGTGTGCTGCAGTGGAAACAGAAAGTTGCCTCTGGGTTTGCCTGGAGTTTTGGAAGAGGTTAGGTTTGTTTTCACAGGAAATGCAGGATTGTTTTCTGGGCGCTGTTTACCAGCTGTGAGGACGGAAAGGGGCTTCGTGTTTAAGCAGAAGAAATGGAAGAGCTCCTCGAAACACAACACTACCGACAATTTGCAAGTGTTTTGTTAAAATCTGCTGCACGCTGTCATATAAAATCTGATAGGTGTCACATTTACTCTTCGCATGAGACCTAGCCAGTTCTCCTTCCTTTGCTTCGCGTTCTGGGTGCAGTGAGTCAGAGAAGTGCAGAGTGGAGCTGCCAGCAAGGAGCTCCTCAGACGTAGACACTGCGCCTGCCCAGGAAATTTGGGGTTTTCAGGGCACAGAACCCTCACCCCAATTCTCTGGGCCTGTTTGTGGCTCCTCCTGGTGCTGAAATCACACGCTTGGCCAAGGGGAACTTGGTGACCCCGCAGGGCCGCGCTTGGCCACGCTCGTGGCTCCCAGGTTTCTGGCAGGCTGAGGAGATGTGGCGGGGGCCTTGGTGGTCCCTGAACTGCCATCATCTGTGGGGCATAG
Source organism: Nettapus auritus (assembly GCA_011076525.1). NCBI lineage: Eukaryota > Metazoa > Chordata > Aves > Anseriformes > Anatidae > Nettapus > Nettapus auritus. The sequence continues at coordinate 33,462,271 of CM021770.1, read as the reverse complement.
TGATGGGGGGCAGCAGTGGTGGCCAGGGGCATGGTGCTCCCCTGCTGCCGCTCACAGGGGACTTGGGGGCTTTGCAGGAGAGGTTTTGGCAGCTCACTTTTAGCTCCCCTTCCAGCCAGGAGCTGGATGAGAGGCGCTGGGGGGGTCAGTTCCCACATGCACTTTATCACCTCCGTGCCCACGGGCTCCCGGCCGGCTCTCGTCCCTCCTCCCTTGTTCCCGTCACTGGTTTTTGTTCCTTCTCCTTTGCCAGAGGAAATGAAATAAAGATAAGTTTTAGGTGAAAGGATGAATAACGGCGTGACCGCGCTTTGCCCTGCTGAGGGCAGGGCCACAAGCTGCCTCTTTCTGTCGCTCCTGTTCTCTGCTCGGGCCCAGCCCCATCTCGGTGAGGGGGCCGTGACCTTCGGCATCCTACAGAGGGTGCTGGGAAGGCCTTGGATAATGTTTGCTGTGACGTCAGCAGAAGTTTTTGGTGCTGGAGCAAAGAATTTGTTGTTACCGACTTAGCTCTACAGCCACAGGTGCTACCTTGCGAGCACACACCCCTTGCTTGCACCCTGCACGCTGGTGATTTAAGAGCCAGGAGCTGTTCCTGAAGGATTAAAGGCTCTTGTGGGCCTGTTGGCAAATTTGATGTTTGTTTGTTTGTTTTTCTCTGTAGTGATTCCGCAGTCCCTGGGTTATATCATTGTAACATTTGTATGATAGTGGTGCCTGTAGAGTTGTCATAAAGTATCTACCTTTTAATTATTTTTATGCTGAGAACCAGGTTCTGGTGGAAGGAATCAGCAATTCGAGCCAAGTAATTAGGCTAAATATCAGAAGTTACACTTAAAAGCTGAGAGACTTACCTTCCCTGTGATTCGCTAAGGATGAAATTATTTCAGTTCAATATATGGGAAAACAAAACAAAACAATACAAAAAACTGTCAGCTTTCATACTCTGAAGTTATCTGAAGTTTCATGATGCTGCAGCACAGGCTTGTATAAGTTTTATATTTACCATTTGTCAAGCTTAGTGCCTCTTCTTTTACAATAAATGGTTCGGTGCAACGTTTGAGCCTCGAGTTAAGGGATCCAGAAGTTTCATAGCAGAGTGCCTACACTAACTTCAGCTTTTCCCCTTTGCAATAACAGCATTTCTCAGATGAAATATCTATCCCACCTATTTACAGTACCTGGAAGGAAGCGGGACCTTTTTATATGCCGTAATACTGCTGTAACGTGATTTCTGCGTGAGGTGCCACGGTGCCCAGTTCTCTGCCAGCCCCGGGGCTGTGGCCAGAAGGGCTGTGGCGTGCCACGAGCTCAGACACATCATGGTGTGCAGCGTGGCCACATCCTTGGCTCTGTTGGGGAAGTAGAGTTGCATTGTTCAGGCGTGTTTTTCCCATCCGTGGTGTCTGAAGAGCAGAAAGCACGTATCTGTATCCATTTATCTAGACAACAAATGTTGTGAGTATTAGAAAGCAGCATAGACAGATTTGAGGAGATAAAATGCAGTTTTAGTTTTGCCCAGCCAGAAGTTCAGTGAATTTCTGTAATTTGTGCTTTCTTGGAGTTGTCCAGCTTCACTGAACGCCTTGCCTGGACCACAAAATCTTGCTGTGCTTAGCTCCTGGCAGGAAACTGGCGGCCAGTGGTGTTGCTGCATTTGTTTCTTGACAAATTTTGGCTGAGCGATGGGAGCAGGAAGCAAGAACCTGGCCAGGTGGGTCCCCCTCACCTACTTTCTGGTGGGACAGCAGCCTACACTCGGGTTGTTGGCACTGCACAGCCCTGGGGGAGCTGGGGATCGGCGGTGACCAACAGAAACTGAAGCTTGTGAAGGGAAGCAAAGGGAAGCTGTTGCCAGTAGCGATGAGACCGACGAGCAGTTTCTCTAAAACATCGGGACTAGGTTACTAGGTGAAGTTAATAGAACAGACCAGAAGATTGCCTTTTACTGGGGGAGAAATGTTATAGGTCCTGTTACGCCTCTGGTGCAGGGGGATGCTAAATAGCGACTGCTGCAGCCAGACCTTTGTAAATCAGCCCTCTGCCTCCGTTCAGGAGCTGGCCCTGAGCTCAGCGGGACAGAAGCGCTCGTTTTTCACTGAGTCTTGAACGAGCTGAGGATTCCCAGCAGGCCGTGGCCACGCTTATGGTGTATTAGTACATAAAGGCAGTAAACAGGATGGGCTGAGTAATGCCGACCTGTCAGCTTGATGTAAGTCCTGGGCAAACGATCCGATTAGTTGGGATGGGACCTGGTTAATGAAGAAGTGAAGAGTGGCAATGTGCTTCAGTTCTGTCAGCTTAAATTTAGGGACATCAGAGCCTCTACAATTAAGTTTTGTTTTGTTTTGGTTTTTTTTCATTTAAATAGCTTGTATACGTCATTGATAAAGGTAACAGAGTGGATTTTGTTCTATCAGAATTCTGCAAGAAATTTGTCTTTGGTGCAGCACCATTGCTTTGGCTGGGGATGTGCAAAGGAGCAACTGGCTGAAGCCCAGCAGAGTGCCAGCTCTCCAAATACAGTTGTAAAATCAGAAATAATGTCCAAACGTCTGTTTTCTAGGAGCTTCTCCGAGCATTCGTTTTTGTCCTTCTGCCGCTTAGCATGTTTGTGAGCAGCCCGTGATAAGGCACAGAATCGCTGTTGCTAAAGCTTGAAATGTCACTAAGATTGGGAGAGCGGTAAATAATGAAACGGAGGGACTGCTGATAAAAGCAATTTGTATTGCTCGGATGCAGGCAGGTAGCAGCTCTCAGATGGCCAACTGTAAATTTCTCTATCTAGGAGCAAACAATGCAGGCCATACCTCCAGGATGCTGTCTGGAGAAATCGTGTCCTTGTGGGGAGCAGAAGAGGTAGGATGAGCGCTGCTGGCGTGAGAGCACGGCCAAAGGTCTTGTGTGCTCCTTGCTCGGGCTGCCAGCTGGCTCCTGGGCTGGAGGAGGTGGCAGTGTCCCTGTCCCCAGCATGCCAGGGACACCAAGGAGGCTCCACGGAGGGCTGCAGGAGTGCTGGGTAAGTGGGGAGTTTCCAGCGGAGTCCAGGAGCTCGATCTGCTTCACTTACGGAGAGAGTTAGAAGGTAAATTGATTAAGGCAATTAGCGTTGTCATGGGGAAAATAAATTGAATAATAAAGAGCTCTTGGGTCTAGCAGGCAGAGTTTTAACAAGATCCAATAGCTGGAGGATGAAGCGAGAGGAGGGCTGGGATTAAGGTCCCTGGTTTACCACTGAAGGTGACTGGTGCTGGAAGAGCTTGCTGAAGGTGCTGGCAGTTTCTCCACCTTTGGAAATGCGAAATTCAGGGGTATTTGTTTGTTGAAATAAATGATGCTCAAGCAGGGATTAATTTAGCAAGTTACCATGCGGTGCGTTGTGCAGGGATTAATTTATGTAAGTCTCCGTGCCGTGTTTTGGGCTGGAAAATCTCAGTAGTCTCTTCTGATCGCAAAACCTATGAAATCCACGGAAGCTCATCATTTGAACGAGAGTTTCCAGATGTTTATGGATCCCAAGCACCAAAGCTGTAGATTCCCTTCAAGAGGATGGCTTGCAGAGAGATCTGTATCAGAAGGTGGAGGTTGCAGGCTGTGACCTTCAGATTATAGAATCACAGAATGGTTTGGGTCAGAAGGAACTTTTATAGACCATGTGGTCCAACCCCCCGCAGGTTTTTTATTTCCCAACATTTCCCCCCAAATTCCCTGTGTTTATCACAGGGTTGAGTTATCTCCAGTGCTACCACCAGGTACTTAGCACTAGGTGGGAAATGAGCCAGGGCCACATCAGCCCAAGTTATGGCTGATACTTGGATCAGGTGTGGGTGAATTTAGGTGGAGGAAGAAAATGAAGGAGGGTTACTTACTTTAGTCGTGTGCTTTATCTGCTTGTGCAGAATTTATTCAAACTTCACATCACCTCTGGGCAGCCGTGGTGCTTCAGAAATAACCCCAGCCCTGGTGGGAGCCTTCGGAGCGGAAGAGCACCAACAAGAATGCAAACAACTGATCACAGCAAGTCAAACCCAGATTTAACATGGAATTGTACGTTGCCTGTGCTGTGGCTTGAACACAAACAATGTGTTTGCAGGCAGTTTTATGAGAGCGAGCACAAGGAAGCAGCAAGTGAAACTAGGGGCAAAGGGTTGCAAGAAGAGATTCGATGTGCGGTTATTGCTGTCGAGACATGCTGCAGACGAGGGTGGGAGAATTTGGGGCTTACCCCACATTTTGTGCATGTTGTGCTGCTCCCAGCGATGCCCCTTCTCCCTGTGCGTCATGCTGCTGAGCATTTCTCGTGAAGAATGAAGTGTGTGTTATCAAGGGGAGAACTCAGTTTGATTTTCAAGCAGGAATATGAGCATGACTTTTCAACACTTACTCCACTAGTGCTTTTACAGGGTTTTCAGGTGTGCCCACTCAAGGTCTCTGTAGGCTGCCTGACCTCTCAGAGCATGACTGGAGCAACACATGAACTTGTTGGTGCAAGTAAAAGCCAGGTGGTAAGACAGGCTCGCACAGTCATGCCGCTTGGGCTAATGCTGTGAGTTAAGGACATCTAGATGTTTGGCTTTGTATGATTTAGCTTAAACAAACCAACACAGTGTTAATCTCATTACTTGAGCAAATGAAATACACCTTTAAGGCACTTAAAACACGCCAGCGTGAGTTGGATGGTGACACCAGCAAGACACCGCGATTGCGGGCGGCTCGGCACGGCACGTGTCCAACAGGTTGTTAGTAATTTCGAGGCATTGGAGTAGCCAAAGAGTTTTCTGTTGTGTTTCCCTTGCATTTGTTCCTTGGTGAGGAGGAGAAGTGACTGAAGAACATCTTTATAAACTCGGGAGTACCTAGCTGTTTCATACACGTCTCTTAATAGAGATTAAACACAAAATAAAGCAGAATGCATCAACAGCGATATTCCCATAAGCAATATTGTAACTTGTATGCAGTGTAATTATATTTTGTACACTTGCCAATTAAGCAGTTATGCTTTAGAGAAAAATCACTTTCAAGAGATGGAAGAAAAGTATCACAGTAAATCAAATAAAATATACATTTATTTCATGTGTGTGCAGCTGAAATTTTAAATTTTCCTGCTGCCTTCAAGTAACTCCTTGGTCGCGTAATGATGCTGCATGTCCTGCAGCTCTTTTGGGGACTGGAAAGTGGCAGACAGGTGAAAAGGTGTGAAAAAATAAATTGCTTTCTGGGAAAGCTGTGTGCCATGTGAACGGAGAAGCTGAGGCACTCCTCCTCATGCCCAAGAGCTGTACCCAAGAGCTCCCAGCAGCGGGGGAATGTGAAATGTCAGCATTTTGCTGACAAATGGATGCCTGCCTGTGATTTCGGTGGCTGTCCATGGCCGAGCCGGGCTGCCTAGCCCCCAGTGACCCACATCCATGCTCTGCACCCCTTCCAGTCGGGCAGATGTGGGCAGACAGGTGCCTGCAGCACCTCTTCCCGCGCCCGTCCTCTGCTGGATGCATGTGGATGGCTGCAGTCCTCTTTTCCCCTCAAGTGCTGGGCTGGGCTGTTCGAGAGGCTGGCAGCCCGGCCTCGTTTATTTCTGTCCATTTATTTTCAGCCCGGCCCAGAGGCCACGTCCCTATGCTTGGCCATGCAGTGGCTTGGGACAATGCGTGGTGGCTCCATGGAGGTGCTTGGCTTCCCTTACCCCTGGTAGCAGCGTTAGCATGTGGGTTACAGGAAGGCAGACGGTGCTTGGTAGCAATGAGGGCTTGCTACAGGACACAGCAGCAAATCTCGTGGAGGGTGAAATACCTGCTGGCCCTGTGTGCCCTATACACATGCATTTTGCAAAGAGTTTCTTAACCCCTGACGTCAGCATAAGGGTAATTGCTGACTTTATTTGCAGTCGCATCGCTGATGGCAAGTTTGGGGGAGTTGTCCCGGGGTGACAATCAGCTATTTTTTTAATCTCCTGCACTTCAATCCCCTGAAACCCATGTCATGCATTCTGCTAATATAAAGTGAGTCTATGCAGGGTGTGGCATGGGTTTTTCCACCACCCCAGCCACCAACGTGACTTCTGTCCAAGACACAGGGCTTTGGTCAAGCAGAAGAGAGCCTGTGCCCACCGTGCCCCGTTACGGGTGCCTCCACGCCCTTCCTCCCCTCCCACCTGCCTGCCCATGCCTTGGTGGCGATTTTAATTCGAGAAGAAATAAACAAAGGTATGCTCTGAGTATAAGGAGATGGTTATCACAATGGAGTAATTACATTTTGGTTCTTGATTTGATTTGTTAGCTGGGAGATTAGGCTAAAAGCAGAGAAGGAAATGAATGCATTGTTGACTGCAGGAAGTTATTTATGAGATTTTCCTTGTGTTTAAAGGAATTCCCCCTGTGACTTAAGTAGCAGCACGATTTATGGTCTTTCACGTTGGATAGCTAAATAAATAAATAGAATAAAGACAGGAAGAATAAAAGGAAAGCGTACCAGGTTTGTGAGCTCTGAGTTTCTGTTGCGAAGTGCAGGAAACAATCGCTTTGCCAGGCCCAAGCAAACGGATCCACAGCACTGGGCACGCTGTGCTCAGGACCAGGAGCGTGGTCCCCGTGTGTTCGCACAAGCGATGTGACACGCAGGCACTTGCATTATGGTTTTATACTGCCTAATTTTTGCTGTTCCTTCCTGTAGTGTTCCCTCCCTGGCTGCCCCTGCAGGCTCTTGCAGAACTCCTGTGGGATACAGAGAGATGGGAGCAGTGGCCACGTTGTTGTGCCGGGTCGGGGGATGCCAATTGTGGCTGTGTTCATTGTTGGAGGCCTTCAAGGCCGCAGCTTCACCTCGCAGCCACAGCAGCTTGGCCCCAAACTGCATTTCTTACTGGCCCCCGTTCAGCTCTGGCATCAGTTGAACTCGTGCTTTTTCACCTTGTTCCCATACAGAGCTGTACAAAGGTGCGGTCTGTGAAGGCGGTGGGAGTGCCTGTGCACAGCTGTAGGCCCTTGATTCGGGTCTCATCTCATCCGTGTTTGAACACCCTGGGCTCTTCAGATGTTCTTGAAATGAAATTAGCAGTGTGCTTGTGGTTGGAGATCAGCAAACAGGTTTATTGTCAGCATTGGTACCGGGGTTTTTCAGAAGTGTCATGAAGAGAGCAGTCTTCTGTGTTGCGGCCCTCCTGCGTACCTCAGGTGTAAGAGCATTTGACCAGGCAGCCAGGGACCAGACTCCCTGATCCGACTGAGCTGCCAAAATGCCAAATTTTGGCACAGTTGGACGGAGCAGGCTCACAGAGCACCTGCTACTCACCCCTGTTCCTCTTTCTTGCACTTCTGGATGCTCAGTTGGTGCAGCAAGGAGACCCCCCCCTGCTTTGCTCTTGGTGCCAGCCAGCCTCCACCCAACCCACCCAAGCTTTCTGATCATCCCTTGGTTGGTTGACGATTTTGTAAGGTAGAAGCTGAGATCCTGCTTATGTGAAATGACACAAATGGATGAGCAAAGGACTCAGCTCCTCCATGCATGGCTCCAAGCCATCAGCATAGCCAGGAGCAGCATGTTCCTTCACTTTGGTTTCTGGAGATGCATAAGATGGATTTCGTGCCTTTTCTGAGCTGCGCTGTGCTGGTGTTGACAGTGGCTGGAAAAAATTATGGACCAGAAAGCAGCCCAGCACATTGCCACACTTCAAGCAGCATTTATGGCTGGACTTCATGACGTTGTGGCTGATGATATGGCAGGACTTGGTGATCTTGCAGGTGTTTTCCATCCTAAATGACTGTAATTCTACGCTTGCATAAACCTGCACAAGTGTAATTTCTGGGCTGGAAGGTGTAAAAATTATTTGGTGTATAGTTCCTTCAGTCTCGCTTCGGAAAGGCAGCTGGGGAGAGGAAGCCCAGACCACCCATTTCCATATACAAAGCCTGTGAGAGGTTTGGGAGGTACCAGGCAGTGACTGAAGTTATTTTAAACATTAGGAAAGCCTAACTCTCAAGCTGGTCAGCTCTGTAGACTGTGGGACTGAGCTCCACTGGTCAATGAGGACAGAAGTGACCAAAGCTGAGTGGCCTGTTTGGAGTGGGCTTTATGTATTTGGTGCTGAATGTATCTAGGTGAGAGCAGTGTGGTGGGTGTCAGCATCTCCTCCAGTGACGTGAGTCATACAGAAGATAATAACTGGGGGGGAGAGCAATAGAAGGAGCTCTGATGGGTGCAGCCGTGACTTATTTTGCATCCTTGAGAAACTCATAAGCGATGTGCTTGACTACAGCTATATTAAACTTTCAGTGGTTTTATTTAAACTACATTTATTACACTGATCATCAGCGTTGTATCAGCAGAACGCATTGGAAGAGCTCAACCCACAGAAGATCCATAAAGCGAAGATGAGCTGTTGGTGGAGAGATTACGCCCTGATATTTATAGTTCAGTTCCTTCAGACTGAGAGATGATTCTGTCTCCACTCCAGTGCACGTGGAGTTGTCTTGTAAAGTACCAACCACCCTTTCCATCGCATTGTAGTGTGAGAGCCCCATGTGCTGCCGACTGCAGGGAGATGCTGCAGGACCGAGCTGCACCAAGAGGCATGAGGAGCACTGCTTGTAGTACCTTTTGCAGGACAGCTGCACCTCAAGGTTACTGCATCAGCCAGGGGGTCTTTGGAAGCTCCTGGAGAAAAACACGAGGCTGTTGTCCTGGCTATTTTCAGGCCAGCTTGCTTTAGACTCCTTTTGCGGTGTGCTCGGCATGGAGGGCTGTTTTGTGTCCCCGTTGCCTGGCGCTGACATGCTTTCTGCAGTACTAATACTTCTCTGCTTTTAAATACAGAGCGTAAGCTTTAAGTAAGCCAGCGCTGGTGGTGACCGTGATTTATGTTACAATGGCTGTGCTATAATTTGTGGTGTTATGCACCAGAAAGTTGAGAGCATTAGGATAAAGTCTTTCAATAACGTGCAACAAATTCTCATCATCAAGGAGCAACCATTGTGTACGTTCTGTTGAGTAATTATAGAGTACAAAGAAGATTTGATATAGGAGTTGTGGCTTAATCTCCTGCACTTCATTACATTTTCCCTGTGGTGGTAGCGAGAAATGGGAGGTATATTTTATTTTCCAATTTGAGTATGCTTGCTCAGGATGGCCTTGCTCTTAATGTTGCTTCACGGGGGAGAATTTACAGTGGGGATTTCCATTAATGCTAATGAGAGTTATGCCCATGCAGTTCACTGGCCTGGTGACAGGGGAGGAGAAATAATAATTAAATTCTTTGCCATCTAAAAATATAAAATGACCCTAAAATGTCCAGTATGTCAGTGGGAAGTGACTGAGAACGGGAGATGCCGTCGTTGCTGTGCTTCAACATCTACCAGTAGCTGAGAGGCTTTTCCACTGTTCCTCTTCTCTGTTCTTTAAAAGAAGACAGAAAGAAAAAAAAAAAAAAAGACAGAGAGAAATGCTTTCTAATTGGGAAGAATAATAAGTAACCTAGGGATAGATGCTGTGATTATAAAACAAAACATACGGGTTGCTAATGTGAAGTTGTCTGAAAGGAGCCACAGTGGGTTTTCTTTATGCTTATGATTAATACACTCTTCCATTTAAAGCCATTAGGTATAGTGCTGCACTTGATTTAAGGTAAGTGCAGTTAATATTTTTGGTTATAAATTTCAGGCATGTTGGTAAGAAATCATCAAAAAGCACAGTACTTCATGTAAAGAAACAAAGTTCATAGTAGTTCCCCTGCAAAACAGGAGGCAGGCTCTTTCCCGCAGCTGGATTTTGCTGGTGGGTGAGGACTGGTTGTGTGTGGTGGAATTAGAGCGAGGACGGCGTTAATGTGAGCTGTTGTGACACATCTTTTGTAAGGGAGTCTATCGAAAGGGAGTGAGGAAAGGGCTATACTTAATCAGTATAAATGTCAGTAGCATATTTTAATAAATTCTTGATTTTGCTTGGACTGTTTGCAATTGCATATTTAAAAGGAATCTGCCATCCCCTTTCGAAGGTATGTGACATTTAAAAGATCTGTAAAGAAGATTGGTTTGACAGCTTCAAATTACATTTGAAAGAGTTTTTTCCTTTCAAAACAGAAAATGAATACTTCCTATTCTAAATGTCACTGCAAAGGCATAAACATGTTTAATCAAATTATATATTTAATTTATGTAAAATGTAATTTTTTATTCATGCAAGAGACTCACTTGTTACATTTTTCCCATCTCCAAAGCTTAGCAAAGTTGGTGAACTGCAGAATCTCTTGAATAAATCATTGCACAACCATTTTTCAGCTCCTTTCAGAATTAGCCCTCGGCTCCTGGTTGGATCTCCTTACCGCCAGGAATTTGTGCTCTGCACTGAGCTGCCCTTGGGTCGGTACGATGTCAGTGGAGCAGGAGGTGTAAATGCTGTGGAGGAGCTGGGTGGCGGTGCAGGATGACTGGGGATGAGTTCCTCACTTGTCTTCTGCTGTGATGCTGTGGGGAGGGCAAGGGTGACGCTCCAGCTGTCTGTGAGGATGGGCTGCTTTTCAGGAAGGAAGATTTTGCAGTAATCCCAGGTTAGTCCCGAGAGCAAGAGCTGGCTGTAAGCGTGTGTCATCAGGTGGTGCCGCATGCATGGGGTTGACGGGTGTCTTGGGGCTTGGGCTTCTTGCTAAGAGAGGAAGCAACAGGAAGGGAATCAACGTCCAAAAAGCACCGTCGGGGAATTCAGCTATTTCACCTCATTTCTATTTCAATGCCTGCAAGCTTTGTGTATTTGCTGAGAAAACACAGATGTGAAACTCGTACTTGTCCTCCATAAGACCAGAACTGTTAAGTCATATCTCCCATGTGTGAGGACGGAGGGGCTTGGTAAACCTGTGAGCATGCCCTGCCCTCTTGCATGTGGATGTTTTGATGACCAGGCAGCCCGTTGATTAACTCTGGCAGACTGCAGGGCGTTGTCCAGGTTCTAAAAGCCAAGGATCAGCAAAGAGCACAGTGACATTACTGGAATTTTCCTCTACAGGAGGGAAGTAATGGCTCAGGATGCCTCAGAGGGCACCGATCCATCGTTTATTTGGTAGATGGAGATACCTCCAGTCTTCCCGAGAAGAGAGGTGTGCACAGCGAGGACAGAGCAAGCAGAGTTGGATTGAGTACTGGAGCGCAAAGCTCAGAAACACTGACTGTCCGAAGCTAAATCCATCCTCTAGCTGGAAAAAGGGTCAGAAGACCTTCACATAGGGTAAGTCAGGTTCTGACAATTTCCTAAAGTTCCTAAAACTTCTCTGTCCTCACCATGTTCCCAATGGATATGTTCATATGTATTTATTCATGTAGGAGATGCCCAAGCCAATTTAAATAAGGATCTTACACATAAAAACAAACAAAACAAACAAACAAAAAAACCAACCAGTTCTAGAGACTGCTCCATGTTGGCATGGTGAATGTGGCAGCTCTGGCCACCAGCCCTCCCTTGAAGAAGAGTCGTCCTTGGGTAGACCCAAGGCTCTGGAAGAGTTTGGGCTTTTCGGCTTTAGGTTGTTTTTTCCCTTACGAAGAAGAAAGGTTGAGTGAATGAACTAATATTGACAAAGCTGTAATTTAGGCAATTATCCAGCTGACGTGTGTACTGAAAAGGACAGGGAATATTTCTTTCCTGGTTTGCAGTTTCCTCAGAAGGGAGAGGGCATCTGACTGAAGGCACGCGGGAACTCAGGATCACATTGTGTTGGGCAGATGAAGAGTATGAGTTTTCTAAGACCCCAAAGGGTTGGGTCCTGAGTCTTTTCTCAGCCTTCCTCAGTCACTGTACATCCAGTGTTGGCCCAATATTGAAATAACACCAGAGATGAGAAAGGTTTTGGTGGCTTTTCTTCCTGACAATGTAAAATCTCCCATCGCAATCCTGACTTTCCCCTGCCCTAGGACTTGAAAGCACCTTTCTGCATGCTGATGGACCCATGTGGTGGGGTCAGAATGGGGTCAGAAGGCTTTGTCCTCCATCTCCATCTTTTTGTCATGCTTGAACTGTAACTTGAGCTGGGTGGAACATTCTGGCTTAGGTAGGGGTATATTTTATATTTATATTTTATTTTTTTTTCTTAAAAGGAAAACCTTGAAAATATTCCCAGCCATATTTATAGCTCAAGCGCGGTAGATTGGTGTAGAGATTCTGAAAGACAGAAAGTTGTAAACAGTACAGATTTTCAGTGTATTGTCCCTTTATGGTTTAGGGGAAATGCACAGTCAATAGTTTTTTTTTATTATTATCCATTTCAGTATGAAATATGTTGCAACGTTAGGTTGTATATTTCCATTGAAATATATGGCAGAAATAAAATTCCAGATAAAAGGTAACTATTTGACATTCTGTATAGTTGTTGTCATGCTGTTAAAATAACACATTGACTACTAACTTGATATGAGACAAAGATGAAGAGGAAGCTGTGTCAGCAGGATTTTCTGAGGAGCCCTGCAATACCGACATCCAGACGTCAGCGCGAGGTCTCCTCACCCTTTACTCTGAACCGCAAAAGCGGAGGTTGCCCTGAGATATTAACATCCTGAGAACTTCATTTTCTAAGTAAAATAAGCCGCCCTGCTCCTTCCTTCCGAAAGAAAATATACTCGCAGAGCATTTCAGCAAAGCGTAGTGTTTAAAATTTGTTTTCACCCTGCATGTGCTCTGCTGCAGAGGGTTTAAATCTAAAATTATAAGTAAGTGGAGGCAAACTGCAGTTAGTTAGCTGAGCTAACGAGATTTCCGTAGATTGCAGTTCCACACTGTACACTGGCCAAAACCTTAATGTTGTGGGGTGTAGGGTAGTCCCAATTGAGTCAGCCAGAATTATTTTAACTGTTGTATTATATAATTCACCCATTAGTCCTAATTGCTGTCTTTCTTTTAAGCTTGTACTGACTCACTGTCTACTATCCTTGGTCCTTTTTTTCCCCATCAGGATTGCATTCTACTATTGCCATACTCACTACAGAACAGCCAAGTATGTGCAAAAATAGACATTTTTGCTCATGCCGAATATTTTGCATGCTGTAACAACAAAACTGAAGTCTAGTACGAACAGTAAATCCAGCTACTGCCATGCAAGAATTTCACAAGCAACCTGTAGAGTAGGAAGTAGCTGAAGGCAGAGGAGTCAAAAACAAGCAAAACCACAAGTTTTCATGGCAGTTTGATGCATTTCAGTGCTCAGCAGTTCTCTTCGGGCTCCACACCTGACCTGCAGTGCACATCTGCTAGCGGAGGCAGAAGTTGTTCCCTGGAGACACGGCACCAGACCAGGGCACCTTTCCCACGTGAGCTGCGTGGAGCTCAGGGAGGTGAAATCATGGAGCCAACAGCCCAGGGAAGTGTTGGGGACAGTTGTGCAGGTCGTCTAATGCCCAGCAGCCACAGGAAATGTCTTGGAGAGACAGGCAGGGGGAACAGCCGCAATGCCCTGATCCATTCCACTGACCCAATCCATCCCACTATCCTCACCTTTTCTCCAAGCCAGGCATTCTCGTCTCATTGCCTGGATTACAAAGGTTTATAATGTTATTATTTAACAGCTAGTACTCGGGGAGGACCTGGGTAGGTCATGGTGCTGGCTGCCTCCACAGCTGTCTCAGGCTGTAATTGTTGGGACACAGATTGTGTCTTCTGCATGCGTATGGACGGATCCTGTGCACCACGGCACAACACAGCCTTGCGATGGCAGCTGGGACTTACTGTTTCTTAAGGGCTTTGAAATTTTGGGGTTATATTTGAATTCCAGCTCACATGGCAAAATGCTCTCCCAAAGCACAGAGATGGGTCACTGCTCCTGGGGAAGTCGCAGGGAGGCTGAACCCAAAAAAATCCAGCCCAGAGAGCCCCACGTGGTGCTGGAGATGTGAGTTGTTATTAAAAGATCCTGGAGATAACAGTTGTAGCAATCTGACAGCAAAATGGAATGGCTTGCCAGTAAATTAGATTTTTAGTCAAATAGAAAAATTGTTCATTTTTCCATCATAACTGACAAATTTGGTTTTTTGCATAGTGTTATTTCTTCAGTTTTCATACACGTCTTTTGCTTCCTATTTATAGCTTTACATGTGTGCAACTTGAAACCAGCCAGTTTGAAATGTTCTAATCTCAGATTTTCCATAAACATTCCTTCCTGTACCGAGACCCCTGTGCACAGAGTTTATGAAAACAATCCCCTCCAGGCAAAGATTTTTCTAATTCCCTGAATATAAGAGGAGAAGTTCATAATGAAGTGTTGATAGGACCTTCAGCGTAGTGTTGTGAGTATGTCTATCTACAACCATGGCAAAGATTAGTTCTCAAGCATTTTGCTGAATAAAAGCTAATTTTACATTTGTACTTGTTTCTGTAACTTATTTTCAAAGAAAATGTGCTTTTGCATATATAAATAGTTCTGCTGTGACAAAACATACTTTGCAAATCTAAAATACCTCTTTCGATACAAGGCATTACTGCAAAATAATTGATTCTGCTCAAATGTCTCCTATTAACCAGGTTTAATGTTTTCTGTAAGAGGCCTTATGGAGTGATATTTCAGACGCACACACAATAACATTAAGCTATTAGGCATTTCCCCCATATGTTAATACTTAAAGGGTAGCCTGACAGACACTGATGTTGTTGAAGGGTTCACCTGCAACCATTGGTGGTGGGTCTGCGAGAGAGCTTGGCTGCTGCCTGCCTGGCTCTGAACCCGCTTTTGGGTCTGCCTGTGGTGAAAGCCACGTGGGCAGAAATCCCAAATTCACCTAAATGCAGTCTTTGAGCTGCTCCCACCCCCCTCAAGTTAACTTCAGAAGTCTTTGGCTGGATGCTGCTGGAACAGGACCATTGCGTGGTCAGCCCGGTCCCACATCCCTTCAGTCTGCTTTCAACAGCACTTAAAAAATGTTAATTGAAAACAGCATAAGTGTGCATCTCATCCCAGGCTCCGCTCCTGCGCTTGCTGCCTGCTCCAAATCGCTGTTTGGCCTCCCGGGGCTTCTAGTGATTGGGAAGCTGGAGGAAGGCGTTCGCAGAGCACCTTTTGGGTACCGTGGGGCCGGGAACATGCAAAGGTTGTACCAGGACCTGTGGATTAGGGGTTTTAGTCACTGCCAGTAGCATGTTCTTTCCTTGCTTTCAGTATTATTTTTTAGCTGGCATTTTTAGTGTTACCTATCACTCCAAGAAAGAGAGTCTGATGTGTTTTTCTCTAAACAGTCTGACCCTTGGCACAGGGTGCCTAGAAATTACTTGCCTGGCTTTACCTTTTTATAAAATACCTCCTTTGTCTAAGATTAATTTAAGATGGCTTTTAAAAAGTATTTCTCTGATGACAGCAGCATTTTTAAAAATTTTCTCCTGTATTTTAACTCTTGTCTAAACAGCCCTGGGTGGATTTGCAGAGCCGACCTCCTGGCTGGGCCTGCAGCCATGCCCGGCCGAGGGGCTACATTCGCCCCAGCTTTTGGCAGCGAGCATTCATCTCTTCTGCCCGGCTGCTGCCTCCTGGCTTTCCTTCCTGGCATCCCTGGTAGCCGCCAGGCTGCCGGGGCAGCCCACGGCCTCGATACTTGGATGCGAAATGCGAGCTTCAAGTATTTGAAGTCTCCATGGCAAAGGACCCCCTGGAAGGAAAGGTTTGCAGCAGAAGCTCTGAGATCTGTAACTATGGTGCTGCAAACAGTGCAGTGCCGCAGTAATGCTGGGCGAAATACTGTACGCTCCGATTATGTGCTGAGGACAACAGCCTTGCAGCAAGCTGACACTTCCCCCTCAGTGCTTGGCCAGTGCGTGATGGGCCGCGGGTAGCGCCGCAAAGGAAGGCAGGGGAGGAAAACTACAGTAACAAATTATGGATTGGAAGAGGGAGAGAAGAGTAGGCTGGCACCGGGGAGGTTGTCTGTTGGATGGCATCAGTGGAAAGAGGACTGGGTACGTGGCCTTTTCTGCCCCATTCCTCCCACAGTGTCCTTCCTGAAGATGTGGAGCACATCCCATGTAACATCCTTGTGTTGCACGGAGCCAGGAGAATGACCGTGGAGCTGGGTAGAGCACGGAGCGCACCCCACTGCTAGGAGCACTCTTAAACACATCACCTCGTTTCATACTGCATTTGCAGAGAAAGCGCAGTTTTATTGAACGTTAGGATTGAATTCTTAACTGACTAATCAATTTCAGTAGTAAGTTAAAATGCCTGGTATTAATGGACAACTGCAACCATTAATCAGGGTTACAGTAGATTAACAGTTGTCAGCATTTATGCTAATAGTACTTACATACCGCGGACTTACGGATTGCGCTCCCCACTTCCATATTTTTCTAAACACGTGCAGCACTGCTGCTTTGCGCTTACCGATTATTTTCTCCGTTCCTATGCTCTTCTTTGGAGGTACAAATGTGGCCGACATGCTCACAGCGGTGACCCGACGTCGAATACGGCTTTTTTGCACACTCGGTTTCACGTCAAAAGAGATGGAAAGGGTTCATTTGTTCTACTACTTGACTGTTTAATTTGATCTGGTATGCGACGAAACCAAGACAAATGGAGTGTTTTTAATGAAACTGTTTAACAATCTCTGGCAGCTCCAGAAATCAGGAAGCATTAGAAAAATACAATTAAAGGAGTTTGGGTGGATGTAAATAAGAAACACACTTCAGGATTCCCCTACCAAATTCATTTTGCTTTCAGTATTTTATCTCAGTAAGTGCGTTTAAGCCAGTGAAGCAAATTTTTTTTGTTCAGAAACAACCGAAACAGGCCTTAAACCTTCATGGGTATTGTGACCATTATTCTTCATCCATTTTATTGGGATATTTTTCAGTGCGAAGCTGGGATTTCCTAAAATCTTTTTAGCACACAGTCTTCAATTAGCTGATTACTATAGATTATATGCGTACATTGGATACCTCATCAAGCTGTCTAATAGCTGGATCATATTGATTGTCCTTCAATTAATCATGTCCCGTATTTTCATTTATCAAAACCAAAATACATGTAATTAACTCGGAAGTGATATAGCACACTGTAAAGTGATTTTGCTACTGCTGTAGAGATAGCTTGGTAGATTGTACTAATAGGAAATGCAAGTTGAAATTAAATTAATGGTATAGTGTCCATCACAGAATAATAATTAAAAAACTAAAAGTGAATGATGGTAGAGGGAATCCTTTGTCATGGCAGATACAGATGTTTGTGTGAGATTTCTTATTTCCAGCCTGGGGACTTGCCCTTCTCGAGTTTTATAACGATTGCCAACCAGGTCTCCTTGAGTTGCTGTAAGAAATGCCCCATATTTCTTGCTGGGTGGGGAAGGAGGACCAGAAGGGTGCAGAATGGGTAAATGAAGGTTTCATGTTTACATTGGTGGTCAGTTTATGAGCAGACTATACTGGATGACTTTGTTTTGCTTTAAAAGCAACTTTATTAATTTGAATGTAATCTCTCCTTCCCCTGACGTTCATGTTGAAATTGGCTCAATGTGCTTAATTCCATGACAGGCTGAATTGTGATAAATAATATACAATATCCCTAAACCAGCTTGCTTCAATTGGCATGATATTTATGAGCAGTGAGTTTCCGAATTGCTCATCGTGGCTGAGACTTCAAGCTGCAATTTTATTCATAAACACAACTGTGTGTAAACGAGGGGAGCACAGAGTATTTGTGTACAGAATCATTCATGCTTCCAACTGAAATGGACATATTCTGTAAATGTAGGCATTTTTGTGATGCATTGACAGTAATTATTAAGGAACTCATGTTATTTTAAAATCATTCATTTTTTCGTTACACCCTATGGCTAGGAATACATTTGTTTCTGGAGCAGAGAAGTTACCTAGGTTATCTCAGGACTTGTCACTGATCCTCTGATAACTCTCAGCACCTTACACAGTGCTTGAATTACATTTTGTTATTTTTTGATAGCCAGAATAAACAGAAATATGTATTTTTAAAAATGTTAAACAGAGCTTCCAATATGGTTAATTCAAATAATAGGATATGATGATAGAAATTAAAAAATACTGTTTTCTTTGAGTTGGTTTGCTTGATCCTTCAAGAGCAGGAGTTCCTGCTTTGTCAGTAGTGCTGTTTCACCACCACTTCAAATTTCCTGCCTTAGGCACTTTGTTATCAGACATTAATATCTGCAACAGCAACCAATTATCTTGTAATTTTAACAAAGGCGTCAGAAAAGAGAAAGTGCTTGTTGGTTAGATGGTCATAAATACACAGATCACAAGTAAAGAGCCTTTACTTTTATTATGCAAAATAATGACTATGTAGCTGTTGATGGAATTTACGTTATATGATGACAATTTATACTTCTGCATGTCTATGGGAGAGTTTTGCCACCAGGCTGTTTTGACAGCTCTCTATAATAATATAGGAGAGTGATGTGTCTAACGAAGTCTCCGAGAAAAATATCTGGTTTGCATTTCATAACTTGTCATTCGGTATGTTTAGCAGTAGGAGATAGCATGGGAAAGATGCCTTCCCTCTCAGTCTGCCATCACATCCATTAAACATGCGTGCGGCTGCTGCCCCCACGGGGCTCACATCGCAGCACAGTCCTGCTCTGGACACAGCGAGCACGTTCACAAGAACTTCATTTTTGGTGGGGCCAGTGCTGTGTTTGCCTAGTCCAGAATAACAGGGAGTATGGGAGCACATGTTGTGTTCCATGCTTTTAGTAATAAAACCATCCTTGCAAGCTGGGCCATTTGGGTGTCACCTATGAGCTCTGTGGGGTTTTTGAGCCTTGGAAGGGAAACATCTGCAGGGCCTCTCAGCAGCTGTGTGTGGGAGAGGGCTGGTGAGATCAGAGAATCACAGAATAATCTAGGTTGGAAGAGACCTCCAAGATTCACCTAGTCCAACCTCTGACCTAACACTAACAAGTCCTCCGCTAAACCATATCACTGTTTCGTATAGATACCACAGAAGGTGCTCTGGTAGAACAAGTGATCTGTACACATGCATGCAATTATGGCTGTTGGAAGTACTGCTAGATAATGTTTATGTATGGAAACAGTGCGGCCAAAACTGTAAATGCAGTGCAGTTGGTTGGGATATCCATATCCATGGAAGTGGGAACAGTCAGAAGGGAAGAAAGACATCCAATGCCTGCTGGAGTCAGCTCCTGCCCTTTCTCTGGCACCACTGCAAAAAGGCGGAGGTGTCAGAGGGCTGGGACCCCAGGGAGGTGACCAGCCCTCCCATCTCACAGCACCGCCACACGGTCCTGTGCTGCAGAGACCAGTGCGGAGACCTCCAGGCAGTGGTGGTGGAGCACGTGTGGCCTGCACCGCAGCTCGCCTCTGGGCTTCTCATTTGTTGCCTCCGGGTGCCAGAGCGTTTGGATGCACGTTAATTAGTTCCATTAACTCCTCGGCACGTTTGCAGGGACTTGTTTACAGAGAGAGGAGGTGATTCCTGCTGAGTGGGAGCCTCCTGCCGGCTCTTCCCAGCCCTGTTGGAGTGCATAGGGGTGTCCCATCTGTGGGCTGGGGGCACCTCCATTTGGGAGCTCTGCAACAACGGGAGGAATTACCTGCCAGCTCACAGGGCTGTGACGGGGCTGGAGCAGGCGTCCTGGCATAGAATTTGCCACGAGCGTCTCACTGCATGTTCATCTTGGGCTCACGGAGCAGAGGGCATGGCGAGGCAGGCGAGGGAGCCCGCTTTTGGCCAGCGGTGCAGCGGAGTTTAAGTGTTAAGTTTCTCTTTGTTGTTTGTTTGTCTCTTTCTTTTTCTAAGCAAGCTTTTCTTCTCAGCTAATCCTCAGAAGCAGCCCAAGAAATGACATTTATGCATATTTCATAATGTGATTTCTGTAGGCATACGGAGCAAACAAATCAATTTCTCAGCAGCACGCTGTTTAAAAGAAACAGCAACAACCTGTGGGATAAGTTGCAGAAGCTGTTAAAATTAATTATAAATGGCAGAAGATATAACATTTGGGGGAAAAAGTGCTAATGTGTGAAGAATAATAAACATTCAGTAGATGAAAAGGAACTCTCTGTCATCTGATTATTTAAACTTCATATATTTATAAATATCATAACACGTTAAAACAATGTACCGCTCGCTACCAACAGCACATTACCATTTTATTCTGGAAATGGAACAGCCTCGTCTGCTGTCTCATATTAGCTTGCACCTTGCCGCTCTCAGTTTCACTGTAGGTTTGTGTCTGTGATTATAAATGGACAAAAGTACTTTTCTGAAAAAACTCAAGCGTTCGTTGGTGGTGAATCATGCTCGTGGGGTTTTACTGGGCTGTGGGCTCCAGCTGCTCACTCAGGAGCTGTGTTCCTGATGGGCGGGGTGTTGGGGAGCACGTCTCTGTATTGTGTTTGGGGGTTTGCATGTCCCCAGTGCTGGTCCCTTCCTGCCCTGGCCCCAGCATTCCTTGCTGCTGGCTGTGGGGTTCAGCAGGACTGGGCTAGGTGGTCCTCTCCTGTGTTTGAGTTTCTTGTAACCTCTTTGTTTCCATTAATTCCATGTGTCAGGCTTTTTTTTTTTATGACTTGCTAAATACTCTTGGAGAAACGTCTGTGTTTGCAAGGGTGTGTTGAGCCATAGATAAATATAGGTGGGTCTTCTGTAGGGAAGGCTGCAGCAGATATCAGGGCGTTCCCCATGCGACGCGGCCACCAGCTGCGGCCGTGCTCTGCTGCGACATGCAGCGGTCAGCCAGGGCACGAAATGGATGTATTTGCCTGGTACACCGCCAGCCACCAAGTTCTCTTTTCCATCAGGGAGCATTGTGGGTGCTCAGACGTGACCGTGGCTCAGACCAGTGCCGCGGTAGTGGGAAGCAGTGCCATTTCTGTACCATGACCGAACGCTTTGTACAGTGATGAGAAGGGGCCCTATGAGATGAACTTTCCTCAGGTTGCCTGTACGATGGAGAAATTGGATCATCAGCAAGCAAAATATCTTCTATTTAGAAATAAAGTGCTATTTTTGTCCCAGTTTTCCCAGATCAATGGAGAACACCCAGAAGAGAGGCAGGAAATGTCTCCTGGTTGTGGACTTGGAAGTTTTTAGGTGAGCAGCAGCTCCTCGTGGAGCTGTGGGGCTGTGACAGAATGAGACATTGAGCCTCTCAGGGGCTGGGAGACAACTCCACCCATGCATGCTCTGGGGGCAGAAGCCCTCATTAAGGCACTTTTGCTGAACTACGGCTTGATTTGGCTGAATTCGGTAGGGTTGTGCAGTTGGCTGTGGTGGCGCAAGGCTGGGTCTCCACCATGCCCGTCAGCCTCCTCATGTCTTTGGCAGCCTCTCCGTGCAATTCTTTCGCAAGTAAGCATTATTTTCTTTTTTTTTTTCCCTTCTGAAGGTGCTGACCTGATAATGCAGCGTCAAAACCGCTTTATCCTCGTCATCCCGCCGCCCATCCGATGCGATGTGACACCCCGTCTCTAACATATGTCATTCTGCGCTAGCGCGTTCTCACTCTTCCCCTCCTTGCTGGAGGCTGCCTCGTGTCACAGGGAGCGAGCATCTCCTGTCCGCGGGTCCCCGCCATGTCAACCATCCCTTCTCAGGTGCCACAACGGGGGCACAGCGTGCCCCTCCCACCCTACAGGACCTCAGTGGGGATGGGGGCAGGAGCAAGCGCTGGTCAGCCGGTCCCTCCCGGGCGTCCCCACCATGACCTGGTCAGGGGATGGCAAAGCTTTATCCCGGCTCCAAAAAGACGCGGGGGTAAGGGAGAGCTGCCGAGCAGGGCTGTTTGGGCTGAAAGGCTGTTAGATTCAGGTCACTGAGTTTGGGGCAGCCGCGTTTTCTGACAAAGTCTAAAAATGCAGATTTGCAGCAACCTATGTTAATGAATTCCGACTGCTTGAGTTTCGCACTGAATAATGGCCGGAATTATCAGCGATGGTGACTTATGTGATGTGATTGAATATCATCCTTTTTCTCGAGATTAAATTGATAAAATGATGTAATATCACATTATTTTTATTAGCCTGCTTGGATACAAAAATCTCAGTGGAGCTGAAGATTTCGTTACAATAAAACAGAAGTACTAGAATGACGGAAATACTCAATAAATTTTTAAAATGTAGTATCACATTTTAAATGCAATTTTGTGCATATGGTGAGTGAATGCAATACCTCTTTACCCTCAGGCCGCCCACTTTCATACATTAAAAATATTCTATTTAAATGCAGATTTTGATTTGCTATCTGGCATGGCGTTCAAGGAGAATAGACAGGAGAAAAGGAAGAATGTCCATGTCTCTTAATTTAATTACCTGTTTCTTTTGACGTGCAAAGGTGTCAGCAGGAGTTGTTAGGTGTAAGGGCATGCATGTTTAAATAAAATTTTAAAAAGTGTGAGGTGAGTTTTCTAAAATCTGTGAAAGAAAATGCTGGAAATAGTCTCTTAAGGTCTTACAAATGTAGACGTGTTTATATGCAGGAAGATGTGCATATGTGTATGTGGAACATGCATGTTGCAAACCACAAATGCATGGTGGCATTTGATACATGTATGTATATATATATTTGGCACATATATATGAATGTTCACAGAGAGCTTTGGATGGGTCCCTGTTTTGCAGAGGTTGGTGGCAAGTGGTTGGAGCCCAGGTTGGGTGCTGATGGCATCTCCCTATCTGCCCGCAGCGGTGCAGGGTAGTGTGAGGGTAGGCTTCATGCCATAACCACCTGCTCTGGACCAGGAAGGTTATTTTTTGGCCAAGATCAATCCAATGATCTAGTTTTGGTGAGGATCTGCCTACTGTGGTGCTGGGAGGGCTGCAAGAGGGTCGGAGTGAGGATGGAGGGGTTGACTTGGTGGCATCTGGGTAGAGGAGCTGTGGAGTTCTGGCATGAAAATGAAAATGGTTTGTTTATACCTACCTTAGATATTGACTTCAAAGGGCAAAGGGCAGAAGTTACAGCAGCAAAATTCTTTGAACACCACTGAAGTGCTTTTGCCATTTGATTTTTCTGAAAACCAGGGAAGTTGCATTCGTTTTCGGTACTCTTTATCTTCATTTGTATGTCACCCTAGTTAAAGCCTATTTTCAGAACTCAAAGAATATTTGAATTTAAGTGCCCTGGAGCAAATAGGTTGAGTAGTATCAGAGATTATCAGATTTAATTCATTTATTTTAAATGTAAATTGATTTGAAACCACTGGGAGCTGTTAAATTGTGCAGCAGTTGGCCTCCACGCTTGCAGCGTGTTCTCTCTCCTAGTGTCCACCTCCGCCAGTCCCTTCTTCCATCCTTTTGTCAGACTGCTTTGTTCATCTTTTTGTTGAAGAGAGGTGAGTTTCAGGGGTCGGCGCATCTCCGTGTGTTGCTATTGAGTATCATGCCCATCTCTGGGCTGTGCCAGCTCCCTGGGTTCTGCTCTGCCACCCCTCACTTTGGTGCAAAATAAGAGTTTTCAGGGACTGTATGATTCACCATCAACAGTTTACAGTTTCCTGTAAATATAAATTCAGGACTGTACCAAATAATGCCAAATGCATATTTTTAAGCCTATGTATAAAATTATTTGATCTCTGAGAGCATCGTGTTTGCCAATTTTTCTCTCAGGCACATAGATATTAAAATTATATTATGCACAATATGCGATAGTAAAATTGAAGTCACAGTGGAAAGCAATATTATAATTTTTTTCCTTTAATTTTAGTCTCAAAGAATGTGTCCTTCTGAAGAAAAGGTTATTTGTCTAATATGCTGGAGAACAGTTTGCAAAATTAGATAAGAGTTATCCCCATAAAATGAGCTGCAAAGAGAAAGAAAAGCCGTGGAAACACTTGGGACTCTGAACCCATCTCAGTTTCCCGGCACAAATGCAAACTCTTAATTTCTTCATCATTGTGAGTGTGTAGACAGCTGGTGGAATTTATTACAAGGCAGTTGGGGCATGCAAGTACTACTCGGAGCATCTTGAAGCTCCGTGGAAGTTGTTCTAGCTTGCACGTCTCTTCCTCATACTCACCAAGCATGAGCTGTGGGGCAAGTGGTGGGTCCAAGGTCGAGACCACCATTAGCTTGCACGCAGGTGGTGATGGAGGTGGGCTGTGCAGTGTGGACATATACCTTCTGCAGGGTAAAGAAATGACATCTATTTAATAGGGACTTTGGCATTCAAAAATAAATGTGTTTAGAAATGGTTGTAGCCTTAACGTAAATGTTAATAGGTGAGTAGTAAACAGCTGATTTAAAGCATCTAGGAAAGTGCTCATGACATCACCTTCAGTGCTTAATGCGGGACTCCTCAATTTTAGACTGATCAGTTTGGCTGTGGGTTTTTGTTTTTTTTTTCCCTTTTTTCTCCAAAACATGGAGGGGGGAGGAAGAAAATCAGTGGAATTGGTTTACATATTGCGTTAACTACTCTCACAATAGTGAAAAGCTCTCATCAAGTATGTATCAGATTATTTTATTATGCCAACATTAATATTGGAGGCACACACGTAATCTGGAGTCAGCAGGTTCATACACTACTATCTCATTAAATTTTCAGGCAAAAGCTGCAAAAATTAATTGGAGGCGTGTAATAGTTTAGAATGTGAGCTGGCTTATGGTAATATAAATTACATGAGGAGAAGACAGTTTTATATACTGAGAGAGGGAAAACTGGTTTACTTTAATGAGAAGAGATAGAAATGTGGAGCTATTTTTTCATTACAGATGCACTCTAAACTGTTTGGACTTACTTGATGAATAGAGTTAATTCTCTGCTACAGTTCCAATAATTCATGTTGCACAGTTTAATGACTTCTAGATAAAAACAGGATTGAAATGTTAATTTCTATGAAGAAATTGGAGCACTCTCATACATCAAGCTTTTTTTCTATTAAACTACTAGTTAATTTCACTAAACAAGTCTCTCAGATATTTCATGCTACATAGATTTTTGGTGTTTCTCACCTGCTTTATTTCATTGCCCATGAGCATTGGCTACAGCAGAGCGCCACTGAAATCTAGAAACATTTCTGTTGTACTTAACCTGCCATTGTAATAATTAAAAGATTTTTTTTCTACAGTGTACACAGAGGTGGTTGGGCCTTTTGGTGTCTTTTCTGGTATCTACAGGTTGATACTAGTGAGTGTTTTAGGTACAGGTGTTCTGTACCATCTGAAACTGTGCTGTTTTCAGATGGCTGTGGAAGAGCTGCAGCTGATGCTGCCTCTGCCACAATCCCATAGAATTTGCCAAAAACTGCTCAGACCCACTGTGGCTCTGCTGCTGGTGCCACCAAGACATAGCTGGTAGTCTTCATGTGTGGAGCAGGGACACCGTACACAGTTGGGTGGCTGGTGATGTCTGGCTGCCTTGCTTGGACCACATCCTAATTTTTTTCAAATGGTGTTCTTGTAGATGCTGTCTATGTCCATTGACTCTGATGCTTTGCAGTATTATATCTGTGGTTTTATATTGTGATATTCTGCAACATCGTGTGGGGATGGCTAGGCCAGCATCATAGCACCTCACTTGGTATAAACCATCTTAGTCTTGCCTTTTACATGGGGTTGCAGGGCTCAGGTCTTGCTTGAGGTACCCTGACACTTGGTGTTTCCAGCTCAGCTTCCCTGGGGATTTTTCTTCATTTTTATGTGTGACTGCAGCCAGGTCTCTCCTGCGGTGCTCAGCTGATGCACTCAACAGCACTTTGTTATTGTTCCGTAGTGCTTTTTTTATTGCTTGCTTCAGATTTGCTGGAAACCAAAGCCTCAATATGTGAAACCACTGACCTGGTCTGAGGTCAAACACTTGTTATCAATATATTGAGGTAACAGCCAAACACTCTTATTTGCTTTTTATTTCTTTGTACTTAGTTCAATGCAAAACTGTTGGGCTTTTCTTCCTGCGTAGCTAGTGGCTATTGAAGATCTTCCCCCTTGAGCTTCAGGGCAGATGCAAGCTGTCACAGAAGGGCCCCGCTGCTCTGGACTTTATGCTGCAGGGCCTGTAGTAGCCTTCTCAAGAAACTCCACGTGATACTGTTTCGACATTTCAGCTTGGCTAAAAGTGTGTCCCTGGCTTCACCCCAAGTACCATCAGAAAAAGGACTTGCGCCCTGGGCTGAGCATGGGTGCATGCAGGGCCTCTGGGTCCTTGCCGCGCTCAGTGAGTCATTGCTACCAGTGGTCCTGTTCCCGTGTCCCTGCCCACCATTTCCCTTTAGCCGTCACAAGGCCACCAATGAGCTGATCCACCCTATTCCTGTTCATGAGAGCACCCTCGTCCTTCCAGTGTCTGCTGTGAGAAGCTATCTGCTAAAAACGACCCACATTGTGGCTGGAGCTCATCTTTCCCAACACGGTAACTGTCCCTACAGCAAGGATGTTAGGAAAAGGTTCTTCCCCTATACAGTGTTTGGGCACTGGGACAGGCTGCCCAAGCCCACTAGAGTTCTAGAGGCCTTTGGCCAATGTTCTCAGACATCTGGTTTTATTTTTGGGTGGTCCTTTGTGGAGCTAGAAGTTGGACTCAATCCTTGTGAGTCCCTTCCAGCTCAGGATATTCTACCCCGAAGTAGAGACATGGCTGTGTCAATATGAGCACTTGCTTTGGTTATTACTACACTTTGGTTGTTAACATGCGCTTCTTTAGAACAGTTTTTGCCTTTTATATTCAGATTAAGCTGTGTAGACGATAAATTTCTCACCTTCCATTGAGGGATGTAGGGTATTGTCAGAGGATGGTATATTATCGGGAGCTTGGTGAGCATGGTGCAGTTGGCTGCTCCTTTTACACATTTGTGTAAGTGACTGTTCTGACATTGAGTCATCATACAATGGTTTGGCTTGGAAGGGACCTTAAAGACCATCTCCTTCCAACCGCCTGCCATGGGAGGGACACCTCCCATCAGATCAGGTTGCTTAACGCCCCCGCACTGCCAGTGATGTGTTACTCACAGCTTCTCTGGGCACTTCTCAGTGCCTCACCACCCTCAGAGTAAAGAATTTCTTCCAAATGTCTAATCTAGCCTTTACCCCTTGTCCTCTCAATAAGCCCCTAATAGAGTCCTTCCCCAGCTTTCCTGGAGGCCCCCTTTAGGTACTAGAAGGTCTCTAGAAGGTTTCCCCAGAGTCTTCTCTTCTCTAGGCCAAATTACCCCAGTTCTCTTAGCCTACTTTCATAGCAGAGGTGCACCAGCCCTCTGATCATCCTCATGGCCTCCTCAGGACCCCCTCTAACAGGTCCATATTTGTTATCCCATTGTCTTTTGCTGGTGTGACCTGAGCACACACCATTTGCTGAGGACCTCCTCCCTGCTCTTCAAGCCCAGGAAGGAGGTCCTTGTGTTTTTTTTCACAATTTCTTGCGATACGGTCATTGATGGAAAATGGCAGGTGCCATAGCTTTTGACAGTTTTGCCTGAAGGCAGAGGAATTTTCTGCCCAGTGACATCGGATCAGCGAATTCCAAGTCTAAAAGCCAAGGCGGCGGTGGCTGCTCTCGAACCCCTCAGTTGGTGTCAGGGAGCCGGGTGCGTTATCCTGGCTTTCTCGTACAGTGCCTTGGGTTGTTTATCGTGAAAGGCACTTTTGTAAATGGACATTGTGCTGTATTGTGTGGCTTCGGTATTTGACATTGTATTAAACAAAGTGTCGCGTGTGCGAGGTGTACGGTACAATTATTTTAACCCATTTTGCTTTCTAGTGTGGAAAATCTGCTTGAAATAGGACTTGCTAAAGTCATTGTACCATATACAAAGGGGTTATTAAAATGCACTCTAGAAATAGAAAATAGGATTAGAAGAGACACTTTGGCTTTGAGGCCTTCTCCAGCCGAAAGAAGGCCTCATGGCCAAAATGTCTCCTTTAATCTCATTTTCTGTTTTCTGGTACGAATTTTATTAACTCTCCTCCCCCCTTCCACTCCCCGTCTCAGTGCCTGTGTGCTGGTAGCACACCAGTTGTCTTCCTTCTCTCAACTGGGGGTCCATAAGGCAAAAGGATATTTTTCTCTTATGATAGTGGCAAGACCTTTTATTTGCAGTCCAAATAATAATAATAATAATAATAATAATAATAATAATAATAAACAGCCAGTTTCTAGCAAGGACTTTTGGTTATTTGCATTATTTTTACCCGTCTCTCAAGATTTTTTGCTTTTCCTTCCTGGTGAAGGGCTGTTGTGCTTGTGCTTTCATTTTTACAAAGACACCTGGAAATCCTAATTATTTCATGTGAGATGCTCTGTTTTGTGTCTCTAAAGTAATTTGCCAGTGGACACATGTAACATGTATGTCTATACTTATCCATATAGCTAGGTATTGGTCAGAAATGTGAAAACTGTGATATTCTAATAACTTAGTGTATAAAACATTACCTATAATTAATAATTGAAATTTCTTGGATAATATTAAACTGGTGTATAATTGCTTCACAGCCGCTTTCTACCATTTCAGTTCCTCAGTGAACTTCTTGATGTAAAATGTAAAAACTTGTGCCCCAGATTATGAAAAAGAACCCAAATCTCGTTGTAATTCTTAATTAGAGTTAATTACTGTATTTCTTAATTAGAGTCTTAATTTTCAACTATTTAACTTCAATGAAACAAACTGAAGAGAGGCAGTCCACAGAGAACCTGTCTACAAGAAGCAATCGTGCTGTTTTCCTATTTTCATATTTTGAGGGAATCATGGATGCATTTAATTTCATTTCTGTAATTGGGAAGGACAGAAAGCTTTAGCCATAACTGCAGTGAGAAAATTCTGGGAAAAAATAAAAAAATCCTGTTTTACAACAAGTGGAGAGGATCTGCATGGGGTTTGCAGGTCAGCGGAGGAGGAGAGGCGCCCAGAACCGAAAAGCAGGGAAACATTCGCAGATGGTGAACCTGCGACATCTCCTGTAGGTTACTCACCAGGTTGAGTAATAACATTTCGTATTTGGAAAACTTGCCAGCGACCAGATTTGAAATGTGAAAACCTTTCAGATGTTTACAGTTGGAGCCTCGAAATCGTTTTTGTCCAGACCAGTTGCCATGTGTGCACCTATCGTGAACATCCAGCGGTGACATTTGAGTTTCCTCATAAGACACGTGCTCAGAAATGTCATTCAGAAGGTGTCAGCGTGCTTAGTCACACAGCTCCCTGTTCCCCGCAGCGCAGGGACTCACGCTGACCCAGTGATTCAGTCCCAGAAGGATTTTTTTTCCCAAACAAAAGTAAACATTCAAAAAAAAACAGGGATGTTGGCTCAAAACCCAATACTCAGGAAGGCTGACTCTCCCTCGAAAGGACACAAGCGGTCAACCTTAAGCCTCGTAACAAAAGGTTAATTTTTCTCCCCTGACGTCTTGCTGACTAAGTCAAACCCCAACCATGAGGCCGTTCACTATGCCGTGCGTTTCCAGCGACTGCTTCAGACATCCGTGATATCAGTTTTGTGTCTCTTGGCAACAGATTGGTTCTGGCACCCCGAGGACAGGGTGAGCTGGCATTCTTGAACTGCCAAGAGACACAAAGCAGATACGCGGGACTGCTTGATGCCTTTCAGAAAATGCATTAAAATACATTTTTGTGCAATATAATGTCTTTTGAAAAATGACCTTTTTTGCTTTTCTGTTGTCATTGAGGCAGTCCTCCCCCATGCCCATGTTTTCAATGCGTTCTCTCCCGCTGCCCTTTGTGGATGGACGCGTCCTGCCTGGCCCGCTGCTCGCCCAGGGGCGATGCTCCCTTGCAAAGCTGTTTGCATTCCCTTTTCCCTCTGTGCAGAAAAGGAAACCTGCTGGAAGCACAAGATGAAAGCATTTGTTTATTTTTCTGTCCACCTTAGAAAGAGGTGGCTGTCCAGCGCTTTGCTGATGTGTTTTCCTCCAAAAAGAAAAAACATGTATATAGAAAGAGATGTTTCTTTATATCCTAGGGCTGATGTCTATTAGATGATCTTGGCAAAGTCTTAAGTGCCTTATGTGCCTAGCCAGGACAAGTGCTGCAGCCATTTAGAATAATTTATAATGCCCAGCCCAGCCAAAAATCTGTTGTTGTTCAATCAGAGAATTAAATAAGTGTCACCCTACCTAGCTTGGAAATCACCCTGTTTTGTTATCCCAAATGATACACAGCAATCTGACTGAGGCTAGAGGAGATGGATAAAAGGGGAAAAATGTGAAATTTTGAGGTTTTCAAGATGTTGGGGAAATGTGGTGGCAGAGCATCGGGTGAGGCAGAAGCTGGGGGTGTTTGCCCAGGGGCAGCTCTGCCTGGAAGGGTTTTCTCTGCATTTCGTGGCCCGCAGCGGCGGCTCTGCGTGTGAGAGCTCAGCACGGGGTGCAGGCAGCACGGAGCTGCCCAGTGCAGAGTGTGGCAGGTACAGTCTGTGCTGGTCCCCTGCTAAATCCTGCTTTTGTGCAGGCTGGGAAGAGGGAGTTGCTTTCTGTGCCTTCCACTCGGGTTAAAAGCTGTTAGAAATATGTTTTCGGGGAGGTAATACCCTTCTTCCTTCCTGGTGCTTCTTCCTTTTCTGCTTGATACTTAACTTTTGCTGCTTTTGATGCAAATACTGTTAATTTTTTCCATCTTCCCCAAGTCCATCTCACTCGCCTGCCATTATCTTCCTTCCCCAAACCCCATCTAGTCCCAGCATTTGCAGGTGTTGGCAGTCTCTCCGCTCCACCCCCTGGCATGAACTTCACAGGTTGAGTGTCTTTAGTACAGTAAAATGTAGATTTAATTCATACTATCCTCCT
Organism: Nettapus auritus; assembly: GCA_011076525.1. Taxonomy (NCBI): domain Eukaryota; kingdom Metazoa; phylum Chordata; class Aves; order Anseriformes; family Anatidae; genus Nettapus; species Nettapus auritus. The sequence goes on along the minus strand of CM021770.1, from coordinate 33,431,604 downwards.
TTTGTTATGTTCACAAATCATGAGGCTTGATTGTCATCTTCCAGCTTTACGTCCTAATTAGAGCACACGGGAAGATCAGAGCAGGCAACTTGCTTGCTCGGCATCTACTGGGATCTCGATGCACTTGCCACCACGTACTCTCATGTTTTATTCGTCTCCATTAAATTGTATGCCGAAGACTATTTTTAAATGTGTAAGTATCCAATGGTAATTTCAAAGAGCCAGATTTTTAAAAATACATATGCTTAAATGGTTATGGAACCCATAAAAAAAATCTATTTAAAATCAATTGTATGCGAGAAGAAGTCAACAAACAAAAGGGCAGAGACAGGCATATCAGCTTTAATTTAGTACTGGATTTCCTTTGACAGGAGCCATTTAGATAGAGGGCAAAAAATTATCTCACTGGAAAAGGCAGTGATTGATCACATGTTGGTAAGTGAATCAAGTCTGCAAAAAACAGAGGCGATTAAGGGACAAAGAGGAATTATCATATTACAATGTTGCTGCCTGTCAAACCTCCGTCGTGTTGTGCATTCATGTGTCACGTTGTGACATCCGATCAGCGCTTAACTCCCCGGGACAAAGGGATGGTAGTTAAAAATCTTTAAACGCCGCTAGGAATTCTGCTGGAAGTGTGAGTCCATGTTTCGACCGCTGGCAGAGATCCTTACACCCCCAGGGATGGATGCACGGACCCGGCTGACAACTTAGCAAGTAGATCTTGCGGCAGCGCCTTTCTGGCTCCCGCATGTTGGTTCTTTGCTGGCCAAAACTGGGCTGGGCTGAAGGTAGTGGGGAGGAGCAGGAGGTAACAGGAGCTGGAAGCTGCCAAACCCAAGCTGCTTAGCCTCTAGAGAATGGAAAACGGCCTGCTAGGAGATGGGAATGAAATGGTGGCCTGCCTGGGTTGGTGCAGCCTTTATCTGCTTGGGGCTTTGGACTGAAAAACGAGAAGGGTGGGCAGTCGTGTGCTTCATCTGAGGACCAGCTCATCCTAAACAAACCCACAGTTAAGGATGGGTCCAAGACAAGGACTTGATAGGAGAAGAGAAGAAAAAAACACAAATCTGTGTGTTTTTTTAGTAGTAGATCAGAAATGTGGAGGAGCTAAGGCAGCCTGCATGCGCAACCTGTGGTTTTCAAAGAGCCTCAGTTAAAGCAAATATTGAGGGGTAAAAAAGCTTGCTCTGGATTAGAAGCAGAAAACAAATAAAGCATCAGCTTTTTTCATGGAAAAAGTTAAAGATGGACTGCTCTAAGTATCATGACTGCCTGTCTGAATATTTTCATTAATAACCTGGACAGAGACAGAGGGCGAGCTGGCGGCACGGACCCGGCGTGCAGCAGCCCCGTGAAGAAGGCGGCAGAGCTGAAGTGAAGCAAATGAGGACCACAGGGGCAGATGAAAGTCACCACTGACAAATGCAAGGTTACGCGCATGGGAAGGAGCGGCCTGGGCTCCTCGTACACATTGCTGCGTTTTAAATGAACTGTAACCACTTGGGAAAAAGACCTGAGGGTCACTGTGGACAGCTCAATGAAGACATCTGCTCAGTGTGCAGTCGCAGTCACAAAAGATCAAACAAGATGTTAGGCCATATGAAGAATGGGTGAGAAAATGCCGAAAAACGTTATAATGCTCTTATGTGAATGTCCACAGTGTCCTGATCTGGATATTGTGCTAAGTCTGGCATGGGAAACCCCTCGAGCTTTGAGAGGCAAGCGGCTGAAATGGCAAGGCGAATAGAGCAACTTCTGTTTAAGGAGAATTGAAAAGATTGGGAGCGTTTAGAAAGATCATGTGAGTAAGAGGATTCATCAGAGAGGTTTTACAAACTAATGCTTGACATATTTAACCTTTCCCAAAATACGAGAGTAGAGGAAAATCCAATAAAAGTAGAAGCGTGCATTTAGCGCTCCGCAAGGTCGTGTTTCCAGCGCAGCCCTTGCCGAAACACTCGAGCCGTCGCTGGCGCTGGCTGTGGCTGACCCCGCTGATGCCATTGGACGTGGCATTTGGTTATCTGCCTGTTGACAAGCCTGTTTGAGTCCGTTTGACACTTTCTGACAGCATGTACTGAAACCACTTCTTATACCATTTCAGAAATGTGCTCTGTCACAGCGCGTTCTCTCCTGCTACCAGCGTCTTGCTGAGAACCTGAAATATTTTTGAGTCACATTCAATTTGCCTCACTTCTGGAGCGCAGGACTCCGCTCAGTCTTGTTTTCACCAAATTCCATCTGACCTGTAGAAGTGCTCAGGACAGTCCAGCCTTGATGCAAATGGTGGGAATCATCATGAAGTCCCTAGCAGGGGTTGGCTGCGTGCGAGGAGTGTGCCAGGCAGTGCAGTGTGCTTTGGCTGCACCCTGCTTGGAGGGGAGAGCATCGCACACGCATTCCTCATCCTCACACTTTTGCTGTTCCGCTCCGAAAGAGTTCTTGAACCTGGAGAGATGATTAATGCATAGAGACCGAGAAGTGTTGTTGGCTTTTTAAAATTTTAGTTACTTGGAAATACGGGCTGGCTGCCATGCAAGGGGGTACTGTGGGAGTTTATCTGAATACAAAATAATGGAAAGAGTCAAATCTTACAGGCATTTAATTTATCCAGTGTTTTTCAAATAAGGACACTAAATGGATATATTTAAAACAGGGTTACCTTGGAAAAAATATTTATTTGACAGGGTTGCCGCGAGTTCACTAGTACAATACTGAGACAGCATAATGTTGTTTAACGTGAAGATGGAGAGAAATGCCTGCTGGGTTTAAAGACTTGTAAAGCTGCCCCAAATCTGAGCACAGCCACTGCAGAGCTCAGTCCTGCACAGCCTTGGGGAGTGCTTGATCTGCAGTGACTTCTTCTGCAGAGACACCTTTGGTAGCTGTGTTTTGCTTATGCATTTTAAAAATTTGTTTGCTTTTCTTTTTTAATAATTGCAGAGGTTTAACAAGACATGTAACAGCATGCTGCCCCACAGAGTGGCTGGGGGTGCTTTTCTTGTGCAACTCCAGTCCGTCAGCACAGTGAGGGGGAGATGTGGTCTGAGAGCCGTCGAAGAGAGGGCAGGTGTTGATATACTGGCTATATGATTGCATCTGCGCCTTAATCAGTAAAAGATGCATTTAAGTCATCTAATACATATAAAACTTGTAGAAACAGAGTTTTCTGGTAGAGTGAAGGGCTTCACCTGGGGAAATAGTGATGGAGCAAGCTTGTGCTGAGAGTTATCCCAGGTGGGTTGTTTCAGGTGGCCCAGGGACATCTTCACCTCTTCACTGTGGTATGGTCTGATGACTGCAAATCTGGCCAGAAGACTCCGAGAAGCATTCTCAACCCATTTGGTACTAATTGCATGTTCATTAGCCCTCACTACTGCTCCACACTTGGTGTGCAGCAGCTGAGATGTGGAGGGCTCTTGATGGGCGAGGGCTGCCCATGTCCAGCAGGGCCAAGCGAGCATCCTCCAGCAGCTCCACGGCCAGTGCAGGAATTCAGAAATGCTTAAAAAAAAAAAAAAAAAAAAAAAAAAAAAAAGTTCTCCAAAAAGTCAGGAGCGGCTCCAGCTGAAGCAGCACACTGCCAGGAAGCAGCTCGGGTGGTGGAGGCTCCTGCCGGCACCGCCGCTCTGCCAGCAGCTAATCCCCTGCGAGAGCACAGGAACAAAACGGTGCCACTCGCACAGCTCCTCCTCGAGCACACTCTAATTAATATTAACCCCGTATCGCTGCATAATTCACAGTATATTTTTCATAGCTTATGTGCTAAACGCGCCGCTCTGCCAAGGATCATGCACCAAAACTGGGAGCACAGAAGTACGACGCTTGGCCAGCACCGCCAGGTTTGCTCAGAGGTAAACAGAAGCCTGGCACCTCTTCAGCTGACAGCTTTGTTTGCTGCTCCTTCAAAAGCACTGGTTATCCTTGGGAACGGGCTGGCAAGTCCGTGGCCATGCGGGGACCCGTGCTGCAGCTCGGCGTACGTGCGCGGAGAGCCAAGCGTCAGAGCCCCAGCCTGGATTTCAGTGCCAAGCCCGATGCTTTGCTGCCCGGGAGCTGAATGCCTTGCTTGCCTGGTAAAGCAGGTTAATGCCTTGCTGGACTCTGACGCGTAAACGGCTCAGTCAGTTCAAAACAAACAAAATTCCAGTCTGCACTGAGCTGGCCCAAAACAAAATGTCTTGGTTTGTTTTTCCTCCTAGAGCTTTGGGCACGTTTCCCCCACATAAAATTTCGTAGTCGGCTGGAGCTGCATGCTCGTGATGGGAAAGAGCTCCAGGTGAAGAGCAGGCAAACATGTTCATGTCAAGGTGTCTATCATGGGAAGGTTTGCATTTAGACTGTCTTCTGGTAGAGTTTTGGTGGGGGCTTCATCTTTGTCCTGGATATTTTTACATTTCCATCTTGTAACCCATGGACTCATACAGCCAGGTTTTTCGAAGTGAGTCATTTCCAGAAATGAGAGTCAGTGTGCAGCTGAAGGCAGGTCTCTGCTGCCATGGGCAGTGATTTTGGCTCACATTTATAACACTGAGGTTTGCTCAGTTCTTGGAGGAAGGATTTGCAAAAGAGGAAATAAAAATAAAAATAATAATAATAAATTTCTCAATAGCAGTAAAGCAGTAAAGATGCTATGATGCTTTCCGAGGAGCAGGAAGGCACAAAGTCCTCCTTCATGCTGTCTGTAGTTGCTTTTTGATTCCTCAGTGGTTGCTGATTTCCAGTGATGGACGTTAAGAAATGTTGTACCTGCATGTGTGGGGTGCTATAGGATGACAATGGGGTATGCGAATGTACCTTTTGTTGTAGTCGTTTTAAAGACACCTATGAAGTGTTGCTGCATTGAGGTATAGAAAGCAGATGTTTAAGTGAAGGCTATGGGAATTTGAGCTGAAGGCCAGAGAAATTCAGCCTGTGTCATCTCCCTTCAAAACTGGTGAGCCTTGGGCCAGTTTTAAGCAGGCCCAGGGTGAAGGCGTTAGATGTGGTGAACTGTGAGAGCAGGCAGAAGAAAACAATGACAGAAATGTTTGCACTGAAGAAAAGCCTGCACCATGACACGTTCAGTGGGAAAGGTAGCTGTAAAATCTCCCAGGCAAGCTTTGGTCAACATTTGTGTGGTATGGGAGACATGGAGGAGGCCTGGTGCCACGAGCTCCTGTGCTGGCCAGTGGGAGAAAATATCCACCAGCATCGGTCTAGGAAATACTTTTTATTTAAATCTTTGAAGTTTTCTAACCACTTTGCACCCTTTTTCTCAACTAGCTATCTTTTATTGTGAAAGCTCTGGTGTTTCGATAACTATTGGGGAAACTCCCTGAGGCTGCTGAGCAGGAATCTGCCTTGATGACAGAGATGCGTCCAATTTTTAAGCAAAACAGCCTGTAAACTGTGCCATCAACTAACAAGTATGGGATCCCTGCTGTGTAATGTGTGGGATCCTGTAGTATTTTTATTTCCAGGGTGATAACCTCATGGTAGCATGTGGAGCTACAGCTGGGCCGCCAAGGAGCACCCTGCTTTGGGAAGACGAACGGAGAATATGTTCCTCAGGATTGCCATGCCTAATTAGCCTCAAGTTCTGGTATTAGGAGATGTTAATGAGCTGGAGCATATAAACTAACCACAGGAAAAAAACCCTTCTAATGGCTACACCAGCAGCAGAAAGAGTGGTGCTGCTGGGGGAGGCCGATCACGGCTCGGGACGGCTGGCACAGGCAGGAGGTCGCCATGGCCAGCTGGCCACAGGGATGTCCATGAGCATGGCCACTTGTCCCAGCGAGGCACGGGAGCTGCAGGCTTGGTGGCTGTGAGGAAGTTTGACCATTTTCTTGAAAATTATCTAATTAGCACAGGGGAGGGTCTTTTTCTTTTATTTTGTGTTCATGGCTCTGTTATATCCAGTATTGCGTATGACTTCAGTTATGCACTGCCTGCTCGTATTATTGTGTTCTACTCCATTTTCTGTCTTTTTTGCCTTTTTTTCATAGTGAAGATAAATTAAAAGGTATAAGAACAGAGAGAGATCTAATTCATGTGCAATTCTCTATCAAAATTGAGAGAGGTCAGAGAAGCCCGTTCTTCCTACCTCATTTTGGCTCATTTAGCATCTTTTGTTAGAGGCAGGTGAGCAAGCTGCACTTCCACTCCCTCCTTTCCATGCACCTCCATCACACCCTGTTTTATCACACCAGCGATTATATTCATGAGTTCAAATGAAAGTGCCCTGTTTATAGGCAAGCTAGGCTGCAGCAGTGTATGATTTTTATTCTTCATCGTGGAAAAAAAAAAAAAAAAAATCTATTACTTTTGTTTTGTTCCTTCTCGTCGCTTTGAAACTGCATAAAACAGACATGGAAAAAAAAATAAAATAAAAAATTAAAATAAATTTAATTTATTTTTTTTTTTAAAAAGCAAGTTTGCCAGGCTCTTAAGTGAATTGATTGTATTGAAGAGGAGCTGGAGGGGAGCCAGCACCAAACCCCAGTTAGGCAAGGGAAGGGCTGACATGGCCATGGTGAGGATGTGAGGCTGCAGAGCAGTTCGGAGAGGGAAAAAATAATTGAGGTGGAGGTAAATGAGAAAGGTTTGATAAAAGGCCATTGGTTGGCTTGCCTTGGGCCAGGTGTGGGGAGGATTGGTGATGATCTGGGAGCACTGCTGTGGAAGAGGGGCTGCCAAGGCTGCTCGCTTTGCTAAGGCCAGAAGGCCAGGCACAACGAGGTTGCCTTCCAAAAGTGAATCCGTGCAGATAAACATCGGAGAAGGAGGACAGCTGCTTCAGCTAAAGACTAATATTGCTGTGTGGTAAAGATTGAGACTAAGCCAGCCGTTGATAAATTTAGGCTGGAATTTAAAAGGAAGCTTATATTCAGTGGAGGAGCTAAGCTTCTTGAGCTTCGCAGCACGAAGAGCTGGTGAGTGGGGTCCCCCTCCGTCCACAGCACCCTCTGGTCCTGCCTGGTGCTTGCTTTGGGGACTGTGACCTTCATAAATTTTTTTGCTGTAAACTCAGTGTCTTTATTCTGAAACTCTGGATTATCCTTTTGGATGTGATGGAGCACATCTGCGTGTGTTGCGGCAGCTAGCCTGTAGTCATGCAGCAAGTAGCCAGGGATAAATTGTCTGTGTCATCGCCTGCCAGCGAGGGTGGCAGTTTCTCGCCGCTCCCGACAATCGCTTCTTGCAGCACATGGCCACTCCAGATAGGCTTTAGATCAAAGTTGCTGCCAAAGCCTGAGAGACACACGCGCTTTTCCAGGATGCTGGAGGAGCATCTGGGCACTTTGTTGGAACGGCAGCGAAATGTCAGCAAGGATGCTGTTGGGAAGGCAAAGCAACATCTCATCCTTTGGAAGGTGCCATCCAAGCCTGACTTTGCACCCGGAGCCTGGTCCCACTGGAGATGGCAAGGAGGAGGTGGCCACGTGTGAGTGATACCCCACTGTACGTGGTCCTTCTGGAGAAGTGATGGCACTGGTACATGTGCCCACAACACGGGAGGAAAGCAATGGGAATGGCAGGGCAGCCAGTGAGGCAGCAAATAAACAGAGCAGTCATCCCAGTTCTAAGTTCCCATCCTTTAGCTGAGTTAAAATATGTGTCTAAGGAATCTAATGGGGAAATGTAAAAAAAAAAAAAAAGTAATAATAAAAATATGTTTATGAATGTTCCAAAGAATAGGAAGAAAAAAGGCATGGGAGGAAATATCACAGTATTTTCTTTCTTTTAAGGCTATCTGGCATTTTTGCTTGGGCATGAAGGACTTGGTGCATTGGTCTGATGACAAAGTACCCATAGAGCCCACACGTAATAGTCACAGGCACTGCTCATTTTCTGACATCCCATATTCTTGAGCTCTGGAAGCGTAATATCAGCTATTCCCCAGCCTATTTATTGCAACCAGCTTTTTAAGTAATGGGCCAAATAATGATCGCAGATGCTATAATCAACATTTTTGTTAATGATTTACAGCTCCATTTGCAAAATAATTAGTTCTGCAGAGCTCCATGGTACAATACAAGAGGAAGGGTCTCCTCACTTTGTGTAGCCACAAGTTAATTGGAAATACAGAGCCCAGAGGGCGCAAGGCAGTGTTAGGGCGAGCCCTCAGGTTTCAGCCCCAGGATTAATGTAATCTGGTGGACATGAAAGGAGTTTAAATATTGGCTGTGGACCCACAAAGGGAGATGTGAATGCTGGGGAGAACGTGCTTGGTTCCTGATGACAGGCTAGGTGGGTTATAGCTGCTGCCTGCTGAAGTGGGACTGTGCCCATTGGTGCAGCTTGGTGCCACTTTCCTATAGATTTGCAGAAGAACTGCTCCCCAGAAATGGTAGAGGAAGGGGAAGAAAGCCAAATATCCCTTCCGTGAAGATGAGCAGTTTTTGTGCTCCTCTCCATGCAGTGATAACTGAGCTCTCAGGGACAGGAACCAGAGATGAAACCATCCTGGCATCTTCCAGCAGCGAATGCAGAGATGCCGGACAGCCCAAACCCCACATCCATCCTTACCGGGGGGCAGATGAATCCTAAGAGCTTTTAAAACCTTCTTGGAGTCTTGCTATGGAACAAATAGATGTGCTCCATGCCTTCCCCCCATGGCCAGGATGGTGGCTGGAGCCAAGCGGGTGGCTTTGTTGCTGCTGCACCTCCTGGCCATGCCGGGTAGGGTCGGGGCTAGTCCCTCACTCTGTTTTCCTATTTGTTTAGATTTTCAGCTCATGAGCAGAAAGATCTTGATTCACGCTTGGCACAACATGGCTCTGATCTCAGCGGCAGATGCCTGATGCTGCCGGAATACAAAGAAATAATGAAAGTAACCCAAAATGTGTGAGTCAGCAATAGGTGTGATGGGGGTGCCTCTTTGCCTTTGCCTTTCTTTGGTTTTTCATACTGCCTCCGCGCTGCTTTGAGCTTCTCCTTTCTCCACTCCCTCTTTTCTTCCTCCAGCTTCATTCCCGTTGTCTTTCTTGCCTTCCTTCTACCACCTTCATCCCAGGTGATGTGACCACGCGGTGAGAGAGCGCTGGCTGGAGGAACTTGGCTGCTCTGGTAACTAGCGATCTCTTTCTGTTTGCTTCTGCACAGAAATTCCCTGGTACCCTCGGTACCATTAGTGCCCTCTTGGCAGCTGTTGTGGTTTAACCCGGCCGGCAGCTAAACACCACACAGCCGTTCGCTCACCCTCCCCCCTCCCTCTCTGGGATGGGGGAGAGAAACGGAAAAGTGAAACGAGAGTTGAGATAGAAACAGTTTATTAAGATAGGAAACAATAATAATAATAATAATAATAACAATAATAACAATAATAACAATAATAGTGTATATGAAACAAGTGATGCACAATGCAATTGCTCACCACCCGCTGACCGATGCTCAGTCTATCCCGAGCAGCCGGCCCCCCCAACCCCGGCTAGCCACCCCTATATATTGTTTAGCATGACGTCAGATGGTATGGAATACTCCTTTGGCCAGTTTGGGTCAGCTGTCCTGGGTCTGTCCCCTCCCAGTTATTGCTGTACCCCAAGCCTGCCTGCTGGCAGGACAGAGTGAGGAGCTGAAAAGTCCTTGGCTTGGTACAAGCACTGCTCTGCAACAACCAAAACATCGGCATGTTATCAGCATTCTTCCCATCCTAATCCAAAACACAGCATTCCACCAGCTACTAGGAGGAAACTGTCCCAACTGAAACCAGGACAGCAGCTCACATTTTATTTATGGAAACTGGGAGTGATTCTTCTTTCCAGCTCTAAACACAAAGCTGAGTGCTGGTGTCACTGCAGAAGTGCTCACCGCAGTCAGTGCCTCTTTGAGAAATGCTGAATTGCTTTAGTTCTTTATTGTGAGTCGCTAATTTTATTTCCTCCTACCACTATGTACAGTTTCTATAGTTCTGGAGGTCACTGGAGCTTTGTAAGTGCAGCCAAAAGTGTTTTAAATAGTCATTGTGCAGCACAGCAACGCCATCAATCTCCCGGGCCATTATTCTATGTAGAAAGTTGGATTTGATATCCATTTTCATATTTAAAGCAAAATTACTGGCAGGCCGCCATATCCTGGAAGGCACAGAGAGCGGTGACTTGTTCGTAAAGGTTTACGCGAGTTGTAATGGTTTTACCTATTGGTTTGGGATATTTTTCAACAAATCAAGAGCTGCTGGCAACCGAATGGTTTCTGGAGAGGGTCTTTTATCCTTAACCGGTCTTATTTTATTGTTTCATTTCAAAGCCTGTCTGTAGTCAAGCTCTAATAATGATTAGATCTTTTTAATTGGAGTCTCATAAGCTTCAATTACCAGCTTGCCCAGAAATACTTTGGGTTTCTTGGCTTATATGTACATATATAAAAAGGGGAAGGGAAAAAAAAGGAAAATAATAGTGGAATGTAAGTCTGCGGCATATTGAATTAATTTCCTGTTCCACTTCTGCATCAGCTAACCAGACAAATAACCAATTTGTTAAGGGCTCTGCTACTTCCTTCAATCACTTGCTCACAAAACACTTTTTACATTTTATTTCCTCGTTCTTCCATTTCAGGTCCTCGGTTCCCCCGTGGGTCCCTCGGTGCCGGTGCCAGGGTAGCGTGCCCGGGGGTTGAGGGCAGCGAGTGCCCCCAGTCACGCTGAGCCCCGTGCCAGCTCGCGGGGACCGGCACGAGGATGCTGCTGGTGCTGCCTCTCAGTTGCCCACTCTTCCCTTATCAGTGGCGGCAGAAATTATGGCCACCTAAAGCTGGTTCCCAGCTTACTGGGCTGTTTCCGTCGCGTCTGAGAGCACTGAGATGGGAATATTGCCACAGCACGACAGAGGGGAATGGGGAGAGGGGGTGCCAGCATCGGTTGTCTGCTCTGGGTACAGGATTAAGCAAGCAGAACAGACAGGGCTTTTAGCATTTTCCTCTCCTGCTGCATGATGAGTTCCTTCGGAGAGCGGTGTGACACGGGCTAACTCGGCACGATGTGGCTTTTTGCTCCGCTCGGTGCATTTTGTGGGCTTACGTTTGTATTTAGGAAATCAATGCGAAGGGAGAAAAGCTCTTTGTTGCCTGCTCTGCCAGGGACATCTTTCTGGAGAAACACGGGCAACAGGAAAAAACAACAACAACAACAACAACAACAACAAAACAAGCAACAACTCTGCATTTGTAGGCAAACTGCCCTAACTGCCAAATTGTTCCTTGCTAATGCACAGTCCTGGAGGGAAATCTGTAAGGAAAACAAAGATGTGTAATCCGAGACTTCTCGAGCAGAAGTTACAGAGAGCTCTCAGTGTACTCTGACGGACCGGGGAGGAAGTACATCCATTCAATTGCAGGACTGTATGGCGCATAATAAATATTTGATTACTACAGGCTGTCATTTAGTTAATAAACAGCACGGGGCAGATTCTGCTCTCGGATGCTGTGTGCACATTCGCAACTGCGACTATCACATGCGTTCATTCCTGCGTGTGAGGCCTTTGGTTCAGGTGCTGCGAAGTCTGCACATAAAATATTTGAGCATCACGTAAGGAAACTCTCCAGGTCGTCGCCGTAGCAGTGTGTTACTGCAGCAACTGCTAAGACTCAACAGTATTTTGGGTTCGACCATAGAAATACTCTGGCCTCAGGCTGGAATTTGATAAATAAGATGAATTGGATTATTTTGTTGCTGATGATATGGAATCATGATGATATGTGTGTTTTAAAACAGCCTCAGCTGCCCAAGTGACTGGGGGATAGTGCTGCTCTGTAGGCTGAGCGGTAGCATACACAACTGGTTAAATAATCATCGGTCTTTTAGCAGAATATTCATGAATTGTAGTTATTTATAGATTTCAAGAGTTTTTGCAGATGTTTGCTCTGCAGCATACATGCATTTCTATTGGAAGCAAAACTCAAGCTAGCAAATTCTGAGCAAAAGGTCAGCGAGGACCGGCGGTTGGGAACCCACAGTGCTGTGAATGGGACAGCCTCCCTTGAAGCAGATTTAGTGGGGGGAAAAAAAGTTTCACGATGTTTTACTATTTCATTTCTTTTTTGTGCTTAACACTGTGTGGGGAAGACAGAGAGGCAATGGGGAAATTGGGAGGGGGGCAGCGTGTGAAAAATGGCAGCGGAAACCTCAGCATTCTCTGGTCATTATTTTTGAGATCCCTGCCCAGCTCCTGCACTCACCTCTGCTTTCTGGTTTCCCTGCTGCCACCCAGTAATGACGTTAAAGTTGTCGTGCTGGAGGGAGATGCCAGTAACAGAGGAATAGCTAAATGGTTTTGACTGGAACCAGGAGGAAAAAGTAACAAAACCCTGTTCCTTGCTTTAAGCTAAGTAGGAACTGAACCTCGTAATTGGTGTTTCATTAGTCCTGATAGGTAAAAATCATAGGAAGACAGATGTGGCAATGCTTTGTGGCTTGGCAAGAAGATCCAAAGTTCCTGACCTTACAGGTTTCAATCTGAGTGGTTCTTCGTGTCCCTTCATCTACTTTCCCTACCAGGATGTTTTTTGGGCTACGTTTGATACAGAACCTGTGGGAGACCTGTGAGTTATGGGATAATAATTCCTTGTCAGGTACCGTGAGAATGGAGCTTGTTTTACAAAAATTCCCTTTGATGGAGGTAGGGCCCCTAATTCAAACTTGAGTGCGTTTTAAGAGACATAGGCATGCGTACAATAAAATCCAGGGAGAACAATTTGCACAGAAAAGCCAGGAAACAGCTGGGCTTACAGACAGCTGAGATTTTGGGGTTGGTTTTCAGGGGGAACAGGGGTAGGGGTGAGCAGCAGAATTTTAAATCCAGACTACTTTGGAGGATTTTGATTAATACTGAGTATGTGGGAATAATTTTTAAAAATACAGCTGTGTGGCTGTTCCTGAGACCAGGTGAATGTTAATATCGAGGTGGTTGTTCCTTGTAATTAGCAGCTGGCTGTAACGCTGAGAGCCATTTACTTTCCTGGTCATACACATCCGTATTTGTTCTTACTTTCAATTCTTTCCCATAGATGAAATTCAGCGCAATCAATGCCAACAAGATTATTTTGAAAGCAGATTGGATTAAAAATCTGATCCCTTATTGAGCTTCCCATTGGCAGACGAGACTATTCTTACAGAATTAAGATTCGTGTCAGCAACAGATATGCTCACGTGAGATTGCTCAGGCTCTCACTGGCCATTTCGTCCTTAAACGTCCAACAGAAGTGCCTGGCCAGGCTACACCCAGTGCACCAAACTTGTGGATGTTGGTAGTTAACACCATGGGAGGAAAAAAAAGTATATGAGAAGCATTTTTCTGCATGAACGTTTGTGTTTTTATTCCGTGTGACCTTACTGGTGGCTTGGGACTTTCCTAGAGGGAGGTGAGGACCACTGGTGTGCGGAGGCATCTCTGAGCATTTCCAAGCCCCAGCTGGCTGGTAACATCTCTGGTTTGGCTTTGTTGGTTTTACATAGAAATATACCGTAAATATACCATTAGGTGGTACTTGAAGCCTGATCCCTGTACTTGAGGATCCAGAATGCTCTCCAGTGATGCGGTCCAAGAGGATGTGGTTCTGGGTCTGAGCCATGGGACTTGTGCCCTGTGCTCCTCCCCAGAAACGGAGGCAGAAACAGCCTCATCCCCTCATTCCGCTTCCATCTCCTGGACACCTGGAAGCATCAAACTCCATCTTTAGAGGAATAACTCTAAATGTGCATGTGTGCATGTGTGCCTGCAGGCAGGTTTGGTTCCCTGCACGTGTCAATAAGTCTGTCCTTCCCCTGGTTTTGGCTGCATTCACGTGGATGCCGCACCTATGACTGCAGCTTGCAGACCATGCTGGTGACCCCAAAGACTTAAAATCACTCAACGCCTGGGACACTGCAGTTCCAGACAGTTTGGGGTGATAATGTCATAAAGGTGTATTAGGCTCGTTTGGCATCCTTGCCATTCCGCATATCTGTTTTAGCAAATAATTCGATGGGAAGTATCTGGAGAAAATAAGTGAGGCTGTGACTCTGGAAATAAGTTGCTGCGTCTCCCATTTTACCCCTTTTGTTGTTTTTATTTAACAGAGGAATCAGTCTTTTTATAGATTTATTGCCCCAGCCTAGCTTAAAAGGGAAGGGGACAGGACAATCAGCAGTGATTTATTTCTTCAATGCATTTTAAATAAGTAGACCCCCAAGAATGAAGCAGTGGTGCATAATTACATTGCACTGGTCACAAAACTCAGGCTGTGCCTGCCGCCAGCTCTTTATTTAACACCTGGTGAGCATAAGTGAAGGCGCTGCTGGGGCTGGAAGCTGCAGCTTGCTCTGAGTTGTACAAAATCTGTTCTCTGACGGCAGCTTCTTTCCTAGCGAGGACAGTCAGCTCGTCTCAGTGCCTTTGTGTCTGCCTTGGCACTGCGGTTTTGTAGCCTTTTCCACCTGAGCATCACTGTAAGCAGCTCCTAGAGCTCTGCTCCTGGTCCATCTTGCCCCTGCCCTGCCCCGTGTCCTCCCTCGCTGGTTCCTGATGTTCTCAGCCTGCAGAGGAGCCGCTGCCTGGAGGGGCCTGGAGCTCCTTCCCGGACTGAGGTCTCCTCAATTACAGCAAGCAAAATGGATTTGAATATTACATTTCCCCTACAAGGACCTCCTGCTAGTTTCTGTGTTTTTCACAATCGCGTTTTCCTGTTTTTGTTTAGTTTTTTCATCTTTATCACCTCCCTGCTGCTGACTAAAGGAGCTGCACAACAGGGGAAAGTGTGACTAACTCGCTGCCTGCACGGGGGAAAGAGTGAGACTGGCTCTGCACATGCTGGTGATAAATGCACAGAGTAAACAGAATGGAAAAGTGGAGAAAAACAGCTTTTTTTCCAACAATCTCTTTTTTTTTTAGAGCGATGTTAGTCATTTCTTCCAACAAACACAGGTTAAAACAACTTCCATCATAATAAGATTTATTGCAGAAGCAGCAGTACCAGCTTCAGATTTGTGCTTCCATCTGGGATGGTTTTTACCGTTTCTTGTTGTAAGCCATGAGAAGGGGCAAAAAAGGTTTTTCCTCTTTCTTTTCAGTCTCTGCTTTTGTTTGGCAGCAAGTGCTGTAGATGCCTTTGTGCTGCTTGTCCCCGGTGCCCAGGTCGCGGGACCACATT
Source organism: Nettapus auritus (assembly GCA_011076525.1). Taxonomy (NCBI): domain Eukaryota; kingdom Metazoa; phylum Chordata; class Aves; order Anseriformes; family Anatidae; genus Nettapus; species Nettapus auritus. The sequence goes on along the minus strand of CM021770.1, from coordinate 33,416,496 downwards.
TTCCCTTCACGAAGTGCTTCAGTTGAGCTGCTTTCATATTTTTCCTCCAAGTATCCCAGCGTGGCTTTGGAGAGCAAAGGGAAATCTGTTTTGTGTGTAAACACAGTCCTGCGATGTTTATTCAATGTCTTTGTTTACTTTGAAAGTTAGTCCCATGCTAATGAATATATAAAACCTACATTATCCATAAAGCTGTCATTGGAACAAAATTTAGTAATAACTCAGGTAATGTATTTAAACCACTGGTGAGTTTGCTCTATCCTTGAGTTGATAAATTCTACGGCTTCATTTGGTAGGAATCAGCAATTTTATGTGGCAATTAATTTTAACAGCAATAGGGAGCCAGAGGACTAATTTTTTTTACCCTTTCTTTTCTGCTCTTTTATGGGAATATTTCCATGTTTAACATTCAGGTTGAGGAACTGGGAAGCAATCTGTGCATGGATGAAATGTCGCTTTCCAGGCTGCCCAAACGAGCTGCTCTACTCGCAGAGCAGCCTGCTAGTTATACCACGCTGCGGGTTTTGAGTCTACAAGACATGTCAGAACAAGGTCAGATGGCCCAGAACGTCTGTCCCCAGGATGTGTCTGCACGAACTTGCTGGTTCTTGTTTTCAGCTGGGTACATCACCACCGTCAGGGGAGCCAAAAGCATGAATTCAGGGCAGGGGCTGGGAGATGAGAGTTCCTGAAGCATTTTGGTGCTTGTTTTCCCCTTCTGGTTCTGATACCAACAGTGGAAAGGTCCCAGTTGTACGATGGGCTGCGAGCCTCTGGTTTTGTAGGATCCAATCTGGGCACCAAAAATGTTAGCTCCTGCTACCAGATTTGTGTGGTGTTAGCAGGTCACCGTAGCATATCGTTCACATGTGTAACACCGACAGCGTTCCCAGCAGCGTGCAGAAACCAGTGTAGATCCTCTAAAGCTGAAATTTCTCTTGTAGCAATAAAAAATATCAAGGGAGATAATTTTAAGGGGGTTTATTTATGATGTGGTTAAGTAACATCCACGTTCTGGTTTTTGCCCTTCATGAAAAGCGAGCTGAGCCATGGGGAGGATTTTGGCATAAGTGACCTTAGAGACCCCGTGGCCCGTGTCCGTCAGTGTGCTTTGGCAATCATCTGTGTTACGACTTTGTCAGTTCCCAAATGAGAGCGATGGCCCCGAAATGAGGTTCGTGGAAGTTATGAGCAAGGTCGTGAGCCTGACGGAAATTTCATTTTGTCCGGTATTTATTCTGCTGTTTGGGGTTGCGCAGAGTTACCGGTCTGTAAAATGAGGTCGCAGCCAGGAAAGAAAGTTTGGGAGCTGCTGCTTCAGAGCTTGGGTTGAAATTAATTATTTGTATACCTTGGAGGGTTGCACTGGTTTTTAAACAAGACAGCTGGGTTAGAAAAACAGTCTGAATTCATTGTGAAATACGTTGTGTGATGGCCAGCTTTTGAACCTTGCACTCCCTTGGTGCGCTACCAACCAGAAATTTCAAATTGGCTGCTTAAAATTGGCCGTATAGCCACCCAGATATTTCATCATGTTATTTCAGAAATCCCAGCAGCTCGATGCCGCACGGCTGGGGAGCAGCTCATTGTAGTAGCAACATTTGGAAAAGTTGGTCTGGTTTAGCTGTGTAGCTTGCGTTATGGCCACAGATACTCAGGCAGCAGAAATGCTGATGCAGAAAGGAAGGCTGGCCTGGCAAAAAATGAGTTCGAGTGCATTTAAAAGAAGAAAAAGCCCAGCTGGTGTGGACTTGGATGTGAAAAATGCAATATCAAAGTGTCAGCTTCGTGGCATCAAAAGAAAATATTCTCTTAATTTTTCTAAGAACAAAATGCCTACAAAATAACACCATTGAAACCTAAAAAGCAGTATACTCCTCAAACACCAATTTTAAATGCTAACGATTCTTAATTTAAAGGAAAAAAAAAATCTACAGCAAAATTACTATGTTTTTGTGCACAAAACCTATGGGTTGTCTGGAAAACAAACCCCGATAAAAGAGCAGTGCCAGGCACTTTCCTGTGCTTTTCACAGGGATTTCTCTATAGGGCCTCCTTCCCTGATAGCTCCCTCACCACCCGTTGCCTCGTCTTGCTGCTGATAAACTCTCTGATCTCCCCGCCATCCTCTTGGCTGCTCTGGTTTGGTATGTATGGAGGGTTGCTTTTGAACTGTATGTTTATGTGCAAGCCATGTTCATAAAACTGACTATGTATTCTTTCGAGTTGTGAAGTGCTGAGTCTGGACATTTATTTGTTTTTCTTCTTGTCGCTTCCTTTTGAAAAAGTCCCAGACAAATATTTAGAGGTGTTCTGCTTAGGCTTGAGTTGCTAATTAATTTCCAGGTCTCTGCATTTCGGGAATATTGTTTTGGGGGAGCAGGTGGGGAGCTGCATGGTGGCCCTGTGGGAGAGCACAGCAGGAGCATCCCTCCCGATGCCTATGCCTGGAGGATGCCGCGTGGGCAGCCTCCAGTGGCTAATGCTGCTTGAGCTGCAAACTCAGCATTTAGTGGAGAAAGTTCCCTTCACCTCATCTTACTGTTTGACTCGTGACTTTGTTATTGCGTGTTCTGGTTCCAAGGAAAAAAAGAAAAACCAAGAGAGGAAAGTGGGGTTTGGGTCTGCTTCCTGTGCCGTGAGCAACCATGCTCTGTTAGCTACTGATAAAGAGGTCTTTAAACCCACAGGTTTTTAATCCCAGCACATGGTTGAACCCCAGAGAAGATAGATGCTTTTTCTGTCCTTAAAACAGCCATTCCCTGACAAAGCCTGGGCCTTTTTGGAGCAGTCTCTGCCAATGCTGTTTGGCTGCCCTCCGTTTAGGTGTGTGTGGATGTCGGGACATTCATAAATAACCTGCTACATTTTGTGTCCCCCATGGAGCAGAACGGGGTCTGGTGTTACTTTGCATGCTGCTTCAACCGCAGTTGTGCCTGCATCTTTTAAAAACACATTCTGCTTTAAATGTACCCAAAGCCCTGTGATACTGCCTTGCCAGAAGCAAATCTCTTCAGCAGTCGCCAAAGCTGGCTGTGGTGCTGATGGCTGGCAGCTCCAGAGACAGCTTACTCCATCGCACGCTCAGCCTGCCACACATGATGGCACTCATGGTTGCCATCTCTGCACTTGGTTTGAAATGCTGAAGCTTCCTTACTGCTCCCTCCTTTTCTCTCTCTCCCGTTAATTCCCCAGTTTTGCATAAAAGCTTTGCATTTTTAGGGAACCGAAGCAATCTCCCTGGTTCCTTGGGTGGCACTGTGAGAAGACGCAGGGTGCATGTGTTTATATTCACAAGTCACAGAGCTGCTGCATTCCTGCCATAGGTCCATGTTCACAACAATATTTTAAAGCCCACAGCCCGTGAGACCGTTCCTCCCTGCTAGCACTTAAGATGGTGTCTATGAGTGTTGGCAGACACGGCACCGGCCCTACTGCAGGCTGCCCCAGAGCAGTGATTGTATTTGCATGCTTCCTAGCAACTTTGTGTGTTGGTTCAATTACAAAGGCCTCGAAAAACGCACTCCATCTGGTTTTCCAACCCCAGATGCGACCACCCCAAAGAGTGATCTAATTCTTCTGTATTTAGACTTGAAAACTTCTCACCAGTTGGTGGTGCGGGAAATCAAATAAGAGTCCTTAGGAGCAATAAGATCCACATGCTGGCCTAATTGCACATGGAGCTAGACTGCTGCTCTTGCTCTAGCGTATTTGCAGTGCTGCTGTCAAAGGCGTATTGTTAGGCGAGGGGAAAACCCACAAATCTTAATCTGAGTAATAATGCAATGTGGCCCGATAATTAGCTGCTCATGATAGGGGCCCCTTGGTGTCTGGTGTGGTGCGTTGTGTGGTGCGGTGCCTTCAGCAGGAGCAGGCGGCCAGGTCGGCCTGGTCTGGAGACCACGCTCTGTGGAGGGGGACAGTTTCTTCATTTGCTTTTCAATATCATCATTTTTGTCTGTGTTAGCTCATTTGAGAGTGTAGTTTTAAAGTGTTTTTTTAAATTTGTGGGAAAAAAAAGCTACAACTTCCCACCTCTGCAAACCGGTGCAGGAGGGCAGGATGCATGGTGGGGCCTGGATGTCCATGAGCAGGCTGCAAGAGGGGCAGAGTAGAAATGAGTGGGGTTATCGTGTGGTAGGACAATGCCACTCAACCTGTGCATATCATCTCCCTCACGTGCCCCACAGTAGGACATCACTTGGTTGTGATAGTTTGTCGAAGCCGGGGCTCAGATCCACATTATTTTGAGCTTCCCATTAGCCGCCAGTAATTCATCCCGCCTGGCTGCAGCCCTGCTTTCTTAAGCGCAGGGAGCCTGTTGGAGAGCAAGCAAGGGAAAGTTTGAAACCACCTCCCTACGCTCTTAAAACTTCAGACCAAGTTCTGAACACAAACGAGAGGCGACTGGCCTTAAATATCCCCTCTGTTGATTAGCTCATGCCCTGAATCGCGCCGGGGCTTGTTTCGGAGCGGGGTTTCCTGTGGGAGCACCCGCTCGCCTCTCAGGAAGCTTGGCCGGGCTTGCGGCCATGGACCTTGTCCCGCTGCCCCCTCCATCGGCGCGGTGACACACGGCCATGCCCACGTGCTGCCTCATGGCTGCCACGGGGAGGCCACCCAGCCTCCAGCCAACACCAACGGTGAGCGCAGGAGACAAGGCACGGCCCCGGGAGACATGAGCTATGTCAACAAATTAAGTCGGCACTATTTTAAGCTGCTCTGTACCTAACACTTCCTGTTTTTCAGGAGAAACTTCTTGTTGTTTTTTTTTTTGCTTTTATGTTGACGGATTTATTTTAACGGCTTGTTCCTGAAGAAAGGAGTTGTGGGGTTGTTTTTTTATTTTTGTTGTTTTGTTTTGTTTTGTTTTCCTGGTTCTCTTGAAGTGTGCAGGTTGGTGGCCCGTGAGAAAGGAAGAGGGCAGCAGGAGGACTTCGGAGGGAGGAGGGACGGGCTTGGTGACTGGGTGCGCACGGACTGGTCACCGGGGTTATTTTGGGTTTTTTTGGGTGCAATGAGGGGTCCCTCTGGAGGTAGGCTGCCAGTCAGAAGACCACAGCAATGTTTTCATACTTTCATTAACACTAAGTTAAGCCATGTGTGGTTCTCTTTCGAGGAGTGTTGGCCTAACCAGTAAGGACAAAGTAAATAGCGTTCATTTCCTGCTGACCTTTTAACACGAACAGATGTTTTCTCTTACAAGTACCATAGGCCACTTCAGTCACTGACCTCATCAAGTGGGCTGCTGCCATTTTCATATTCTGCAGTCTCTAAAACTGCCTTTTTAACCCATTTTGCTGAGCCCTGCCTGCAGAAATGGGTCTCCTTCCTTGGTCACAACCCATGTGCCTTTAACATTTTTAACTTTCTTCTCTCTGGATGAACCAATGACTTCCTCCTCGTTTTTGTCCTCCACAGAGGATGGCAGATGTTTCCTCTGATGGGCTCTATCAGGCTGCCCAGGGGAAATGAGTTTCCCTTTATACTATTTTCCCTAGCCGTCCTCCCGTGGGTTGGACTTGCAGCCCCACAGCTGGAGCAGTAAGTCCGTCACCCTTATCCTTGTTTATGTTTTTAGATTAGAATGAAAGGGTCTTGGAGTCACCTCAACGATCAAAAAAGGATCAGGTCGCAGTGCCAGAGCTGAGGCTTTCATCAATGGGTTTCCCTTCAGTGCTTATTGGACATTTGTGACCACCCTGGCATCTGCTGGTGCCTCCTCTGCAGCCTCCTCTGCAGCTCCATGGATCTTGGTCCTGCCCAAGGAGTCAAAAAGTTCTTTGTCCCATCCTCTGGCTGCTCTGCTTGGAGATCTCCTGGCCTTGCTTTTTTGCCATGCGGTCTTCCCTACTACATCTCCAGATCTGCTGCTGCAGATGGTGCTGGGTGGGAATCTGTGCAGGACTTGAAGCTGTTTGGGAAGCAAACATGGTAGGAATGAGCAGTGAAGCTTGCTCATTCTTGCCGCCTTTTAATTTGCTTTTGGCCAAGGGATGTTCAAGTCTGAGAGTGACTTGTGTGTTTAAGAATACCAGAGATACCAGGTTCATCCAGGAGATACCTAAAGGAAGTTTCTCTGCTAGCTGTCCTGACCAGAGCCTGCTTTCTTCAGCCAGTCCTTCATGAAGGGTATGGGGACAAGCTCTGAAGTGAGGCAGTGGAGGAGAGAGATGTGGTGGCAGGCTGATGGACATGGAATGCATTTGGTTCAGATGTTCACGCGTTGGTGAAGAGCCTCTTCCAGAGTTGATGTTGCAGTAGAGTCTTGTCTGGTGGCATGAAGCAGGGTGAGGTGTCTCCACGTCTGGGATGAAAAAGCACAACTCCGGTACCTGGAGACCCATTTATTATGCATGGCACACTGCTTCTGTTCCTGAGTAAGTGGCATTCAGTTTGGAGAGCAAAGCCTTCAGTCTTCTTTTGGCTTCAAGTGGGAAGCACTGGAGAAATGAAAAAATACTAGTGTGATTTTCAGTTATTGAGTTATTCCATCTGGAAAGGGATGTGTATAAATTTAAAGGTCATGGAATTAGCTTTATAGACTATTTTAAAAAAAAAAAAACATGTTGTATGTAGGTTGATAGAGATTCCCAGAGATAGAGATTTGTTTGTTGTTTTTTGGCCTTTCCTTGAAGCTTTTTGTTGTTGTTGTTGTTATGCATTTAATCTTTATTTTTGTAGTTTCCATATGTATTTAGTTCAGAGGTTTTACTCCATGAGTTGTGATTTCTGTCCAGAGCAGTGTGTCTATGCGGGACAAATAAGAAGCAAAGAAAAAGTTTTCTGTGGCTCAGGTTCCACTTCGTTTCCTGTTCAATTAAAAAGAGAAGCATTCAGAGTCTTAAAAATTCCCTAGTATTACCCAAACATGACCATCTTTATAGTTTCAAATTTAGAGAAAATGACTCACAGGCATTTTTAGTAAAGGATTGCTCAAAATAGAGTCAAGTATGATTCATATTAGCAAATCAAGACACAACAGAAGCAAGAAAAAAGCCTTTAACTTGACACTTGCCCTTCCGGATGGGTGCATTGTTAAGGGGATGGCTGAGATTTCCCCTCTGCCTGTGACGTCTGGCAGCGAGGGGAGCAGCGTGCAGGGCATGTGGCAGCTGTGGATGCTCCTGAGCTGTCACCTGGCTGTTTCTGGGGCAGCTGGGGTGTGAGGTGGGCAGGAGCTGTGCATGGTGCGACCTCTCCTGCGATGGAGCACATCCTCTGTCAGTCTTAGTTCAGTCTGTCTTGCAGGTTATCTGCTGGGCAGATTGGATAAAATGGTCCTGTGATTCCGGGATTGCATCTCTGCCTTAATGGTAGGAATCCTGCCACCCTTGTATATTGATTTTTATCAGTCAGTGTAATCGGGCAATGCCTAGTTGTTGTAGGCACTTATGAAGATCAACCCTTTGAGTCTGAAGTTGAAGACCATGAAGTTTGTAGTTGGGTACCTCTCACAAAGACACCAGGCTTTCACCCACCGGTGTTCAGACCTTATGTTCAGCACTGTGCTGGCCTGCTCTAAATTTTGAGGTCAATGTGGCAAGAGAGATATCCCACCTACATCAGTGTGCTGCTTGTAGGGACTTCAAAAGAGGAGCCAGCCTCTTTGTCTCTACCTGAACGCAAGGGGCATTCACAAAGCACACTTGTAATACAACCCCTGTGAGAAGAATTGTTTAACAAATAGCCAGATAATCTAGTTTGCCTTTTCTGCAGTGTTTTAGTTTGCCCTGCGCTGGCAGTCAGCCTTTCCCAGGTTTAACCTTGCACAGAAGATTTTATCTCGCAATCCTGCGGAGACGGCTGCTGATTGTGGAAAATATCACGAACTTAGCAAGTGGATTACTGAGCAAAATCGATTTTATTTGGTACATTCATATGCTGAAAGGCAACATAATAGCGTCTGCTTTGCTTCCACACCAGTGAGGGGGAAGTGCCCCAACACATGCCGGAGACCCCGCGCAAGTCCAAGAGGCACCAGTGTGTTTTGGAGCACGTTCATCACCGACGTAATTCTGTTGGCATCACTTTGGCTGACTGAGCAGGACCTGCCGAAATGCCTGAGGTGCATGTGCTGGTGCGCATGTTGTGGCTGTTTTTACCTACGTGTTAAACATTCCCTGTGAGCAATGAGAGCCGAGACCTTGCCCATGCTCCTTGCAGCTCCTTTGGTTGATGTATGGTGTTTTCCCTCCTTTTTGTCAAAGTGTCCTCTGCTCCAGAGATAATGCAATTGCTATACAGTGCCGTGCAAATACTCTTCTGTATTTGTATCTCTTTTCTATTTAATTATACTGTATAAATGTCCTCGGTAAATTTGATAAGTTGGGTGAAGGATATTGATTTTTGAGTCTCTCTCGTGCAGGGCTCCTTGCAGCAGCCGTTCACCAGGCCTGTTTCCCGAGGAGGTTTTGAAGGTTCAGCAGTTAAGTAGTTGCAGGATAACAAAGGAATTTCTCTCCTCTCCTGGCTGAGCTGCTGATTGCAGGGAAGAGAAAACATTAGTGTTGGGTGGTGGTTTTTTAAGCCTTCGACTCATGTCATCTGTAGAAGCAGGTGGGAAAGGAGATGGAGATGCAGAATAGGCCTATTGCCTGTAACGATTTGCCTATTGCAAATAATTCCTGCTGCCAGCTCTGGGAAGGAATTAGAGGGATGCTCTGGTATGGGACGAGGTCCAGGGACAGCAGTGGGGGTCCTTGGGGTCCCCCCTTTCCCCTGCATCCCCCTTGATGGCAGCACGAGCAGGAGGCAGAGCTGGCGGGCATGCAGGGAGGCGGGAGGAGGGAATTTGGAGGGTTAAACCAGGAGGACCAACAGCCTATTTTTAACAGCAGTTTTGAATGTGAAGTGTCACTGATGTTAAAAAAAAGCTCCTGGTAAATAGTGGGGAAGATGCACACGATAGTGGAAAGCCAGCTGCAGCTTTTTGAGCTGGTCGCTGCTGTTTGGGAAGAGGCTGTGAGCACTTGGTTAAGTGTTAATGTTTTAATTTTTCTTTTCTTGGCCTGAGGTCTCCCTACACAAGGGAATTCCTTTAAACCATGCTTAGCTTTCAGCCTTTTAAGATTATTTTTGTTCTTCAAGAGGAAGAGAAGGGAGAAATGTAGATATTTGTGCACTTTCCCATTGCGCTTGCTCTCTTTTCATTCTTTTGGAACATGAAATGTTTTCCTTTCCTTTTTTTTCTTTTCTTTCTTGAAAATTAGACCCTGATTTTTTCTGGCTAATTTCCATGTATTTCTCGTACAGGTTTTTAGCCTTGATCTATAATTCAGGCCCGTGGCTGTTCTTGATAAAATTTGGTCCCACCGGGGCTTGCATTTACAAATCCCAATTTTCAGTAGCAAATCGCTGTCTGCAAACGTCCCGTCTCAGAGCTGGCCGCGTGCACCCCTAGGCTGGGGGGCCCAGCATTTCCTGCATCCTCCTGCTCGCTGCATTGCCCTGGGAGGCCAGAGCCGCTGTGGTCTCTCTTGGAGGCGATCCGTGGAGTCGAGCATCCCCTGGCAGTGGCTGCTGCTGTCTGTTGTGTCACCGATCTGCGCCTGAAAGGGACCCTGAGTAGGTGTTGCGACAATAAACCCTAACAGCTCTATAGGAGCTGTCACAGTTCGTTGCATCAATAATCTGTGTATTAAGGAGTCCCGAGCAGGCCTTGGCACACAATGGACCGTTACGGCTCCAGATGAGCCTGGGTAAATTTAGGTCAATAACCTGAGTGTTGTTAAATCCCAAAATAGCTTCAGTACAGCAAACTGGCGAGGCTTATAAGAAAGATGTGTAGATTATGCAAACGTGTGGTGGCCGCAGAGGATGCTCTGACTTACTGCTAAAGGTTAGTGGTGGAAGAATTATTTCATTTTATTTATGGCTGTTACCTAAACCTCTCTCCACTCACTTTGTTCCCTCCTTCCCTCTTCTTTCATCCCTCTGGAAATTAAACTGCCTGAGCGATGTTGCAAGAACCGCAAAGGTGAGGCGCAGAGGGAGGGATGGCTGGGGAGCCTAAACCTCCCAAAAAGGCTTTTTGCCTTCCCCAAAAGCCACCTTCTGGCCTCATCCCTGAGCTGTTCCTGATCTAAGCCCTGGTCCTCGATGCCCCAGCACCCAGCTGGGCTCTCCTCCTCCGCGCCACTGGTAGCATCCTGCTCCTGCCTCCGTCCATCCCTTCCTTTAGACCTTTTGGTACGTAGGCGGTGGGGAGACGAATGCCTCCAGCACAGGAAGGAGACCGCTTTGCATTGCAGGAGCATGCCTGAATGGGGACGTGGCCGTGAACTCTTGAACTCTTTTTTTTTTTTTTTTCTGTGGAGTAAAACTACCATGTACCTGAAAACAGGACTTAGTCCAATGGAGAGAGGTCGCAAAGAGGGAACAGATTGCAGACCACAAGGACCAGGGTTTTCCACATTTCCATTCTGAGCTTTTCCATTTGAGATTTCACCAGCAGTCGGGCAGCAAAAGATGAATTAGCCGAGCTGTTAAAGGTATTACATCTGCTTCCCCCTTCAGAGACTTGCTAGAACATATTTTCTTCGATGATAGTAGTAACTGTTACAAACAAAACACAGTTTTCCCCTTTGAATATTTCTTTACACAGAGCATCATCTCCATAAAAAAAAAAAAAAAAAAAAAAAAGTATGTTAAGCAACACGAATAGCTTCAGGCTATTTTATTTCATGTTGCTAAATAATTCAATGCAGATGAGGACTTTTTATGTAAGAGTGCCTTGTAAATATAAGTGCTCAGATAAGAGCAAATTACAGCTCCAAAGATCTGGAGACAGGAGGGTGTTATTGCTCCTTCCTGCTGTTCCCAGTCCAGGTGAGCTCCCAGGGCAGGCTCAGATGGAAAAGAGCTCGAGATAACCTGTGACACACCGAGGAACACGGGGAGTTTGTGCCGTGCAGGGCAGTCTGACACCAACCCACAGCAGCTTTAACCCAGCAGTTAAAAACCCAGGGCAGGGGTGGGTGCTGCGGCGGGACAGGCTGCAAAGCAGGGGTTATTATTTTATTATTTCTTTCAATTAGGAGCAATACAGAACCAAGGTCTTGAAGGAGTTGCCAAGACAGATGGTCCGGGTTTCAGGGTCCTTGAGCATGTCCAGGTGGGACATCACAGGCACCCAGAGTGCTAAAAGTGTCAACATCCCAGCTACTTTTGGTTGTTTAGCCATTGCTGCACTCACTGTTAGGAACTTGTGAGTATATTGGAAGTATATCCTACAAACAGATATTTACAGATACACTACAAACAGATATTTAACCAAGTTCCCCACCCCGGGGCTCAGCACACTGTGCAGGATAGGAGTGATGGTGCCCTCCCCAAAGCACCCGGCCACCACCCGGCCAGCCCTGTCGTGGGCTTGGAGGACGGCAGCACGGGCACGCTGGTGGGAGAGACGGGCAGCTTGACGGGGGTGGGAGGATGTGGCTCCCGGCCACGTGGAGGTTTTGGTATGCAGCTCGCACTCAGGAAGTTTGGCCACCCTGATTACAAACATGCGTGTGTTTGGAGATGGATGGTGAGATATTTGTCTCTTTCCTAATTTGATTTGTATTTAGATGGAAGGAGGAAAAACACCAGAGCAGGGAAGTGGGCGGCTTTGTGTGGTTTCCTAGCCAGCAGAAGCTGAAAACGGATTACAGTTCACATTCAGGGGCACGGTAGTAACTCGAAGGAGCCATCAGAAGGTAAGCGGCCGTGCCCTACCTCCTGGCAGGGAGGAAGTTGAATTTGCCTTTGTTCCGCTCTGGAGACAGATGGGCTCTGCCCCTCTAGCTCCAGAGACGGATAGCTGTGTTGAGACACAACTTGATATTTTTCTCAGTTAATCCTTTTCGAACTTAAAACATAAACTGCTGGTTGAGAGGGCAAAAAGGATGAAATTTGCTGTGTTGGTGTTAGGGAGGGGGAAGAAGTGTACTGAACAAAACCAAACCTTGGAAGCAACAATAGCCGCGCGCCGAAGTGTTTATATAACCAGGACTTTTTATCATAGCTATTTCATCTTATTTTCCTCTTGTCCTTGCTCTTGCTTGCTCATCTATATACAGCATATGGAAAGGTTGAAAAGTGGCAATTACGAAATGAGAGCAGACAGAAACGGTTCTCCAGCAGCTCCAGATGGGGGTTAGCGATGCCGTTCGCAAGCTGTGCACCCGCTCTTCACTCCGCAGTATAAAATGCCCTCTAACGGCCAAATAACCACATAACTCATCCAGCGAACCCGCAAACGCTCGTTTTTCTAGGGGCTTCTAATCTGGCTGTGCGGATTTTGGCATGGTGCTGAATTACTGCTTGAGGAGAGGAGAGCTTTTGGTTGTCCAGATGTAAAACCAGCGAAGGTTCGCCTCTCTCCAGCACTACCCTTAGTGATTAGTGAAAATAAATGCAAATAATTGAGGAATGCTGGTAAAAAGTGGAATGAGATTTTATTTTTCAGTATGGCAAGGACCTTAGGAGACTGTAAGATTAGTTCTGTATCGTTTCCTCATGTTTATTTGAAAAGTTAAAGGTAGTTTCCCAGCCAGTTATGTGCTGTAGGGCGCGTTATCAGTGTCAGATACTTAGAAAAACAAGATAAGAGAGGTTAAAGGAGGCCCGTGATTAATTAGCAGATGGATTAGGTGCTCTTGAAGCCAAGTGGATAATTTGGGTCCAGCTTCTGGTTGTTGTTCTGCCCACCATCGGGCCCCTGCGAACTGTCGGTGCAGGATGAGCAGAGCATCGACCTGCCTCACTCCTGATGGCAGAAAGAGAGATGACATTTATTTTCTTTAAAGCAATTTTCTCGCTGCCTGTTTGGGCTGCCTGTTTGTGTTTAGCTGTAGGAGTGAAAGGAGTGCCACTTCTGGTATTTCCCAGCTGAACTTGAGAAACCACCGAGGAGCTACAGAGGGCTGTCGCTGCCTGGGGAGCATACCTGGATCTCCCGGGGAGGCTTCTTTTCTGAAAGCCAGTCACTAATTCTGGAAATAAAATGGGAACAAAATCCAGGGATCTTACTCCCTTCTTTTTTTGCACTGTGACTACTGAGGCAACTTGAATATTGCCATTTAAGCGGGTCTTCTGCCTTGCTAGTGAGAACCCAACCTGCAACACAGTTTGTAACCTACAACAGAGTTCTTAAAGAAACTTAAAAAAAAGAAGTCCACATCCAACCAAAAGCCTCCCTCATGCTTTATGCATTGTCAAGATGGAAAGGAGAGAGGTTGTTACAAACCATGCATGTATTTTTTCCCCTGAAGGACATAGAGAACTGTGATACATCCACTGAGTCAAGTAGCTTTGATGGAGTAGATCTGACAAGGGGTACTCGCCGTGCCTTACGGGCTGAAAGGAATGCAGGATGAGCCCCTCTGTGTTGTCTTTGAAGCCTTATTATTTTAGCACAGTCTGTATCTTGTTGCATAATGTTTTAAGATGTGGTCTAAATCGTTATGTAGCGTGTTTAATTTAGCAACAGATGTGCAGGCTCATATGCCGTTATGGTACATTTTGTTCACTCATATAATAGCAAGTTGCTCAAAATTGTTACCAGTTCTTCAGCACAAGACTCCTACAGCATGTTATTCTCCTTCTCTGCATGGCGAAGAGCAGAAGAGCTCTTTATTTTTCCATCAGCAGGTGCTAACGTGGGAGGGTCTTCGTGCAGCATGCCTAACCTGCCGCATTACCGCTTTCTGCGCCAGGCTGCAGGACCCCCGCGAGCGTGTTTTCCCCCGAGGTTTTTGGGAAAAGGCACCAGGCAGGCAGCAGAGGACAAGACTTCGTCCTTTAGGTTTCCGGGCAGAAAACAAGCGAGTCACCTAGACAGAAAGTGCTTACTGCCACCCACGGAGCCATCCAGTCATTCCCACGGAGAGGCCTTAATGCAAAACATCACTGAACGCTCCGCGGCAGCAAAATCATACTAATAACTAATAAAGGCACTAAAGCTAATTAGCAGTTATTTCCTAGCGAGGGACCTGCCGTGGCTGTTCTGAGGGTGTTGAGGGTACACCGGGGGGGTGCAGGCTGCTGGGAGGCTGGCAGCAAGGTTCGATTCCCAGCCGAGACTGCTTTCCCACGAGCCAGGAAAAGCCTTTTTCCCAGTGTCCTGTTTCCCACGCGGTGTTTGAGGGCGTTTAATGGAGCGGGAGAAGTCCGAACCTTGGCCACACAGAAACTGTGATTCCTTCTCCCAAGTGCGAAGGTTTACATCCCTTGGGCATTAAAATAAAAATTATAAATTTAATTTTTTTTCATCCCACCTAAGGAAAATCTGTGTTTGTTTTCCTTACCCACGTAAACGTTCAATCCATTTTTGGTTCCCACTGAGCTATTGTGCTTGATGGTATCCTGACACCGCCAGCTCCACATGTTGTTTTGTTGTTGTTTGTTAAAAGAAAGCATCCAAATGGGGGATTTTGGCACGGAGTGAGTGGTCAGCCCCTGCCCTCCCATGCAGCTCCCTCCTCCCCGCAGCCCTGCCAGGGCTTCGGAGACAGCAGGCGAGGGGCTGAGCTGGGCAGCATCCCGCTTAAGGATGCGCCGCCAGCACAGGGAGGAAGGATGACTCAAAGTGTTCCTCCTGCATTGTACCGTCTCCTTTGTCCGCCTCCCTCCCCTGCCATTATCTCTGTGTGTCTCCTGCTTTCTTTGCTCCGCGCTTCCTTTCTTGCACCGAACTCGGCTGCTCAGCCCCCGCCACCCTCCCCGCGGCGGCTGCCGACATCTGACACGAGGAGCTCCGGAACAGCTCGCCAGCCCTACCGGGCTCATGACACCATAGCACAAGTGGGGTCAAGCTTCCGAAAACTGGACCTTAACGTTGAAGGAGGTGGGAAGAGCTAACCGTGGCACTGGCAGATGCTAACTTCACTGTTACGGACTGTTGGTAACCCTGGTGCGCTTCCAGCCGCGGCTCCGGGAACCTCTGCTTTCCTGAGAGCACAGGAAACGTGCTGCGGTGCCATCAGAGCGTTCGGACTGGATTTTCCATTCCCCTCGTTTAAGTAAGGCTTCATAAACCTCGCGTGGACACGTGGAAAGGCGACGAGACTTGGCAGGTCGCGGGGCCACGTGTTTTCTGGGGCAGGGAATCTCCATCTTGTTGGTGCCGTGTTTTGCAGAGGGTGAAAAAAAAAAGCAAAAAAAATACAGATGGAAATCGTGAGCAACAGGTTTCTGACTCCAGCAAGGGCCTGGGAGTGTGCGTGTGCCTCTTTGAGTCATTTAGACATGCTTGTGTTTGATGAGTCCCACTGCAGCCACCACCACCGCTGGGCGAAGTGGGGCTTGGGCAGAAGTAGGAGCATGGGGAGACCGGGCGTCACAAAGGGTGATGGGGTTGGGGGAGCTTTGGTCACCTGCTGGGTGCTGGGATGGTTGGATGGCGATGCCGGCAGTGGACACGTTGAAATAGATGTTGCCCATGTTTGTGCTGTGAGCAGACAAAAAAACAGAGCTCCATGAGAGCTTAGAGGAGAGTTTGTTATGTGTAAAGTCACCTTTCTGGTGCTTTTGTCCAACAGTGCCTTTCATTTTGGAAAATCACCTCTTCTTTCTTCTCATTTTCCGTTGAAATCTGGAAGAGTAAGTCCTGTACAGCTCTCTCTTCTCCCACTTTCTGGCTCACGGACTGTGCTGTTGAACAGGCGGTGTTAAGAAGCTATTTAAATTGTTACTTTGGGATGTTTTTTTTCCCTAAAACATCGCATTTAAGCACATTCCTTCTTTAAATAAATAAATAACTGACTGGCTATCATCATGTCCAAGGGTTTTCAGGAAAATTTACATTTTGAAAGACGCTGTTGGAGGCTAACACGGACATGCAATTACTGTATGTAAATCGCTTCACTTGTTTCCTAATCTTGCTGAAGATGAAGTACAGTTTTTGTGCGTGCGCCTCTCCCTCTTAAATTCCCTTATACAATGAGGTTTTCTTGTATTTTAATTGCTGGCCACGATTTTTGTTCTGCCTCGCCTGATTGTGTTTGCTTTATTTTGGGGGACATTTAGCCTTGCAATTGTTTCGAGATTGGGCTGGATGGAGGAATCACCGAGGGAAGATTGAAGTTGGGTGTGCAACTAATTGCGTCCTCCCTGCCACGAATGGAAGAACCGTTCGCTTAATTACAGCCTCGTACGAAGGCTGGGGAGCATCCGCTCGTTTCTGTGCCCTGCACATCTGCTTTTCTCCATTTCATCCGTCCCTGCCAAGTCCCGCTCTCGAGCTCCTGCCACATTTTTAGTTAAGTCTTCGGAGTTGTGCTTTTATTGCTGGTTGGCACCGTCGAAGCCACCTGTCATACCAAGATGGAACGGGTAAAATCATGAGGATGGAGTTCGTTCGTGGGCATTATGTTAAGCTGTGCGGGACTCTGCTAATACGAGCGGTAATTTCTGTGATTGTTATTAGTTTCTTTTGTGGAAGGTTTTCCTCCAGGGAGTAATACAGTGAATTGAGATGGCAGGAGGAAAGAACTTTAATGGAAGCATTTGTCCATCAGAAAATGCACTCTGTCAAAATTAAATACACTTTGCATATTGATTTTGTTTGGGCAAAAAGGAGTTGCAGTCACAACATAATGAACCATTCCAGCATTTTCAGACAAAGTGCTAACTTTTTTCTCCTGAAGTGACTTTTCATAAACCCGGTATTTCTCCCCGAATGCGGGCTGGGATTTAGTAGAGCTAAAAAGTCACGTGTCTGCTGTTGAATGCTGCCCATGGAAATGCTGTTAGCTACTCTTGTGTTAGCTGCACTAACAGCATAATTTTTGTTGCAAGAAATATTTTGACTGTAGCCAGCTTCTGTCTCTGGAATGGAGGTTTTCTGCTTCTTCTAAAATGTTGCATTAATTATTAATGGGAGTGGGAATCGTGTTCTTTTAGCATCCCTATGTTTAAAAAAAAAAAAAAAAATCAATTAATTATTGCTATAAATCTCAGAGATTATGCTGCAGTTGTGCTGCTGGGAAATTGGCCATTAACTACCAGGAAATCGCCCATCTTCCCTGAGTCAGAATTCAGTTGCACCAACACAGCCCTCTCCCTTTTATAAATTAACTATCAACGCGATGCATAATTGATAACCATTTGTAATAATAACAATAATCTCCATGAAATTGTCATCTTGGTGCGCAGCGGCTTTGTTAGAGCCTTTACCCCTCGCGTGCTCGGCCCGGCCCCTTGCATTTGTTAAGTGAGAGGCCGGTGCTTGCTGGGAAGCTGCTGTTAGGAGCCGTAAGCTGGTGGGGAGGAATAAAATCCTGTGACAGGACTATGTGAAATGAAGAACCCCAGGTATCGCGAGGATGAGCTGTGTGGTGCCGGTGCTGCCCAACCCCAGGGGAAGCAGAAGCCGAGGTCACCGACGTCGCCACGTATCAGCTTGTGGACATCAGCACGGATTTTCCTATTCCTGGTGGCTTGTTCTCCTGTTTCCTACGTTATGTTACATCAACCTGGCATTTTTTTTATGTCGCCGTGAAAAAATTGGTGGCCAATGCAGTGTGAAGATTCACCTGCTGTGGATGCTTTTGTTGTTTGGGCGTAGTGTGGCGTGATAGGAGTGGTTTCAGCGAGTGACGCTGGGTTTGTGGCTGCTCCTGGCTCTCTGGAATCATTTCTTTTTCACCCCTTTGAGGACTTCTACTTAACTCTAGGCAGAGGGGCCAAGACTTTGCTGCTTGGTGCAGACGGCCACCTGGGAGAGGATGTCTTGCTCATGCCTGTGTTCCCCTTTTGACCTGGGAAGGTCCTCGAACGTGGTGGGGTTTTGAGCTAGTTCTAGAAGTCACGGCTCCCCACTACCTCTGCTCTTTTGGCAGCATCAAATGGCCCTAAAAGGATGGCGAGTGGCTGCTGGAGCAGGAGCATCTGGGGCAGGATGTGTCCCCGGAGGGTTTACAGCTCATATCAGGGTTGTCTGTTGTGAAAATGTCGAAGGGAATAGCTTGATAGTGAGTTGCTGGCCACGTAACGTGGTAAAAAATCGGTGCTTACAGCATTGGACCGAGTTCAGCTCTCAGCGTGAGGTCTCACCTTTTATGCCTTGACTCATTAATACCGTTGTGGAAGTGGCTTTGAAAGGCTCGTCCCTGGACCTCACCACGAAGCTGCTGGGTGCACGTCCCATGGAGCACCTTCAGGGTCCATGGCCTGAACGGGGGTCTGAGCATTCAGGGGTGAAACGAGCCTTTTGACCTCAGCAGACCTCAGAGAACCTGCTCAGGTTCTTCCTCTGTCACCAAAATGCAGAAGAGCCTGCAGGGCATTTCTCACAAATGCCACGCACACCACTGTATGGATTGCTTTATTTTAACGGCATTTAAAGGTGTGCACGTTAGAAAGTATCAAGGGACAGGCTCTGGTGGCAGCTGGGATGTGTATCAAGGTCTAGCTGCAAATTCAAGGTCTGGTGATGACTTTTACAGGGCAAAGTTTAACTAAGACATGGAAGTGGTTGTGCGTATGCGTGTGTGTGAAAGCACTGGAAGAGCAAAAGCTGCTTTCCCTTTTTTATATTCTCTCAAATAATGTTTCAGTATCTGTGAGCCTACAAAATAGCTTAATTTTTTTTTTCTGCTAGGAATAGATTTTTAAGACAGAAATAAAACTCGGAAGGACAGAAAGTGCTTCAGCAATTCTTGTAGGATGCTGTTTTATTCTGATCTCAGGGAAGATGAAGGGGCTGTGTGCTTGATTTGCGGTGTGAGAGCTGGTGGGACACTGAAACTGGAAGTGCCAAAGTCGCAGCCATGGTTTCAGCAAGGCTGCTGGGCTGTTTGGGGTGGGTGGGTGTCACTGCCCGTGTTGGAAGTCCCATTCACCAGCTCCTCTCGTCTCTTCGACAGGATCGATAGTGGCGTTATGCATGCCGACTCCCGTGAGTTTTCCTGAGTTCCTGGGGGACTGCCTTGCTTTTTGAATCAGAAAGTTGCAAAATACCATCAAGAATGGCACTTGTGGATAAACACAAAGTCAAGCGACAGCGACTGGACAGAATTTGTGAAGGTAAGAGGTTGTTCCACTGCTCTGTGAAAGTTGACAGACTGCTAAGGTAGAATACCTCATTTTTCCTTGTTTTGTACAACAGATAATGAGATCCAGATCCGTGACTGGGTTTCCCGTCTTGTGTGTTGACATGAAATACGGTCATATTGGTGTTGAAATGTTAGCAAGGAATACGCTGGTTCCTCCTCGCAGTCCTACGGACAGGACTGCTTAATTACCAATCTTCTCCTTTCATCCTGGTTTCTACTGAAATGCTGTAAGTCACACCCGGTTTGAAGCGCAGCTTAAATTTGTGCTGCCTGGAGAAAAAGGTCGTGTTCTGTTAAACGTGCTGCTTCCTGGAGATCTCCCCTGGCCAGGACATGGGTGGCAAAGGTTGCTGCTGCTCTCACTCGCAGCATTCATGAGCAGTGCTGGTTCCAGCATCCCAGGACGAGGACACAAGGCCTTGCTGCTACTGCTGCCTTGGGCTGCTTGCAGGGCTGGGGAGCACGGAGAGGGAAATTTGGATAAAGCTCAGTGTCCTTCACCTCAATGCAGCCACCCCTGCCCTTGCCCAGGCTGTGGCCAGGCAAGGGCAGAGATTCGGCTGTCTCAGAGCTGCTGCTTCGCTTAGCAGATATGAAGGTTGGCCCTCTCCCATAATATTGACTATCACAGTATAAAAAATAGAAGAAAATTTGAAATTTGAAAAATACTCTTGAAGTATTTCACAAGTTTTGGGGCAAACTGTTACAATGGCTTTTCTTTTGTTGGTGTAATAAGGCAGATTTGCTGTAAATCATTCTTTATTAATTTTATGTTACAGTGGCACAGCACAGGTGACTCTTACCTTCCATTTATTCCATTTTCCAGCAGAAGAAGTCTGTAGGTAACCTTTTCCTATTGCAGCTCACATAGTTTAAGTTACTTATGATGGAAGTTAAGTGATAGCAAAAAACCTCAGACTTTTTGGTGTAGACTTCAATCCTTCTGTTATGCAAACTGACACTCAGGGAAGTTTTCCCATCAGCAGCAAAAGCAGAGCAGATTGTTATTTTAGGAAGGATGTCTTAAGTCATGTCTTTTAAGGAGCTCCGGTTTTTATCTGCTCTTGAGGAGATGAATAGTGGCCTGCAGGGTAACAATTCACTGTATTACCTGAATGCCAACAAAGTGAAATAGGTTTTGCTCTTGGATGAAATTGCAGAGTTCTCATGGGAGTTGTACTGAGTCCGTTCTAGCAAAATATGTGGGATTTGTGGAGTTTCTAGGGAAATACTGAACAGTAGGACAGGGTGAGTTTTGCACAGATATTTGTCTTATACATTGCTTACTCTAGCATGCCAAAGCAGAACTCCTTTGCTATTGCTTTACACTTCTCATGAGTTCTGGGGGACTGGATGCCAAACTCAAGGAAAAGCCAACAGGACCAGAGAAATCAGCTTAATCACGTAATATGAAAAGATGTAGAAGCAGCTCTACCTCTCTGTTTATTAACCCACTCTGGACAGGGCCAACATTAGCAGTGCAGTGTCCCTGGGGCAGGGGGCAGGTGTGCAGCGCCACTGATTTTTGGGGGGGAGGCAAAGCAGAAAAAGGAGCTAGGAAGGGGCATCCAGAGTGTGCTGCGGCATGGAGCTGCATATTTCTCTTTTTGAATGTCATAAACACTCAGGTGTAGTACACTATCTCATCTTCAAAATTTACTTTGAACTCAACTTAAAAGAGTTGTGTCAGCTGAGCCGGGATGTTCAAAAGCTGCCTTCCTGGTTTGATGTTTACTATCAGATCTAGTTGCTTAGTGTACAAGAAATTCAAAAGGATCATACGACAAACCTGCTGACAGAGCTTTAGATGTGATTGAAGTTTAGATTACTTTCCTCTGATATATGAGCTTTTTTTCCTTCTTTCTTGGTCAAAAGATATTCTTTCCTAATCTGTAAATGTGCAGAAGACATAACTTTTTAAAGTATACTTTGTTGTTCGCCACCTGTTTTGTGATTTGATTGAAGGGATGGGATTCGCAGTTGTAAGACACTCGTACCGTGTTTATAAGCAACAGATTATGACTGGCTGTAAGCAACGGTGTTAAACCTACCTTGAAGAATGCAAAGAACATAGTATTTTGCAAAATACTAGGCTTATAAGACTGCGGTATACTACACTGGCACCTCTGATGGCTGTTTTTTGTTAGAGGCTCCTATTCTTGGATTATAGCGTAGTAGAGCCCTGAAGAGTGGATGTTCCAGCTGCTGGGAAAACACACACTGAAAAAACAAGCTTTTCTCTTGGAGTTGCCTGGAAAGGTACATGGAGAAATTGGTGAAATTCAGTGAGAAATTAGGGAGCTATTTCAGTAGACTGATGAGAGAAGTCTTCTAACAGCGTGCTGTTTGCTGAGAAGAATTGCTTCTGCTCCATGGAGCCAAGTACAGCGTGGTCCAGAGAAGTGGCTTCTTAAAGAGCTCCTCTTCTGTGGAAGCACTTGTGCAGCTTTTCTCTTTAAACAAGTGGACGGGATGAGAACCTATGTTTAATTGACGGAAAGCTTAACATTTTGTGGTATGTAGGTGGATTTCTGTGCTTTTAAAGAAGTCGGTGTGCTGTCCCATCCCTTTTCGTCTATGCAGCCCCTGGCAGGGCTCTCTAGAAATGGACGTCGTTCATCGCAGCGAGGTGCTGGCAGCTCCGGAAACGAAATACCCCCAGGCTTCCCACTACATGTTGTAACCACTGACGTGTAACCACTGGGTCTTCCTCGTGCTTTACAGGCTGTCACCGAAGGTTTCTTCTTACCGCGGGTCTGCTGAAAACATCACTAGGCACATGTTGAGGGAAACAGCCTACAGACTACTGCGGTACTAAAAGAGCGTTTTAAGAGGCTGTAGTGTTTGTGTTTCTGTGTTAAATGTGCATCTGGCACAGGAAAAGAATCCGAGCCACACATGGGGGTGGTACATCTAAAAACGCCTGGTCGTAGCCTTTATGTGCAGGTTTATGAGTCTTCAGGAGGAGAGGGAGGTCAGTCTCATTGCATTACTCAGCTTGACCAGCTCCTCTGTGTTTTGTATATATACAGGTATGATGTCTTTGTATGACAGAGCTACCTTTCCTGCTAAGGAGGCTGTTTTGAAGGGTTGAACTCTCCACATCAACTCGCTCTGTAGGAAAATACAAGTGAGATAATGGTGCACACTTAAGGGATAAATAAATATTAGGACAACAGCCTGCCATAAAGCCATTTAGAGTCATCTGTTAAGAATTAAATGAGTTTGTGAGGCCCATCAAAATGAAGCGAAGTCTTGGCTTAGCCTTTTCTTTTTTTTCTGGTTGTCCCAGAGATTTTGGGTGCCGATTCTGTAATTGGATCCCTGTGGGTGGAAAGACATATCCAGTGAATGGCTGGGGCTTTTGAAAATAGCATGTGTGGAGTGGTTTACATAATTCCTGTGTGTGGAATCGTGGCTAATTACGTAGCGAGTCAAAATATGCTTCGGAGGTGGAGCTGCTGGTGCTGTGTTTAGTTAGAGTTGTCCAGCACCCCCTAGTTCAAATCTGTTCCCATTTGCTTGTAATTTTGCCACATTTAAAATATGTTTGAGCTGAACTTTTCCATTATGAGTTTTTACCTCAGGGTGAACTTAAAAGAGAAAAAAAACAACCAAACAAACAAAAAAAAAAACAACGTTCCAGCAAAAACTGTTCAGCCATGTCTAAGCGGGAGATGTTGAAGAATGTTGTTTTTGCTGTGCCTGAAACAAAGCAGAGCCCCAAGCCTGCAGCATGGGAGCCGCAGTACCCTCCTGCTCTGCTTGGAAAAAATAAAAATAAAAAAAAGGTCTAAATTTTGCAGCAGGGTTGCTGCGATGTCAGGAGCGTGCCTGTTATTGTTCCCAAATTTGGGGCAATTTCTTAGACTTTGAAAGAATGAAGTTGGTGCATGACCCATGGGGCACTCGTGTTGAAGGCCGTGCATGCTGTGTTAACGCTGCCCCGTGCTCCGGGCTGGTGCGCACGAGGTGGGGAGCTCTTCTGGGAGCCAGAGCTCACGTCTGCAACAGAGGCGACTCAGGGTGAGGTACAGACAGGTGCAGGGCAAATCAGAGCACAGACACAGGACAGAGCCTTTGCCAGGAGGCGAGAGCAGAGCTCACACATCTGGCCCTCAAACAGGGACAGCCAGAAATAAGCTGGCCCCTCTGTTCTCCTTCATGACCACCTTGATTTTAATTTTAATTTATGGTGGTCTCAAGTTGCCTGATGCTACAGGTATGTGTTATTTCTGCATGTCCCGTAAGCCTGGCAGTTTCTTCCTGCTCTTCTGGGCTCTCCGGGGTCGGCCTTTACTCTGCATCATCACGGCAGCAACTGCAAAACATCAGCAGCGATAACCCTCAGGGCAGAAGCCCACCTGCCTCACATTTTCATGTAGGAAACAACTGCAGGGAGATATTAGGTGTCATTTTTTCTCTGCGACCTGTGGTAGCAGAAGGTGCCCAGCAGTGCCTCCCAGGAGCCACCAGCTCAGAAGACCGTGGCATCCATCCCTCCAGCAGGGCACTGCCGTGCAAGGAAATAACTCAAAGCACCACTTCCGCTGCCCAGCCTGCTGCCTGCTCAGCTGGTCTTTATCCTGTGCTTCTGTGAATATGGTTAAAAAAATACTAAGTCATACCAGGAGCTGGACAGGGGGTGAGGAGCTGCCCTCAGATGTTGCTGGCAGTGCTTTTGGAAATGGCATGGCCAGGAAGCCTGAGGAGGAGCTGCAGTGGCAGCGTGCAAAGTTGCGCTGTCTTTTCCTCATCAAATGTGGACGCTTAACGGGGATGAGGAAGTGGTGGTGGCACATCCAGGATACGTAGTGGCATGTCTTGCCTCTACGTAAATCACAGGTTTCCCAACCCTGCTAAATTCCTCCCTGATGATCCCAAGCGCTGCCTCTGCTCCGTACCTTCGCAACTGCGCTGCCCTGCTGTCTGCAGCTCCAGTGCCATGAAATTTTAATGCCTGGCTTTATAGGTTAAAGTTTGCACTGACATTTATGAGTCAGTTAAGCTTTCAACACACGCCCAGAAAGTGGCAGCCCTGAGATGAACAAGAAGCAAAGAGAAAAAATTATTGCAAGGCCAAGTGAGCCCAGACATCTCCTGATGGAGTTTTCGCTTCAGGATTTGTCATTATCCATTGGGAAATAGTGTCCTTACGCCTCAGTTTGTGCCACCAGAGCTGTCTGTACCTTGCAAAACAGCAGAGCCATTCAAAGTGCCACACAAGCCCTTCATAGCCTTTGTTTTCTTTCAGGTCCTTTGGTGTGTCTGGTGGCTGATAAATGTCAGCACGGTCACGTAAGACTTTTCAGAGCTCAATGCACGAGTCTCTTGGCTTTTTCAGTTACTGATTTATATTCTGAGCGGCACCTTAGTGTCCTGTTTGGCTGAGGCATCTCTGATTCTGCCCGTAATCCATATTTGCTGTAGGAATTCCTCAAGTGTTTGCCTTCCAGTCACTATGGTTGCTGTGCGTGGCCCTGACCTTCCCCATCCACTCGTTCATCGGTGGGAGCGAGGCACCAGCCTGCATACGGGTGGCTCTGGGTGGCTGCAGCAGTTTATCCCAAAATGTTGATGATGGTTTTATCATCACCAGAGTTACCTTGGTCCTGGCCACGTGCAACTGGTTAATTCATTTCAAAGCTGGGCAAGAATTCTGTGTTCCATGTTTCTGCCAGCAATGGAAGTCAGTGCAAACCATATGCAGTAGTGCTTGAATAAATATACTACGTCGAGCCAGGTACTGTGGTAAATGCAAACTCAGATCTGTCAGGGGTGCATTTTGCTAGCTCTTTATTTCAGTTTCTCATGTGTAAAAGTGGGCTTAATATTCACACAGTCAATTATTGCTTGTGATGCACTTTCTTATCATAAAAAAAAACAACCCTCCATAAAAGTGCCCCTGAAGAATTGTAATGGTTCTGGCTTTTCAGCACTATTTGAACAGTGTGTGCCTGAGGTTTGGGCTCACACACCAATAACAACAGAAAACAGAATAGGCTCTCATTCAGCTAGTACAGTCCATTCAGGCTGAAAAACAGAGGAACCTTGCCTGTGGAAGCAGTTTGGGAAAAGTATTTTAAAGCTACCAGGCAGTCAAAATGAAAGTTGTACAAGCAAACCGAATTCTGGCAGCCTTGTTTTCCAGGCCTTAGTGTTTAGTTAACCTGGTAGTGTGTAGGAAATAGCCGGTTATTAGGCACTGTGATGCACATAATGCCATAACACGAATTGTTCCAGTGCTCAGCATCCCTGTGCCCGGAGCACTGCCTGCGTGAGGGGCTCGGCAGTGACTGGGCAACTCTGCAAAGCTGCTGCCTCCGCTGCTTGCTCCTTCCTGTAATGCTGGCCAAAATTAGTATGTTTGATATTTGGGTGGAGGAATTTTCTTCTATTCTTGCAAATTTGAATGCCAAGTAGCATCTGATAATACTTATTTTTGCTGCTTAGAAATAGAATCCTATTATCTCAGGAAATTCTTATCACCACTAGTCATTTGATGAGAAACAATGAGTTAAAGATGATATCAAGTGTGGAAGAAACTGCTTGTCCTGAGTAAAACTGACTTATTTAGAACAAATATAGACCTTTTTTTCTTTTTTTTTTTTTTTTCTTTTTTTTCCTAGTGGATTTGAGCTTCTTTGTTCCATGATTACAAAACACAGTACAAGCATTTCCCCCACACAATAAAGCTTTTAATATATTTTTTAAGTTTCCACCTCAAAGCACATAAACCATCAGGCTTTTAAGGAAGGGTTGCTTACCGCACTTGGCCTAGACAAAAGGAAAAGTTAAGCTGTCAGATGCTCTGCCATTACTCCCTGTGCTGATTTAATTTCTCTGAAGATCTGTCTGGCTGCTCCCAAGATTCATCTTATGTCACTCATGGAGGCTTCAGAAATCATTTCAAATTCACACAAAAGCTGGATTACACCTCATTTCACCAATTTGGGCAGTGGAAAGTGTGCCACACAGCAGTGTTTTTAATTACCTCTTAGTCATTAACAGGTTTTGTTAAAATTTTAAGTTGTTTTTAATATTGCACGTGATCCTGTGGATGAAGAGAGTTCCAGCAACCTCAGGAGCTTCACAGACATCATTCAAGCTTACTGACCTTATTCCATGATTCATTTTCGACCCTTTTGCTGGTCTGAATCAATTCACTCCATTTGGAAGCAGACATTTTCTCCTTTGTGACAGAGGTGTGGTATATCTCCTGTCTACAGGTATGCTGTTGTCCTTTCAGCAGGGAGGCAGAGGCTGCTCAAGTAGTTTTCCAGTTCTGTTTAGATTTATTTTTTTTATATACATTCACTTATGTGCAGTGTATCTCCTGTGACATGCCACAGGGGGATATGCATGACAAGATGTAGGACTTGAGCCAGATATGAAGCCAGCCTGACAAAATCCCCCAGGCATCCGGTAAAGAGTAAGACACATTTAGATAAGGTTACAGGAAAAATAAATAAATAAATAAATAAAAAATCATGAATTTGGTATGCAGTCGCGTTGTAATAGATATGTGACTCAAGCTATTGCAAGAAGTAGAGCTCCCATTTCCTGAGACATGAGTGCTACATGCACAGAGGTAGGAAAAAATACTTCTGTTGTGTTCTCCTTGCATTTAAACCTACATTTATGGTAACTTAATACGCATCTAACTCTTAATTCCGCCTTGTATTTTTCCATTTTCTCCAGCCTTGAGACAAGGTTCCATATAACAAGCTTTCTAACTTCAAGCCATTAATTAAGAAACAATTACAGCTGATGACTTCTATACCATCAACTTAATTTTTCATCCTCACCACATTTCCCATTTAAATTAACTGGTTTATGGATTAACACGTGGTCATGTCTGGTGTTTTATTTATTTTTTTCTCCTTACTCTAAATCCTCCTCCGCATTTAAAGATTACTCAGAAGGATGACAATACCCCCAGAATACGCAAGGAGACACGGGGCTGAGCATTGTCTGAGCAGCAGCCTCGGGGCAGCCCTGTCGATGTATTCCCGAGCTCCAGAGTTTGGGAATGCTGCCGAACGCAGGGGGTGGAAGTTGGCTGCTTTGCCTCTTCCAGATACGTGATGGGAAATGCTCAGTCCTCAAGGACAGATGAGAACGGGATGGATTTTCCTCTCAAACATGAGGAAAAACTCGTGTCTGCCTCCTAAATTAGAATCCTTCCTGGACTGACAACGTCTGGATCCGGACCAGATTTTTAGGTTTGATTCTGACTCCACTGAATATTTACTAGTAAATATTTTGACAGGAGCGAGACATCTGGCTATACTAAAATAAAGCTGCAGAGAAATGCATTACACAACTTTTCTTTTATATTTTTCTGTATCCACGAACAGATGTAAGGGATCTCAGTGCCAAAACAGTGAAGGTTTTCATTATGTGTGTTATATCCGAGAGCTTTCTTCAAAGAGCGAGTTTTCTAGAGTTGGTTGTGCATTTTTGTTGCCTTAAACTTCAATGGCGTTGATAATTTCTTATTGACACTTTTATATAGCCTATTAGCTTAACTCTATTAACTTGTTTTGTCTTTTATTTTAGATAGTCTTCGGAGTGTGTTTTTTTTTTATAAACACTCTCTACTGCCATCTAGCACTTCAAAACTTAGTGATAAATAGCTTTAGTTCACAAAAAAAGCCCGTAGTTAGAGCTTGGCACCCACTTTTGAGAGAAAATAGTGTCACTGCCTTCTGGGAATAGCTGTTTTGGGATATGAACCAGCCAGTGGACCTAAACAAGAGGCGTGGGGCTGGAATTTTCGGCCTTGGGGTCACCCTACCAGGGAGGAGCCGTCCCCATGGATGGTTGGGGACCGCAGCAAGACGTACCAACAAATGGGGTCCCTCCCCAACGGATACTTTGACTATTGCTATACAATAATAAAATGCGTCAATCTTCTAGAAAAGCAAATAATAAATAGCTTTTAGCTAAAATAATATTCCTTCCTGGTGTTTTGTGTGTGTTTTCTTTTGGTTTGTTTTTTTAAATCTGTGTTGAGTCTGCAAGGGATGTGCATGTTTCAAGCTCTTGGCACCATCAGGGAAAGTACAGCAGGAATACACCCTGAACTCCAGCCTGTTTATCTCCTCAAGACCATGTTACAACCTAGTAATTAATTATTTTTTATGCAAAGCCCAGACATGCATGGCAGAGTTCAGAATTACAATATATATTCATTTAACAATGGATTTCTCTACTGCTTTCTGGGACAGATATAATTCCCATGCTTTTCATTACACATGCTATTTAAATCTTGATCCTGAATTCTTATTAAAAATGATGAATTTTGACCTCAAGGTCTAATACCCAGTTTTGGAGACAAGGTGCTTGATGTGATTTCCAGAGGATTATTTTTAAGAGCATTCGTAGATTAGATCTTTGCAAATAGTTGAGGGATGTGCCCAATGAACCTTGTCTGCTGGCTTTTCGACTGCCGTTCGGCATCCAGATTGATTTTTATTCTGTAGTCCTTGACAGTGTGTAGTTTCATGGCACAGGGAGACATCTGATATTTTTATTATCCCTTTCTTGAACCAGGAATGTCACAATACTTTTTCTGCTGACTTTCACTGGACTCTCTCAATACTTGAAGGCAAAATTGTTTCTCATTGAAGTTTCAAGAGCCCATAGGGCTCATTCCAAACGCTGAAAGGATGTTTTTCAGCTGGGCTTGTTTTTAAACATGAATGTTTTTAGACTGCTAGCCTCCTGCATTTGTTAGCCACAATTTGATCTTGATCCCCGGCCACAAATCACCAAGGCTTTCCCAGGGGAGCCGGACAGCACGAGGTAAAGAGTTCCTGTGTGCTCCTTGGGGTGCTTCTGCTCATTCCCTCATTCTGCGGTAAATACAAGGTAATTCAAGGTAGTGTACCCCTCAAGGGAAGAAGGGTGAAATGCCTCTGCTCGGAGACTCATCGGCACATGGCGATGTGAGATGTGGAGCTGGCTGGCAGCGGAAAGGAAGAGGTGACCATGGCCCCGTTACACAAAATAACCGCATGCTCATCGTCTGCACATCGCTGTCTGCTGTGAGTGGGCCCATTTGGGTGTAGTCAGTGAGGTCAGCAGCCGAACCCATTTCCAAGCCCCAGCTTGCACACAGCACGGCGAGGCACGCGGCGGTGCATCCCCGGGGCGAGTAGTGCATGCAAGCCAGCGGTTACGCTGCACTTCCATTCAGCCTTGGGGCGAGCTACACGCGGACGTCAGCTTTTGTTTTGTGCTTTAAAGTCATCAAAATGCAGAGTTACATGAGGCAATGATTGTTTAATAATCGGCTGATCTTAAGAGTGTTTTGTTGTACCGCACCGAGTTGGTATTTGAGAGGGTTTTGTTGAAGTTACAAAGCATCTACGCTTTTGGTTTGGAAATTGGTAAAAGCATGTGGCATGGCTTCAAGCACTGAGTGCTTTCAGATGCTGTTCTGTTCCTTTGATTATTGAAAATGATTCCTGCACAATCCTGCTAATTTTCTCTTTGTACGCCTCCAATTTCAGGAGACTGTTAGAAAGTCCATCTATGCAGAGTGCTTATTGCCGCTGCGAGAGAGATTTTTGCAGAGCCAAATTTGAGCAAATGCAGTAATTTCCAAGGATTTGGAACATTTTCTTCCTGCATTTCTTCCCCCATTTTTTTTCTTTAACGTTTGCGCGCACGTGTGAGCAACATTTACAGAACACACACGCTATTCCTCCTCTGCTCTGTAGCAGCCATCGTATCCCACCGGATGGTTTAGCACCAGCTCCATCCTGCTTCCCGGCACCCTGCGAGCTGCATGTAGGGAGCAGACACCCAGAAAAGGCACCCCAAACACCGGGGGTCATTAGGCACAATCACACACGGTCCTGAAAAGCCCAGGCACTGAGGGCAGAGACATTTTTCCCACCGTTGGGTTTCCGGTGCTTTGTACCTTGTCACCTGAAATCATAGTACAAACACTGATTAATCTTAACGCCGTCTGAACGTGATAGGTGTATATTATTTTATCCCTCTTGATGGAAGGGGAATCTGTGACTAATAAATTAATCGATTTGCTTGCTGGCAGTGGTGGAGCAAAGTATAAACCTGGGTATCCCGATACCTGCTCATTCTAACACGAGATGTACTTACCCTCTGGAGTATTCTTCACTACAACAGGTAGGATTCCTTTGCCTTGGAGAGGGAAAGAGCCTTTTTCAATACTGATTCACCTTACAGTTTTTGCCCGAAATAACATTCGGCATATTCTATTAAACTATGTTGTTTTAAGTTCTGGTCTCTCCCAGAAGAAAACAATTTGGAAGAAAACATCAACATTTTGCTGCATGTAAAAAAAAAAATAAATAAATAATGTTTCATGTAAAAACAATATTTAAACTTGTACTTGGAAAGTATTTTAAAATAGTAAAAAGCAGAACTAAGAAAAAGTGTACTGTTTTGTTACACAGGGTACTCTTTCCAGCAACTCGCTTTCAGAATTTGAAATGAAATGTTTTACATCTCCGTGAATTACATTTCACATCCAACCTCCCCCGAGTCAGTGCTACAGACACCAAAAAATGTTGTTTACAAATTTGTGTTGCAGATTTAGCATCTTGATTTCTTATCACAGTTTTTACATACATAACAGGTTTTCTCCTCACTGAAAGAACACTGAGCTTCCTGGCACTGGGGAAGATACGTGTTTCGGATCCACAGGGAATGGTTTCCAGAGCCAGATCTCATTCCATCCATTTTGACTGTGGTGTTGAAATGGTGGGCCCACCTTTCTTCTCCTCTGTCGTTACTTTTTTTTCAGAGCAGATCTCTGTAGTTGCTGTATCATAGCAAAATTTACCATGCATTATACCAACACTAGATTGAAACCCAGCGTATTAAGTCACAACTGTGCATTTTTCACATGATCTGAAATACCAGAGCACTTAATCTCTTGATCATCTTTTTTTTTTTTTTTTTTTTTTTTTTTTTTGCTTTCATATGTCTTTTTTTTCCCCTCAATACCACTAGAATTAAAAGGGAAAAATAAATCTTCTGCCTGTCCCGTGGTCATTCATCTCCCCCTCACGTTGGGAATGCTGGTGCCAGCGCCTTCCTCCTCTCCCCAGAAGCACAGATGAGATCAGTTGGGTTGGGTTGTGCTCCTGTGCCTCCGCGTCCTCTCCTGGTGATCGCTGCCTGGTTCTGAATTCAGAAATAGCTGTGGACTTACTGGCATTTGCACAAGAGTTGCTGGTAAGAATACAAAAGTAAGAAAAAGAAAAAAAAATCCTGACTGCCCATCCATAAATATTTCATTCTGGTCATTTTGTACGCATTTCTTGATTCAGGGGGAGTGTAACATCCTCCTACAAGCTGTGCCACATAGCTTGGGGAAAGGGTCCAGTCCTACGGCCCCTGCTCCTGCAAGCGTTTACCTGTGCTCAGCTTGGAGTGCAGGAATCAGGAATTTGTTCCACAGAGGTCAGCACATGCGGAATAAACCACCCATCTGGATGAGTGCTCCTGCAGGGGGCTGGTGCCTCAGTGGGTGTGCGAGCTGCTCTGTGCCTGGGCTGAAGGGAGACCAGGATGGGTCTTCTGCTCCTGCTCAGCCCTGTGTGAACTGAGCTGGACAGGGCACGGCCACCAGTCACCTCTGTTGATTTGGGCAAGGTCTCTTCTGCGAGTCCATCGAGGGACCTAAGGGTTTATCAAAGCCTTTGTCTTTTTAAGAGGCAGTAAATACTCAGAGCTCCCTTCTGACTTCCCGTGCAGTTGTTCAGGATCAGCACTCACAGAATTTAATTGCTCTATGACATGTTTTTTCCCATTGTCTACCAGGGATTAACATGGTGACTAAGTTCGTTATTGATTTCTGTGAAAACAATGAGGGAAGATGCCCCTGATCTATAGACAAGCATTTTATTATTTTTGAGTATACATTTTTGGTAGCTTTCTTCTGCTGCTTCAGAACAAACAAATGGCACGGATCTCTCTGTATCCATTTGGGAATACATTTCAGTCTTTACCAAAATGTTGTGGTAATAAAATGTTTTTGTTTGTTAAAATGTTCTCTGCTTTATTTATAAGCCACAAATGTGTCTTCCCATTTTGACTCTCACAAAAGAAGAAATTTTCCAATGTGCCTTAAGTTTGTTAGTTAATTCAATATGATGCCAATCAGATATTCTCCGAGAATTGCATAAATAATCTTTGGGGGCCCATGTTTTGCATGTCTGCGTAATATCCAACATAATTTTAAAGACTGTGGTGCTTGGGGATGGAATTGGAGGAGAAAATGTTTGAAGAGGATTTATAATATTTACTGCAATAAAGAAATTTAGGGATTACTCAAAGATCCTGTCAGTATTTGGGTCAGAAATATAGCCCCGGGGTATTAGTATGATAGGCAAGTAGAAGCATTAGGCTGTATTAGTGATTTAGCTATCATAATAGCACAATAGTCTATCATGTGATGGCTAGCGCACTAAACATTTATTGTGGATTAGCAGTGAAAAACGCGCAAGCTGTCTTGCAAACAGACCAGAGGTGGCTGTTATCCCTTTTACTGGGTCTGTCCTGGAAGGTGCACGTTTGAGGTGCAGAAATCTATTACCACAGCGGAGAAAGACAAAGTCGTTTCCCTCTCAGTTAATTAGAAAAGGAAAATGTTGCTTCACTCACAATGATTAACAAAATAAGTAATGATTGACCTATTCTTCTAGGAGAAGGAATCTTTGAGCGTAAGCAGCTCATGATAATTTAGATAGGTGTTTTGGGGAGCCATTTTAATAGCGCCTCTGAAAATGGTAACTATAGATGGAAATTTTTATTATGTTTCCAAATAATGATTTTCTGTGTTGTGATTCCATCTAAATCCTTTTGCCTACTCTAACAGAAAAAAAAAACCTTAATCCATATGAATATTGAAAGACTGCTAGAAACAAATTGAGTTTTGTCTGATGTCTCTGAGTGTTTTTTCCATCTCATAAACATGTATTTTTTTCTGAAGGAAACCAGAGATAATAGGCAAAAGTCTGCTACTCCTTTTTCCTTTGTAGGACTGGAGTTTAGATCCTTTGATCCTCCCCTCCTTCTCCATGACCTCTGGTAGGGTCTTAAAATTATACATTCCAGATTACACCTCCACAATTTTCTGTCCTGGGATGATGAAAGGATTTGCGTATTATGATAATAATGTAAAGGATCCTTTTGGAGCCTAGTTAGTATAGCTAATTTGAAACTACAACAAAAAAATGTAATTTCCAAAGCAAATTACAATATTCATAAAGTGTTAAACAGATACCTAACTAATTTCTAATCGCTCTTGTATTCCTCAGTATCTAGCACTGGCCTTTTTTTTCGGCCTGCCTGCTTGCTCCCATTTAATTTGTCCTTAGCTGTGTGCAGTGGATTAGCATTTCATCAGGGTGGATTAAGATTGAGCTGACACTGGAGCTTGCTTTTTTATTTTTGTATGTGTGCGTGGGGACATGCGGGTGCGTGCACGTTTCGTTATCTCACTGCTGATTCCTGCCGCGTGCTGGTGCGGTTGGGAGCGGTGAACTTAGGAGGAAGGCGACAACCAAAACAGATGAAAAACGTGTAAAAAACAACGTGTAAAAACATATATATAATGATTCCCGGGGGAGAAATTGCTTTGAGGTTGCTGGCTGGGTCGGTGCAGGAGATTTCATCGGGCTGAAATGATGTCACATGGAGCGAAGGCTTTAGCAGTTTTATTTAGCTCCTAATCCCCGGCACTGCTCGGCCAGTTGTCCATGTGAGCGCGCCATCCCAAGCGGCAGAGGATAAAGCATCTGGGCTGAGCACGGCGGCCCTCTTCCACGGCCGCGCTGCACGGAAAGCCCTTCCTCCCGCCAGCCTGGAGCGAGGCCGGGTTACAGCGCTGCTGTATGCTTTGCCTGCTAAAGTTTCGAAGAATTAATAATTCAGGCGACACTCGGAAAGATAAAACCACCGGTGGGCTTGTGAAGGGAGGGCTCACGCCGGGCACGGTCTGGTTTTGATGCTGGCCGGGGAAGCGGTGAGAAGGAAGGTGCCTCCTCTTTCTCCATCCCAACGGGAGCAAGCGGTGCCGTGGCGATGCCCATCCCCAGCAAGCACCCCAACATCGGCCGCTCGCAGAGCTGGGATGCCGCCGGCTGGTACGAGGGCGCCTGGGAGGGCGAGAACGCCTTCGAGTACCAGAGGCCACCGGGCCGCAGGAGCTCCCTGACCTACGGCGCCAGCGAGGGTGGCTGGTACGAGCCGCTGGGCCTCCGCGCCAACGATATCATCTTGCAGGGCGGCGCGGAGCTGAAGCAAGAGGCGTACCCCTACCAGGATGCCGCCTTCGCCCCGGGCCCCCTCAGGAAGGGCTCCGTCCCCGACTTCGCCTACTGCGACCGGCAGGCAGCCATGGCGGGCCGGGGCACCCAGGACTACTACAGCGACCCGTCCCTGGCGGCTAGATCGCCCAAAGACCCCCGCTGCTACCAGGCGGTGAGCCGGCCACCGGCGGGCTACGGGGTGCCGGGCAGCCGGCTGTCCTGGGACCCGGCCTCGGGCCGCCCACCCATGCCCCCGGAGGCTGCCCGTCTCTACAGGGACCCCAAAGCGGCGCTGGACGGGCAGCGGCTGCGCAACAGGGACGTCTCCCCGGCGCGGTATGGCGCGGAGCCCCCTGGCCTGCGGTACGCAGCGGAGCCCCCAGCCTTCCCCGGCCGGCCGGCCTACGGCGACGGGGCAGAGCGGCCGCCCGAGCCATCGGGGGGCAGGCAGGCTGCCCCCACCTGCCTGGTGGTGGACCCCAGCAGCGGCTACGGGCCGGGCCGGGAGGGCACGGGCACCAAGGGACCCTACGACAGCTACGAGGCGGTGGCAGCAGCCCCGTCCCACCCGCCAGTGCCGCCCGCTTTCCCCGGGCAGGAAGGGAAGAGGAGCTTCGACCCCGAATTTGTGGCGCTGCTGCGTGCGGAGGGCGTCTCGGAGAGCACCTTCGCCGCCCTGCTGCAGCAGGGCTTCGACTCGCCCAACCTGCTCGCCATGATGGAGGAGAACGACATCAAGTCGGTGGCGCCCAACCTGGGGCAGGCCCGCGTGCTGTCGCGCATCGCCCACAACTACAAGGCGGAGATGCAGCTGCAGCGGCAGGAGCGGAGGAGCGGGGCGCTGCGCCCCCGGACCCGCTCCAACAGCTTCAGCCACCGCAGCGAGCTGCCGGGTGACTACGGGGCACCCCTTGCCTCGGGGCCAGCCGCCGATGGCCCTACAGCCCCACAGCCTCCTCTGCAGCCGCCCTCCCCGAGGGCAGGGGAGATGCATCGGAGGCCATCCAGCGCCCCGACCCAGCACCTGCTGGAGACCACCACCTACCCAGCCTCCGCTGGCGCACCGCAGGGGCCGCAATTCCTCCCTGGTTCTGGATACAACACCCCACTGCCTTGCAACGTGCACCCGCGGCCGGCCTCCACCTACTGCGCTCCCACCGGCACGCCGATGACCACGGCCAACCTGCACGCCAGCCCCAAAACGGCGTACCCGACCACGTACACCGTGCCCATGGAGCTGATGAAGAGGGAGAGGACGGTGGCCTCGCCGGCCCCCAGCCCACATGGCAGCCCGCAGCTCCTCCGCCGGCCTGGTGCGCCAGGGGATGGCCTGACCCCCACCGGACCCACGTTCCCTGCTCAGCTCTCCCCGTACCCGAAGCTCAGCCGGCGCACGGGGCCGCCCGTCATCGTCTCCACAATGGCATCGCCCGAACCAAGTAATTCCCTAAGGGTCTTTGTCCATGCGGTAGTTTAGAACCACCTCGTTGTTGCTTAAGTGAACCCCTAAAAAAAATGCAGGCAAATATATTTGGGTTTTGTGCCAAATAGTAGGCACTCTCCTGTTTAGAAAAAGAGAGAGGAGCCCTCGCGTAGGGCTACGCAGATCTAAAGATGCTGGTTCTCCCTCTGCAGTTAAATTCTCAGTATTTTATTTGCTTAGCTAACTTCGGTTAAAAGTGAGTGGTATGTCAGATAATGCTTCCACAGTTAATCTTGGCGTTCCTGTTGTTTGTAGAGAATGGGAGATTAGATACTGCGCTCGCTGAGCAATTAGGACTACAGGGTTTGCTGCAGATTGACTTTTTACCACTGTTATCAGGCACAAATGTGTTCCTCGGAGGAAATGGTTAGCATTGTTTTGACTAAATTCATCAGATAGCTAATGGTGTTATTTGAGAATCGACTTACCTTTGGCCATTACCTAAGTCTTTTCTTATTATTATTAATTTGCTGTTTTATCAGGCATATAAAATAAAACCCCTGATTTCCTCCTAGAGATGCCTATAAGGGAAGCGATATAGCTGTTAAAGTAATAGGACTGTGCTTAAAACTAAAAGCCTGTCATTAAGCCCTGGAACAATAAGAATGAACGGTGGCTCCTCTCCTCCCCTTCCCTTTCCCGAAGCGCTCAGGCCCTCGCTGCTGAGCTACGGGGCCGGGGATGGGAGATGTGCCCTGCTGATAATGCCCCGAGCCCAGCAGAAAGGAGCCACCACAAACACTCAGTAAGAGGAAATTTGGAAAATGCAATCATTTGTGGCTTGACTGGCTTGAGAAATGCGCAGAGAAACCCTCAAAATTTTTTACCCGGGAGTGAGTCCACGAGCGGGGAATTTGCTCTCGGCGCGGTTTAGCAGAACTGCCATACAAACAAGCCTCGAACAATGTAACCTACGAGCGCACGCACAAAGCCTTATTAAAAGTATACCATTTATAGGCATGGAAACGGTGCCAAGCCGGTGATGACATTCCACAGGAATCTAAATAAAGAATGATTTTGCGAGTGGAAATGATAAAGTTGTCAAAATGCAGACGTTTGGCGCACCCCTTTCCCTAGCTCACCATAATTACACAGCTAGAAAGTGGATGCCATTTCTTTCATGCTTCTGCATCCTTTATGCAGCTGGCGCAGCGCGCTGATTTATAAAAAACACTTAAATATTAGGCAACGCGCTTTGTGTTGACGTGGATCACGGGCAGCAGTAGTACACCCAGGCAGTATTTTTAAACAAACAATTTCCCAAAGCCTGGGAAAAAAAAAAAAAAGACGGAGTGGTGGCGTAAGGTGGGGAGCACGGAGCTGGTCGTCTGTTTGCGGTCGGTGCCGCCGCAGTGAACGCCCTGGCGCGAGGCACCGCTGGGGAGCAGCCTCCTCGGGCAGGACAATCAGACCCCTCTGCCGTTTGTCTCCTAGGTAAATGCAAACCGTATTGTCTTAAAAATCTCGATATTAGCCATTTTCTGGGAAAGAATTACCGGTGCGCAACAAGAGGAAGCTGGCAGCGTTTCTGTGCTGCTGAGCTCTTTCTCACTACTCGAGCCTCTTTTTTTTTTTTTTTTCCCCCTACAACCAACTCATTTGCATGAGGATGACATTTGTTGCTCCAGTAATTTCATCTGATAATGGCCAGCTTGCAAAGCGGATCTGAAAACATATTCCTTAATTATGTGTTGCTAAGCAACGAGAGGGTTTGGCCATAATCACAGAAAGATTATCTTCTCATTGAAGTCCCTGAAAGGTTTAGCTGAAGTAGGACCTGTAAAATTGTCTTCATTTTTATTTATTTCCCCTTTTTATTTTCCAAATAAGCCTGAGAGGTTTTCTTCCCGTTAAACTATATTTTAGAAGTAGAAGCCAAGGTAAGACCCGCTGCAAACGAAGGGCTGTGATTAGGAGTGGAAGGCGTGGCGGTTTCTAGGTGTTGGAGCCGTGTTGAGGAATTACTCTTTAAGGAACACCATTGCTAAGGAGTGTTCACACTTCCACGCGAGGTGATAAACGAGCACTCCAAATACGCGAGCGTGTTTGTAAAACATTGAGCGGATGGCAGAAACTTGACTAAATCCAGGAAAATCGTATTTACCGGCAGGAGGAGGAAAGATGCATTTTTAGGAGCCAAGAGCCTTCTCCAGGCTGTACCCTTTGCAGTGGATACGTGAGTCACGAGGTGAAAGCAAGCTCAGCGTTAAACTCTGTCTCTAAATGGCTGCAAGTATTTTCTGTCGGTGTAGGTTGATGTCTGGTCGGTCAGCAGGGGCTTGTAAAATGTCTGTTGTAGTCCACCGATGTTTGGAAGCTTGGTATATGAATAGGAGTTTAAAATAGATCATTTTGTGGGGTTTTTGCTTGTTTTTACAGTCTTGTTGGGCTATGTGTAGTAGTCGTTTAAAATGAGTGTTTCTAGACACCCAATTTGTGATTTTGGTGCCGAGGCGCTCCGTGTGGATCCTGCACAGCTGCTGCTTACTTTGGGGTTGGGCAGAGGACGCGTGGCAGGGACACGGCTCCTGCTGCCCCGGGCATCCAAGGGCAGGGACCTTGTCCTGGGCAGGAGCACGGGCACGAGCCGAATGCTTGCAGGCCCCTCGCACTGGTTTGGGGAGGTGGGGAGAAAATCAGCCACGGGACCTAGTGCTAAAATATCTGGGGGTTGTTGAAATAATTGTTAAGGAAAAGCAAGACCATTTGCCTGGTGGATTGCATGAAGGTGGATGACCACCCTCAGCACGTTGCAGTGGTGGCAGGAGACGACAGCGACGTCTCCATCCCGGCATCCCCCCCGCTGGGGTGCTGGCAGAGCTGCTGCTCCTCGTGTCGTCCAGATTTTGTGTGGAATGGCTCCCTGGGGGAGAAACGCCCTCGTAGCCTGCTGCTCCTGCTGCCTTGCCATGCCCTGCGTCACGGGGAGTGAACACACCAAGTCACCTCAGTGGTGAGCAGGAAAAGACCCTGCTGCCAAGCTGGAGTGACAAAACCATGTCAGCCGGCGGGCTGCTGCCAGGGCGGGCTCGTGGCCAGTCTCCTGCTGGAGTAGGTGGGAATGCAGGGCGATAAATCCTGTAGGCCAGCAGAGATGGTGAGTGCAGACCGTTAAATGGTCACTGCTCAGATTGCTTGAGCCACCTCTCCAAAATGTTGCATTTTCAAATGAGTATGTTTGCTAGCAGTCTGACTGTATTACTCAATTTATATTTTGTCTCCAATTTTTCAGTCTTAAAGCAGTCAGCTGATGAGAAGTCTTGTAGTTTTGTAGCTAGCCTACACTTCTACCTCAGGAGGAGTCTGTCCGATTTGTGTTCCCGATGCTGGAGTGAGGGAGCTCCAGCAAGGAACTGTCATTTACTGCAAACGTGCGTCTTGGATGGTTGTTCAGACTGTACATAAGACGCAAAAGCAAATGGTGATGGAGTGGGGATGGGGTGGGGAGCGGGGCTGCCCCATAAAGTTAAGGAGTTACTGTAAGGAAGAAGTGAGGCTACTTGGCTGCCAAGCCAGGTAAGATTTGGTTAAAATCCTGCCCTTTTTCTGCACGGGGAAAGTGAGGCTGAGGGCAGCCGCCTTCCCTGCACAAGTAATTCTCCCCGGTGTGAAGGGGACTCATCTTCAGTTTTATCAGCTTAGAGCCCAGCAAGAAATGCCTTTCGCCGTGATTAGCTTAGCTCTGCTTATACTGTTTAACACTTGACGGTGATTCTTTTATTGGCATTTTCCACCCTGTGACAGACAAAAAATTGCATTAACCACGCATCAGTTGCAGGCTGAAGCTTTCTTTTGGGCAACCCCCAAAGCAGAGGAGGGCATAGGCAGGGGCAGGAGTCTTGACAGTTTTTCAAGGGGGGTTACAAGAGCTACATTTGCCCATTCTTTTAAGAGTAACGTGTTGAAATTGTATTAGATTTTTATGGGCAGAGAGAATATAGCAGCGATATTTCATACACAATGTAAATTTCATGAGCATTTGTTAATGTTGGTTTATTCCCTGCCCAATGTACCATACAGCGGACAGGTCAGA
Source organism: Nettapus auritus (assembly GCA_011076525.1). Classification (NCBI taxonomy): domain Eukaryota; kingdom Metazoa; phylum Chordata; class Aves; order Anseriformes; family Anatidae; genus Nettapus; species Nettapus auritus. Next base: position 33,376,623 of record CM021770.1, on the reverse strand, counting down.
AATCAGCTGCAGGTTTTCTTCCCCGCATCTTCTACACAGACTGTAGCATGTAATCACAATGTATACATGTAAAGCAGCTCAATTAACAATGCAGGCTGAAACAGCACCAAAGCGAGCTCCATGTACTGAATAAATCTGATTTAATTTGCACATTGACCTGACAGACCATAGCAAGTCCTTGGAGCCATTCCCAGCTACTGCGTTACTCCAGGTGAAGTGTGTCTGGCAAAACCCTGGGCTAATTGTTTTAACTGGGGTTGTAACTTCCATACGAAAACATTTAATTGAAGCAAGCAGACGTGTCTTGCTAGTGTCTGCTGTCCTGACAGTCACCGCGTCGTTCGTGAGACACTGATCTGCAGTGTGATACGGGTATTAGGTGGAAATAACTCGCGTTGAGTTTGGGAAAGCCTTAGAAAGGCTCACACAGACCTGGCTCGGCGTAACGTGCACGCACGGACTCTCACCAGCCTCCTTTTGGCAGATGAGCCTGCAGATGTGTGTCGTGTGGGGGTCTTCACATCCACGTTACCACAGCTGCTCTCATTAGAAGGGCGAAGAGCTGAACAGTGTGCGAGAGAGGTGCTGGAAACTACCTTGATAAAACATGGACTGTCGTGGTCAACACGCACACACAATTCACTGATTGCAGAAAGTACACTTTTAAAACATTTTTTCTGAAGGTTGAAATGTGCTTTTTATAATGGCTTTATCAAAAGCAATATAAAGCGTCATACTCATTCCAGGTACAGTCCGTTGACTTGAGTTCCATGACAATAACAACGAATTTGGCCTGACAGAGGAGAACATGTTGTCAGACACACAAGTGTTGTCATCTTCAATTTACACTTCCCTTTTACCCCGTGCCTGGAGTTCTCTATCACCGTTAGGACTTTCATATATCCAGATCATTCTTGGACTCTATTTGCTGGCATTTTTTTTTTTTAGCTTTCTCATAAGTAGTTTCCATAGCTACAAACTTAGTGTTCACAGAGGGAAAAAAAAAATGTAAAGGTTTCTGATCATTATTGTATTAAACATTTTTTTGTATTTCTACTGCTCGTCTTCCTCACAGTATTGCGCTGCAGAGCAGCTTAATGAAAATGCCACACAACTGAATTCGCTGTTAGTTTTAAAAGCGAAAGTGGGTGCGGAGCTGGATCCTTAAAAAGCAGAAGACCAAAATCATTAAGTCACTGATTTAGAATAAATGTTGCAGACGTGGGACATAGATTAGTGAGCGTTATATATAGCATCTGGCAGACGAGCCTTTGACTTTTGCACCTAAATCGAACCTGACGTTAACAGCATTCCAGTGGCTTTTGGTAAAGAAAGCTAATTTATAATCTCTTGTCTGCTGTTCCCAGTGCTTTGCTGAGATGAATGCTGCTCGCTGCCTCCTTCACGTGTTGTTTTCCCGATGCAGTATTAGTTTCACCTCTCCGGTAGAGCCGTGGCAGCGGCGCTGGGCAGCCAAGCCTCACGACGGCCGCGTGCATCCCCAGGAAGGGCTTGGCCAGAGGAGTGCCCTGGAAGCGAGGCAGGACCCTCGCCCCCTGCACTGGAGCAGCTTTGTCCAGCCAAACAGGAGGTTTGTGAGCGGCTGTGCCTGGCCGGCGCGACCGCCAGGGCCGCGTCCGGGGGCCTTGCCTCCTGCACTCCCAATCCAATTAGCTGCTGCAGAGCAGATGGAGCGGATTAGGGCCCGGCTTTCCTTCCTCCGCCCTCTCCCCCAACGCGAGGGGTGTCGAGGCCAGCAATCGGCTTAAACGCAGATCTCACGGCACGTCCAAACGCGGCCCCAGCCCTGCCTGCGTGGGCCCACCCTGCGCCCCTTTCCTTGCGTCACGGCAGCCCCACGGTGCCGGGTCCAGGCTGCAGGTGGCTGGAAGACCTCGACCTAACCTCAAATACTGACATAAACCGCCAATAACTCATTCTATGTTTTATTTATGTATGCTGATACATACACAGATGAAAATGGGAGGAAAAACTCTCAAAAATGTAATGGGTATATTAGTCACTACCCATTTGGGTCAGCACTTGTGCGCAGTCAGAAGCGTGTGCCAGGAGTGGTTTGGTTTGGTTATCAAGCAGTTTGTTATTTCCGAGGTTGTCGTACTGATTTGCCGAGCAAATAAACAGCAGGGACTTTGCTCAGACAGCACGCACTACAATCAGTCATAATTTCGGTTATACTTTCAAAGAAAAAAGTCAGAAGAAAATAAAAACAGGTCCCATTGAAACGTTTGGGATGTGAAGGTGGTGCCGCATCAGGAGCTGCGGGACTGTGGGCTGCAGACACCTGCTGGTGCACCCTTGACATCTTTGCTTGTCTTCTTAAGCCCAGCACGTTTGCTGACGCTCGTTCTAACGCTGCAAATCCCAGGGTAGTTTCAAGCTGCCTCCTACACACTCCTCTTACTGACGGCGTGGATTATCAGCCTTTTCTTGTGACAGCCTCAGCTCTTTTTGTGGTCTCTCACTGTCAGCGACAGAGTGAGAAAAAAGCAGGAATGGAAACGTCACATGCAGTGGTTTGTTGTGTGGTCCGCCTTCCTCTGAATGCTTTATTATAGTTTTTAATTAATGTTCTCATGGACAGCAGAGAGCTTATCAGCACCTAGACCGTCCCGTTGGGACACTGGAGTAAAGGAGAGCCTGACCACAGCTCCGCACCCTCCTGGCAGGAGCTGCAGTTCCTGCTGGTCTCCAGTTTCCCTGTTATTTAATTCTTGCTCCTATCCAGCAGATCTGAATACAAGTGCAGGTTGTTAGCTTAAAGGCTGAAACGTTTGGGTTAGGGATCTGAAATGTCCCCGTCTGACTTGTTGCAGTGGATGTGGTTCAGTTCCTCAGCAGTCAGGGCAGAAAGGTCCTGAAGACCCATGCAGGACAGTGCTGAGCAGCCTGTCGTGCTCTGCTTTGGAAGTTTTCCTCTTCCAGCCCACATTTATTCGGCGATTGGAGGTGTTCTCTGACTTGCTGTTCACCCTCACATCCCACCAAGGTGCACCATCTCCTGAGTGTGCCCTGACCAAAGGGCGAGCCTGCGCGCTGTCTCACTGGCACACGACATGAGAGAGCAGCGATGGGGCTTGTTCTAATACTTTCCTAATTTTCTGAGAATTTCTTTCCAGAAAAGCATTTTTCAAAACAGGGCAGTGAGTGAAGTTGTACTTCCATCTGAACAAACGGCAGTTTTGCCACTGATTGCCACAGGAGAAAGATTTTGCCCTCTCCTACAAAGGCAATCAGCTCCACATAAGTTACTTTTAATGCATTTCTTAAAATTAGGTCTCCAAAACCAATGGTTTCTTTAAGCAAGAGAAGCTGTAAATTTTGTGCATTGAATGCCCGTGCATTATTAAAAATAATAGGTTATATTTGTCAAATGGATAATGAGTAGGTTTCGTTCTCTGTTTTTCAGTATTTTAATGAGTACAGGAAATGTTTGCTATTTATTTGCTTTCAGATTTTACCGAGGAGCTCTGGAGATAATTGTCAAGTTTCCAAGTGCGTATCAATATTTCATGAAGTGCTGTTTTTCCTCTGTACATTAAGGAGTTAGGTTATTAGCACGGGAACTGTGACCGACGGTCTGAAGCAACACATGAAAAGGAGTTCCACCTAACCCTGGGAAGTTTGTGATTGAAAATTTCTGCAACAGGGCCGACGTGTGAAATAAACACCAGCGATACGGAAGGCAGAACGTCGTTCTGGCTGGAGGATTCCTGTCTCCATCGGTTCGGCAGGGTGACACGCAGCCTCTCCCAGAGCTGGAGCTTCCCTCCACCACCCCACCACCTCCTGCAAACATGCACAGCCAGCTCCTGGCCCCCTGTCCGTGCAGGTCATGCTTTGGAAAAAAAAAATAATACACACAACTCCAGACTTCTTACCACCAGCACATTAAATGCTGTTGAATTATTGAAGCCCAAGGGCTGTTCTGCACCGCCGTTGACTGCTCACCTTTCGGCTCTCTCTGCGTGGTCAGCCTGGCTCGGCCGGGTGGTGCTGGCGGTGTGCTGGGAGCTATTGTTCTGGTTTGGATGCGTGCCACCGGGAGGTGTGTTGGTTGTGCACGTGATAGGATGTTTCCCCGTTCTTTGCTTCTGATATTTCAGTTGTACATGAAATCCTGATATTCCTGTTCTCGTTACCATTAGGCTGCTTACCACGTTTGTGTTTTACTCGACCTCAAACCCAGGTGTGCCAGACTGGCCTCGGCTCCTGTGAATGAAGTGCTAAGCCAGCCTGTCTAGTTCACTGCAATGCTCTCAAGAAAAAAATGAAATTAACTTACAAGGTGAAAGTGATTCGTAGATGTGGACCCACCGTGCTCTGCTCTAGACTGTGCTGTACAAAAATAATTGATAATCTGTTGTGGCTTTTTAAGAACAACTGGGTTGCCATGCATGCTTCACTGGTCACAGCTGAGTGGTAGCTGTGCAAAGAGCAAAAATGGAGACTTTAACTAAGTGCAGCCTGGAGCGCTGGGATGGAGAGCTGGAAGGTGGCTGAAAGAGCACCCAGGTCTACTGAAACCAAAAGTGCTTGAGAGGCAGATGTCATTAAAGCAGAAAGGAAAAAAACACAGGGCGCTTACACCTCTGAGAAGGAGCAGGGCTGGATTTGCCTGGCCTGTGGGGCAGGAGGCACACAAGGAGCTTGCTCGGCTGCTCCAAGGTAGGAGCACGAGTAGTAGATCCCCAGAAGTGTCAGAAGACATCAGAAGAGGCATATCTGCCTGGCTGTATTTTGGGTTGATTTTAAGACGAATGACAATGTGGGCTACAATAAACCAAAGCAGGTCGCTTGCAGAAAGCTAACGGCAGCATGAATCGTGGTAGCAGCTGAGGAGGAGAAAGAGAGATGGCATTTGTACAATATTGGCATGGCAAGAGTGTGTGGAGATAATGAATTTCCCGTGGCTCAATATTACAGAACTCCAGGCTGTAAACAGAGATATCTGTCAGAGGGAAGGCAGTGCTCGGGGTCACAAACGGGTGGTGCCTCGTGGAGTAAAAACCTTCTTCTAAAGGATTTGCAGTTGTGGGAGGTGCAAGAGATGAATCCAGAGCAGATCCGTTTGACTATCTTGTTGTCCTAAGGCGGTACAAGGAAAAGAGGGAATTTGGGAAGCCTGTAATAAATAAGACTTGAGCTTGTGCTTGTTCTGAAACAGTCTTTTCTCTCTTGGCAGTCGCTTTGTTTTAGTGGATGGGCTTCGTCCTGGGAACTGCAAAGGGAAGTCCCACCCTCGTGTCACCGGTGCAGAGGTGGCACCACTTGCTGCAGAAGGGGGACGCAGCCGCAGGGTTATGTCCTTGGTGGCAGCGCTGTTAGGACAGCAAAGCCGGCCACTCGGCACCACACACGTGTTGCCAAACCTACCCAGCCAGCAGGCAGGCTGAGGCAGGAGAGAGGGGTAGGATCAGCAGCGAGGAGGCTGGTCTTTCGCAGTCAGGAAGGCAGGCGAAGCGGCGGAGACATATGGAAAGCAGATCTCACAGAAGGACTGGGAGAGACAACATTGGCTCCGGCAAGGCTTGGTGCTCGGGAGGTTGTTGCGCAGAGCAGCTTCGTGTTACACAGCCGGTTACGGTATGGGAAGTTGCCGAGCCCTGCAGCGAGAGCCAGAGGAGATGATCCCCCGTCCTCCCCGGGGAACGAGCTGCTTTTGCTCCAGGAAGGAAGAGGCGTCGGGTGCCAGCAAGGAAGAGCGCTGCTGGAACTCCTTCCGAAAAGCCTCTCGTGCTCCTCCCAGAGACCTCAGGCTCCGGAGCAGCAGCTGGACTCGAGAAGATAAGCAGCAGTGTGATTGCTGTCTTGCTCTCAGTAGTTTGTGGTTTGGTCTTGGGTTCAGATGCCAGGAGTGCATAATTCCCCGCCGCGATGCCCCTGTAATGGGGAGAGTCCCCTGCACAGCGGGACAGCTTCCTGGGGGAATCTCCGATTTCATTTCATCCCGCTCTGGGAAATTATTAGGCACACGACGTTCATATGCCTCTTACCTATTTATTTGTTTAATCTGTTTACAAGGCACCAAGCCAGAGCACCGCAGCGCTGAGCACAAAGTCCGTATTAAGAAATGCTGGACGGACCAGCTGGGCTGCGAGCACGGCTGAGCGCAGGCGAGGCTGGAAACTGCCCTGCAGCGGCAAAGGGAGCAGCTCCCCTTCGGTGCAAGCACATCTGGAGAAGTGGGAGAGGAAGGAGGGAGGTAGGGGAGCAGAAGAAAAGGGCAAATACCAGAATTAGCAACGACAAGCCAACCAAAATACTGCAGCTGGACAGATGGTGCCCTAAAGGTAGACGGTTTCTAAGAAAGTATTCCACGTTTGCAAGCTCCACTGCTGGTAACATTCACAAAGTGTTTGTGTTTCGAATTTTTGGTAGGCTCCTCCTCTGAAGTTCATGTAGTTACACGCTTTGTTTGTTTGCATCTAGCTCCTAGCCTTAGCAGTTCCAGGAAATTCTGACTCCAGTCCACCCAAAGCCCTCTGCAACAGGGCTGACATACCCAAAAGACAGCAGTGCGGTGCTTGGTAAGCGAGTCCTGAGGTTTTGGGGTCTGAGCAATGAGTTTTCTGTTAGAATTTGGAAAAACAGTAATTTTAAAGTGTTTTTTTGTTTGTTTGTTTGTTTGTTTTTTAAGAAAATCGATTCCCAGATCCAAGATTTAACTCCGCATCATTTGAGTTCAGTTTTCTCATAAACAGAGCGTGTAACCTGCGCTTGGCTGCCTTGGGCCTAAGCACAGCTTGCTCCTGGGTGTCAGCTCTAAGCTCATTCTGCAGGTCTCTGGGGCGAGGGCCATGTTCCCATTGCAGATGTGCTCAGGACCCCAGGACCCCTTGGGTCAGAGACCCTCCGTGGAGCCGGACCTCCCCTTGTCCAATCTGGGTGATTCTTTCTCATCTCCCATGTGGAAGAGGATCGAGAGGAGAGCGTCCTTTGAGAATTGTTTCTTGGAGCCACCCTCAGAAAACCTATATGTGTCCTATCACCACTCTGCCGACCACAGCCGTGCCCCTCCAGCTCCCTCCCCTCAGCACCTGCCTTTCATTTAATCCTGGCAGCAGGCTGGATGCAAAACCCCCGTGCTCGGTCGCACAAGGTAGCAGCCCATCCCAGCAAGGAGCTCACGCAACTCTCAGCAACGGCTTCATGTTCAATTACAGTAAGAGCATCTCGCTTCCACCCCTGGAAACCATCCATGGCCCATGCTTCTCCTTGGCCGGAGCCTTGTGCTGAGGGGAGGGGTCGATGTGTTGGTTTTCCACTACAGCCAAGGGTTTTCTCCTTTTTTCCCTGGGTCGTGCCTTTGCGGACACATGGCACAGCCGCCTCCTGTCTTAGCACCGCAGGTATCGGCTTCTTCCCCATCGCAGGTGTCAGGTGCTGCTTGGGCTGGCAGAGCCACACGCAGCCGGCACAGGGATCTCTGTTGGCTTCATGGTTTGCAAGTTCCCCCACGTTTCTCACCTGTGACAGCCCACCCGCTCCCGAAAAGGGCAGCTGGGCAGCAAACGAGCCACGAGATGTGTGTCCCTCTTGGCTCAGACCATCTCCCAGCGCCAGCCACCGAAGCAGGGCCTCAGCGCCGCCGTGCCGGCAGGGCATGGAGCTGGCCAAGAGCACGGAGCACACCGTGCGGCGCAGCTCGTGATGGGAAGCACTCGGCTGCACGGGGGATTTCCAGGGGACGGAGCGACAGCTTGTCAGAGCTAGGCAGCACTTCCTCATCTGACACGCCGAGGTCAAAAAACGGCAGTTCCTTCATTTTTTTTACAGTGTCTTAAATCACCGGGGGAATGTTTCGAGCCTGTCAAGATGTATTAATGAAGGCCAAGGCCGATCCACGAGCTCGTGCTGCTCTGCTCCAGCAGCAGGATCATGCTGATGCTCAGCCCAGTAATTACAGGTGGTTTCGGAGCTGATAGAGCCGGTTTCTGTTTCCTCCATAGCTTTCTGCACTACAGTTTTTACTTTGCCTTGACTGTGTAGCTATGTTTTCCTCCTCCTTAGGAGCACGGCCAACTTTCTAATTAACTAAACCTCTGTGCAGCCATTGTGGCTGTTGCATTGAGCCCTTTGTCCATACCGGTGCCTCCAGCTCCCCAGAAGGTTTTGTTCAGGTCCCCTCAAACTGCAGCTGAAGGAGCCTGGGCTTAGGGCAGGCTCTCCTTCAGCTCCACCACGCAGCACACCCACGAGCTTCAAATCCACCTCTGGCCACGGCAAACATTGCTGAGGTTATTTTTCTATTGGATTCTTACGTGAAAAAAATAAAAATAAAAGCAGTTATAAGAAATAAAAATCGCTTTGTGCCGGGTTTTCCTGCTTACTGGGCTTCGAGCCTGGAAGGATTTAAAAGTCATCATGCTCTGAGGGAAAGTTGCAGCGAGAAAGAGGAGGTGGAGGGAGGGTTGCTCCAGCCAGCTGCTGGGATTTGGGAAACGCTCGCCCTGCCCAGCAAAGAGGCTGGAGATGGAGGGGCAGCCAGCGCCGGCTACACCCCGAGCGATTAGACAAAACGGGAAGCTCATTTTGCAGGGGTTTGTCATTTCCTTTGCACCGTGACATTAATGCATGCCAGTCTTTTTTTTTTATCTTTGTTGTTATCTTGCCTTGCCAGGCCTTGTCCTTTGTTTGTGGCGCGCTGGTAGCCATGTGGATGGGATGGAGATGTTGTCAGGCATCGCTGTGCCGTGCCAGAGCGCCTGGGTGTGCAAGGAGGAATCCGTGCACTTCTTCCTTCTTGCCAGCAGCTCTGGTCGGACTGGAGTTTGGTGCGAGTCCTGGAGACAATGCCATGGTAATGCATCACAGTTCAGCGCCTTTGATATTTCACAGCGAAGCACATAAACTTCTTTTCCCTTTTCGTTCCCGAAGTACACACAATTCAGAACACATGCGCTGCGTCAGGAGTAATTGCCCGTCAGCACGGAGCATCAGGCCTGGGCGCTCACCCCGTGGGAGCCGCTCCACCTCTGCGTCCCCAGCGCCTTCTGCTTTTTGTGTTCCTTGCAGGTTAAAAATTACCCGCGGACACCCATCCCCTTCCCACTGGGGTGCTTAAGCAGCTCTCAGCTCTGTTAGAAGAGCGCCGCTTGTTGCAACAACACCAGAGCATCCTCGCCGTAAACCCAGGAGCGTGGAGGAGCGGCGATGGGAGCCTGCAACACGCAGAATTGCCTGGAGCAGCTCCGGCTGGAGTGCATGGAGAGCAGGTACATGCATGGATGTCATGCAGGGGCCGTGCATCGTGTCCGGATGCAGGAGGACACCCACAGCCCTGCCGGGTGCAGGGCAGAGAGGCAGGAGCTGCACCGTGGTAGATCTGCTTCCCGTCCCAGACCGGCCCCACGTGGAAAGGAGCTCTCTGCTAGCCAAAATAAAGACGCTGAGCAGTCTGCCAGAGCCGGTTTCAGTATCTTGCCTGCTACAGACAGAAAGAAATACGATTTCGGATAGAGGCTACAAGATACATTTGCAAGGCATCTGAGTCTGATGCGAAGACATTCTTCCTTCCAACGTTGCTGTTGCCAATAGCTTCTCTTGTGCTCAGACCAAAACTATTTCGGGTGGAACATTTGCTCCCTACTTTCTAGCAAGCCTGGTCGCAGGAATGAAGAACGGATTCTTTTCACTGGCCACAGCTGGTTTGAATGATTCCCACACTGAACCCATTGACTCCAGGCACTCCTCATGCGAATCGCAAGGAAGTAGCGACTGATTTTTTGTTTATTTGCCCGACAGGGGCAGAGGCAGCGCGGCAGTCTCGAGTCAGCTGAAGACTTGGCATCTAAGCACATGCCGGGGAGGAGTCCTTCGTGTGCTCTGCACCTAATGCTGCCTGCTTGCATGGCCCAGCAGCTCCATCCTGCTGTAAGGAGGCAGGGGAAGGAGTGATGTGCTGCTGTCCTGGGCGAGCATCCTCCCCAGCGCTTCCTGCGGGGCCGTCGGAGAGCACAGCAGCACGGCTGCCTGTGGTGCAGAAGGCCCATCGTGCTCACCTGGAGTCCTTCAAGGAGTGTGACACTCACATTATGTGTAACGCTAAAAAAATTATCCTGAAACCCATCGGGGTCAGTTGGCTAGACCTCGAACATGGCCTTAAGAGGGATCTGCTTCAACGCTCTTCTTTCAAGGTCTGCGTCTTGAAAGGAGCAACAAAACACCTTGCAACAAAACACCTTAGAGACCCCAGGAAGTGATCTCCAGACAGCTGAGATCTGCCTGCTCTTCTTGTAGGTGCTCTCTCCATTGTGAATGACTTGTAACGAGAAGAATCACCTTCCTTTTCCATCTGAAAGAGGCGGGTATCAGGGACACAAATGGGCACCGAATTTTTCTGCTTGCAGAGAGAGGACAGCAGTTTAAGGAAATGACCCGTTTGGGTTTATAACCAGAGAGGGGTTCAGGAAAACTCTGGCTGAAAGTAGTGTCACTGCTAGAAAAGGGGCTTGTATTCCTAAATATTTCTTAAAAGAATCAGCTGGCCACGTGTTACAGATTTTCTTGCAATATCAACTTTTTCCTCGTACTGACAGAGGTATTAATTAGAGGAACAGATTACACCGAGTGCTGTACAGCTTCCTCTCGAGTATTCGTGGAATGAACCGTGAAAACACAGACATATTTATTTGTGTGCAGAACTGTTAAATGCTGGTTCAGCTGGGTTTCTTGAGCTGTTCTTACTTTGCCATGCAAGCCAGTGGGGTGGTTTCACGTCGGGGGCAGTTACGTATGAAGGGCTTTGGGACCTCATAGGATGCAAGCACCATGTTGTTGCTGTAGGATCTTCTTTTTCAGGATCCTGGGAAGCTTTTCCAACCCACTCAATTAATTCATGTTTCATAATGTGTGTAAGGAAGTGTATAACCACGTGGACAGGGATGTCATGCATCAGCATCTGCCTTGCCAACTGCTTCCTACTGCCAGGGAGGAAACTTTGTCAACTTTCTGAGACTTTGGTGCAGGACTCTCCCGTTCTTCCCCCTTCCCTGCCTCTCCCTTAAGGAAGAAATGAGATTTGGTTAATTTGTTTTGACATATACCTTGGTCTTCCGGTGGGTTTGTGTCATAATTTAAATTTTTTTTAAAAAATCTAGGTTTTTAAATTGAGAATAGCCATTGGGTATACAGCTACAGCTCTGAGGTTGATAGGTGATGGCTTTTATTGAAGCAGTAAATATAAATAAAATAAAATAAAATAAAATGGCAGTTTTATAACTGCAGGCAAATTTGAAATATCTTCACTATCTTCTGTATACATGATTAGATAAACCTATAGCCTGCGCTTACCTACATCAGCGTTGACTTTCTTTTCTGTGGTAGTGAAGAGACATAAAAATGAAGACATTTTCAGCCCGTTATAGTTTACGAGCAGTCAGCAGCTTCAGGTTTTATTCCTCACTTAGTGCGCTGAGGATGCCCGTAAGAAATGCCTCCTGGCAGCCGCGGGAGTTGCTGCACAGCCATCCTGTGCATGCACAACAGCATAAGACCTTAAACGTGAAGAGTATTTGCCAGAACTTCATCTCGTGAAAAAAAAAATAAAGAAAATACGGATACGGGAGCTTTATTCCATCGTCTCAGTCCCCTCCTGTAACAAAATTTGCCCCGGTCGAGGGGAGCGCTGGGTACTGACCTGTGAGAGCACGGGAACAGCTCGTTGCTCTTGGACTCAAAAAATAAGGCTCTGCCAGTGTGTTATCTGGATTAATGAAGATGAAATGTGCTGTATAAATACATCAGAAGCATGATCATGCAGTTATCCCTTGGGCGACTCCGGCTCACAAGGAGAAAAGGTTGATTTGTATTTGTAGATGGTTTTGCTTGCTCTGCCAGTGTTCATTTTTGTTTTATTATGAAAGCCAGGAAGCGTGCAATTCTTTTGCTCAAAGAGGTAGCAGATTAGCGAAGGATTCTTCCACATTACCATAGTTTAAATAGCTCTCCTTTAAAATATATTTTTCATCTATCATTACTTGTGGTACTATTTTAAACACCGCTGATAAATTAGGGCAGCTGTGAGCTCTATTATTCGAGGAACTGCTCAATATTTGGACATCGAATGCGGTTTCCATAAACCAGAAGGTGTTGGCATGCGGTGAACGGGCTGAGTACGGGCGAGGTGGGAGATGGCACGAGTACAAGGGGGATTTGCAAAACACTGCGGGTTTAATCCAGCCTCGGCTGAGCGGCCTCGAGTGCACCCTGTGGGTGCTGGAGGTGTTTTTCCGTGTCCCTCAATGGGGACAGGTGTCGCTTGTGAAGCCATCTCAAAGCATCGGGTGTCTCGGGGTGAATAGCTTCTTCTGGTACCAAAGCTAGTGGTGGTGTTTAATAGGCATTTCTTGGTCCGTGACCTTAATTTGAAATGTTAAGTGAACAGCCTTGGATTATGGCTAATCGGAGAACTTTTGGGGGGCCAGGGATCAGAAAAAACATCAGGTGACATTTCTCACCCATTCCTAGTGCGTGTTGCTTGTCCAGGGCCCCAGAACAGCCCGGCTGGAAAGCTTCTTCAGCCTGGGAGACTGAAGCTAGACAAGGTTTGCAGGGAGAGATAATATCTTTTATTAGACTAACTCAAACAGTTAGATAAACATATGTGCTTTTGGGACCACATACTTTTCTCCAGATCTCCACGGTTGCACATTACATTACAAATAAAATGTATTGAAGTTTCAAAAGGTTTAATGGATATTTGAAAGAAGCGAGTTCAGAAGCAGCTCACAAGACATATCTCATTTGGTTTGAATTGATTTGAACATTTTAAGAAAGATTTAATGCCCCCGAATTACGAAATAGTTTTCTGGCTTGAAGCTTCCTGGTAAAATGCTGACATCTGTATATACAAAGTCAAATTTTCTACATGCTGTCGCCAAAGTCTGTTCCTTTGTGCACCTGGGTAGTCTCTATAAATGTATGAACATGTCCTCACTTCTTTCTGAACTACTTACTGTGCCCTTCTGCAAGCTCAGGATGCTCTCAACATCCAGTAATTGTTGGTGAGCAGCAGGCAGCGAGGCTCTGCAAAGGTACAGGGTCAAGAGATTAAAAAAGGATGGCTCTGAAATAAGGAGTTCCCTGCTCCAGCCACCACTTTCTTCCCTCAGTCTAAAAACTGTTGATTAACTGAGTTGGGATCCTCATATTCTAAGGCAGTTTGTTACTGATCAGTGTATTTTTATTAATCATTGTACTTCCTGTTACGAGAGACAAGATGCTATCATTAGTAGCATTTCCAGAGAGAGTTTTTATACGTTCACCCAGACCACGTGAAATTTTCAGCTCACAGTCCGTTTTTGTGTGGACTTTTTCATTTTTTTTTTTTTCTTTTTGGAGTGCTTTCTCCTTTTTTCTTAGCCTTCCATGTCAGCCGGTGCCCCGATTTCCAATTCCCTCAATCCAGCTTAGCCTCAGCTGTATTAACTCACAGCTCGAGGGCAGAAACAGCTAAAAAGGGCTGTATTGTGTGGCATCTCTAAAATCTTTTTTTTTTTTTTTTTTCAGAGATAAAGAGATTGAGGTTTCTCGGGGGCAGTTTTATGCTGTTGTTTTTCCCAGCTGGGCGAGCAGCCTCGCAGGTGACTGGGAGAGAAGATGTCGGGCCCTGGTAGCCCCAGTCCCACTGGAAGCTCCGTTAGAGGATGTTTTTGGGGGAATGCAGCTGCGAGCACGGCGTGGGAAGGGAGCAAATCCTCCCTGTGACCCTTCTTTATTTTACTGTTGTATCTGGGGAGAGAGGTTTATGACAATATTAAAAATAATAACATACTTTAGTTAGGAAACAAACAAACAAAACAAAAATTTGGAAGGCATGGCCCGGGGGGGAGGCCGGAGCCAGCTGACATTGGTGGTTGGACCAGATGATCTTGGAGGGCGTTTCCAACCCTACTGATCCCGTAATCCTATTCTGCGATGCTGTGATGTCCTCCAGCTCTGGGCTGATCGGCATTTCCAGGGGTTGATGCTACGAGGAGCCCCTTCTCTCACCGACCCACCAGAGCTGGGAAAAGCCACGAGGCAAACAGCCTCCCTCTGCAAACTGCCCCTCCGAAGGACAACATCAATTCACCTCCATCTTCCCTGCTCTGCGTGTGTGATATTCGTCTTTAATCTCCCAGAACTGCACCTTCTTGCTTGGCAAATGCCTGAGCACAGCCCGAGCCCACCCTGCTGTTAAGCTGTCCTCAACCGTGGTGGTTTTCCTTGTGGCCTTGGTCACTGCTTGGCTGAGAGAAGGGCCAGGAGCTGGGCTTTTCGGGGCAAGGCAGCCTGGCACCCGGGATTTGAGGTTTCCTGCGCTAAGCCGTGGGGAGCAGGTGGGTTTTGGGGCTTGGTGCCGTGCCCAAACTTCTGTTTGCTGTGTTTTTGTGGTTCCAGGCTGTTGAAAGTGTCAACAGGAATTCGACGCGTGCCTTTTTATTTTTCAGTGTAACTATGATAAAATCCTAAGATACACTCGTAAAGCATTAGCTGTGAAAGTAAATCAACTTTAATAGCGTGTAGGTTGTAGTTAAGTCCTTTTGAATGCTGGTATTTAGGTTTTTTCCTCATTTAGTTATGATCCAGCGTTGCGAGGAAGTGAGTGTGTTTATCTTAGGGAAATTAGTGGGATTTGCAGGCATTCAGCACCTCCCAGGACCTTTCAGAGTTATTCCCTGGTTCGTGCACTTGCATTTTGCCATCCCTCTTTGCAGTGAGCAGAAAGCTGGATGGGGAAAGGAATGGAAAACCAGCAAAGCAAGAAATGGGGATGGGAGAGCAGAGACCGGGAGCAGTGGTGGAAGGGGAGAAAGTGGTGGAGCGTGCAGCATGCTTGGCAGAAGGATTCCTCATGCGTGGGTCACACGGTGACAGTTTTCGGGCTCCAGAAGGGATGACCTTGCAGCAGGGTCGCCGAACAGACGGTTCGGGCTTGGCTTGCGCGCCTGGCAAAGGCCCAGGAGCTATTTTAATAAGGCCTTGCGGAGGACGAGGCCTTGGCAAGACCTGGGGGTTTTGAAGTGAGCCCGCAGCCTCTCTCCTTTGGGAGCCAGCCAGCCTCGCTCGCCGGCAGGAGGGATCCCGGCGGGGTGCCCGGAGCATCCTGCACGACCCAGGGGAGCACAGCACCCGCTAATCCGCACCCCAGACGGCATCGCTTCGCTTCTCCCAGGAGCCACGAGCAGTCCTCCTTGGAAGTAAAGACCTCCCAAAGGCCCCAGCGGCAGGGGCAGAGCGGTTGCTGTCAGCAGCCCCGCAGAAGGCTGCGAGCAGGTTCAGCCAGGCCCCTAACGAAGGGGAATACTGGACGAGCCCCTTTCCTCACGAGGACTCCTCCTTCCTCCCTTGGCTGAGACGTCCAGATGGAGTTAGGGATTGAAACCAGCCCTCAGCCCCAGGCCAGGGCTCTGGGTGCTCCCCAGGTGGTCCCAGCCCTGCCGCAGACCTCAGCCCATCTGCGGCCTTTGCACAAGGAGCCGAGGCTGCTGCCAGCCCTTTGTGGCACTTGGTGCTCGGCCGAGGGATGCTCTGGGGAGGCTCTCCACATCAAGTAGGGGCCTCACTAAAGGCCCCCATGTTGGTCCCAAAAAGAGCATTAGTTAAAGCCTAGGCTAGATCCTAGCTGGGTTGTTTTCCCTTTTTGCTGCAGATGACCTGAGTCAATGCATCAGTTTTTTGTTAACGGTGTTCATGTTCAGGCTCCCACCCTAGCAAAGCAGTCCTCTCTCACCAATTCGCTCACCTGCCCATGTACCTATCACCCTACCAGGAAAGCTGTAAGCCTACAAACGCCAGCCTCTGCCTCGTTCAGTTCCCCAGCACAGAGCCTCCCCTAACACCATCTCTGCCCTCCAGCTTTGTGGGGTCTGTAGGGAACCTCCAGCAGATCTCAAAAATGCAGGCAGCTAAACTGAGCAGCGCATAGAAAGCCTTGTGCATGTCTTTATTAACAGACTCGTGGCGCTTTCTGTCCAGCACAATTAAAAGGAGCAATATCAGTGGTGAATGCCAGGATAATTCAGTTCCTACAAGTATATCACAACATGGCGCTCGCTTTGTTTCCCACTCACTATCGGTGTGCAAACACAGGTTTAAAGGTACATATGGCACACAGACAGCTAGTCAGACTGAGCCCTTCCCTTCCCAAAAGCTGGATCCAAGGGCTAGCTCTGATCGATGACATTTTTTTCTCTGGGGGGAAATTCCCAGCCTAACCCACCCCGCCGCCAGTTTTCCATCTAGGAGGTAACACCACACATGCATCCCGCGGCGCTGGTACGCTGTCAGGTGGTGTAAATGAACACCCCGATGTGGTTTTGTCTCTCTCTTCGTGATGATATAACTTGAACTGCCCTTCCCCAAAACGGACAGGGTGGGCTATTTTCTGTGCCACGGTGCTTGCTGAAGGTACGGGCTTTATTTTGAAATGCAGACACCAAATCGTGCTGCGGACAGGCAGATGGGTTGCCCCAAGGTTTGGGGGGATTGGGTGTGGAGGTGTTTCACGTGCCTCCCTCTTTCTCTGCACACAGAAAATAAATAAGATCTGGTGTGATTCATCCAACAAGCGGCTTCTCCAGTTTTTGCAGTTTTGTGGTGTCAGGGGCCAACAACCCTGTCTGCCCCTGTTCCCGTGACGGGGCTGTTGCCACCCTTTTCCACGCAAATCGTCACCTTGATTTTCACACCTACTCTTCCAGAGCATCTCCAAAGCCTCCGAAACCTAGTGGAAAGCATCAGCATCGTTCTCCTCTGTGTTACTTGTGTTTTTCTTAAAAAAAAAAAAAAAAAGCTGTCCATTTCCTGGAACAGACTGTTTATTTTTTAATGAGGTAGTTTGTTTCCATTTGGATAAAAGGGGAAAGACAAAAGGAGAAAGAGGGTAGGGAGGGACCCAAAGGGGAGCTGGCGCAGGATGTCGGCCCTCCCGTGTAAGGCCGTCTGGCTGGGACACGTGTCCCCGAGGTGAGCGTCACCCTTCCGAAACATAAGGAACTAAAGAGGTGTAGTGCTGTAAAAATTCAGGCTGTAAAAGCAATGAAATACCACGCGTATGTACTCCTGTGCCTTAACCAAGTGTTTAGTTACGGTTACATCTGTGCTTGGGATGTGGCTTGTAGGCACGGCGCTCGTGTCAGCTAGCGAGGGTATCGTTTCATGTGGGAATTTCCTACGAATTTTTAAAAAACACATTCCTAAGGGAAGCCCCGAGAGCTGTCTGAAGAGGGGGCTGGCGAAAAGCCAGCGTGTGGGCGCTGCCGGCAGGAAACGCGTGGTCGGGGCCCAGGGGCTGGCACAGGCCCTGCCCCGCGCCGGGGACAATTTGGGCCCTGCGGGGACCCTGCCCCTCACCTTGCTCTGAAACGTGCCTAAAAACCCACCCCAGAATTATTTATAAAAGAGCTATTTGGTGTCACTTTCTGTACTGGCTGCGTGTTTGTGTGGTTCTGCCTGTACAGCACCAAGTGCCTCCAGAGTACTTGCCGTTGGGATTAGCAGTAAATATCTCTTTTCCCCTGACTGCAAGATAAAGACTGTGTCTTGCTTCATTTTCGCACGTGTTTGTGATGAGAAGCATTTATTGACTAACTGAGAAGTTTAGTGAAGGCAAGAGCATCTCTTTTGTGAAGCTCTGCCCCTGCTGCCGACCCAACCTCCCGTTTCAGGACTCGGCTTGCGGAGGCCGATGCACGGAGCCGGGGTTGCGGGGCGAGCAGGGGTGATGCTGGTGGGATCTTCGGGAGGGTTTCCATGGATTTGGGTGGAAAAAATTCACCTGGGCTCAGGTGGAGCTCCTTGCTGGTGGATTTACGTGTGTCCCAGGTGAAATGTGTCAGCCACCAGTCCACCAGCAGTTGTCTGCTTTGGGTTTGGCTCCCGTGCCTGAAAATGGGTTTGCAGGATCCAAGGTGGCTCACACAAGGGCTGCCTGGATCCCTCCGTTAATTCCCTTCCGCCCCTCGTTACCCCGTGAATGACACACACCAACCCCTTGACGCACACAGGACAAAAGGATTTGTTCCTTCGCTCGTGGGTGTTGGGAGAGATCCCCGTTGTCTCGCCTCCCCCCCGTGCTTTGTGCTCCTTTTCTTGCTGCTGCTGCTGAAGGCTATCAGCCTGTTCCCGGAGCCTCGTTCAATGTCCTCAGTGTGGCAAGGCATGTTTCATTTTTAAGTTAAAAAAAAATTAAACCCAAACAAACATAAAACGCAGCATGGCACAGATTAAATCCATTCGAGACAACTAGGGGGAAAAAAAAAAAAAAGACGTATGTGCAAGTCAATAGGAGGAGGAGGGGAGTGGAAGGGGGAAAAAGAAACTGTGACATATACAAACCCTTTAGTGTGCATAGCATAAGATTTTTTGGCTGGCACTCACATGATTTTATTCAAGGGCTGGGAGAGAACTATGATTAGTTAAAAGCTTCGGCAAAGTCTGGAGGGAGTGCTCTGAAGAGTTGGGAGCCGCACAGAGGTGACTGTAACTCCTCGAGCAATTTCAGACCATTCTTCTGTGGCTCAGGACAAAAGCCTTTTCTTTTCCCTGCGTGTTCAAAGAGACATTTGTCTTGAGATGTTGCAGCTGTGGGCCGTGGGACCGCCTGTTTGAAGATACCCCCTCGTAGACGCAAGGAGAGTCGACGCGCTGAAAAGTGGTAGTATTTTCTCGTGTGTGGGTCCCCCCCCTCCTCCTCCCTCCCTCCTCCTCCACTACCATGTGTGGTTTTTAATAAGAAGAAGAATGTGGAGGCAACATTTTCCAGGCAAGGGGAAATTTCCTGTTTCTTTTCTGTTTGGTTAATAAAGTGTGTAGCTGACTGTAAAACTGTAGCTACTTCGTTGTGAACGAGCGGTTCAGTCGGTTGTCGGGATCGCTTCTCGATGCACTTTTATATACTGCAAGTGAACGTGTCTAACGCTTGCTTTTCTTCCCCCCCCCCCCCGCGCCTTTCCTTGAGGCGGGGTGGCGTAGGCAACTGAGATTAATAAGAATTAGGCAAATGGCTTCTGCTTTTGTTTCTGTGAGATAGTACCAGCCGGCTTGCGGTCACACAAAGGCTGCCATTTAGCAGGGAGCACTCCCTAATTCTGCTGGCAGGGGTGCCATTGGAATCGGATACAAGTGGGTGGCAAAGGGGAGGAGCGGCAGGAGAGGACAAGCAGGCTTTGTGTATTAAAAATGAAACAAAAGCACTTTATCCGCCGGGCTGCGTGCAACAAGCGGCGCTGCCTGCGAGCCGGGGTGGAGTTTGAGTTCTCAGTGTGACTGCAAAAGCTTTCTTCTTCTTCTCCTTCTTCTTATTTTTGTTTTGTGTTTTTTTCCATAAACCCATCCTCCTCTCCCTCTCCCTGAAAAAGCTCTCCGCCGAAACGCTGGCGAGAGTCCACGGGGAGCCGAAAACGCTGGAAAAACGCGTAGCCAACAACCCCGGCGGCAACTTCGCAGCAACCTCGGGCTTTACGGGCAACGAGGGGTGGCGGGGAAGCGGCCGAATTTGGGGGGACACGGCTAGGGGAGCGTGTCCCAGCCCAGCCGGGGCCAGGAGGGGCTGAGCAGCCCCGCAGACGGGCTCCTGAAGGGTTAACGGCCTTATGGCGAGGTGGGGTGGGAGCGCCCGGCTGCTTAATTACTTTCTGGTCCAGGCATACCTCGTTGTTAATGAAGCGGGCGCGGGCGGAACGACCGGGAGGAGCAGCGGGCGAGCTTCATGGTTTTGTCAGCCTGGCTGAGGCTGGGAGGGAGGAGAAGGCTGTGGGAAGGTCTGGACGCCCCGCATTTGGGGATCTAGGTTGCAAACCTGTCAGTGGTCTTCATCAAAACGTAATTGCCGTACGTGGTGCGCTCCTTCTCGTATCGATTCGCTTCCAAACTTTCCCCGCCGAGCTGGAGCAAGTGGCCCCGGTGAGGAAGAGGAGCGAGGGACCCGCGGCGTGCCCGCCCGCCCTGATCCCCAGCCAAGGCACAGATGCCGCTTCAAAAAAGAAAAGCTGTGTGTGTCGTTCGACTTCCAAAGGAGCTCATGCAATGGGAGCAGAACAACCCCGTTATTTTGGGGGCTGACACCACCACAGCACCTCGCCAGAGCATCGCGTTGTCCCTTTTTCTTTGAACAGTCGCAGCGCGATGCGGATAGGTGATGCTCCACGTCTTGGAGATCATTTCCTTTAGTAGGCGTTGAAGTCAGTGTTATAATTCACCTCCTGGTTAAACGGAGAAAATAATCTACCGGGGCACAGTGCTTCGCTTAGGATTGTGTAAGCCCTCTGTGGTTCCTACATGTTTTTATTCTTGCTTATCTGCTTACGGCAAGCTTCTCGCAGTTACCCAAATCATCTCGGCGCTGTACCCTGCCTCCTGACACACTTGCACTTCCATCTGGCTGAAAGGCGTGCAAACATCATGTATCGCTTCCAGGACGTGCTGATGGAGATCTCACTAGGGAGGGCGGAGAGAAGGACCCGGTCCAAAAACGTTCATGCGTGACGCCGGAAATCTTCCCCTGGGTCTGCCGGATGGGTTTGCTCTTTATTCTTACCCCGGGTTCAGTCCCCCAGGAACGCAGGGCCGTGAAGGCCACCCCTCTGAACCCGCTTGTTCCCATGGGGTTGTTTTCCCCTGGCAGTGACCGTGGCTCCTTCCCACCCCGCGTGGCCCCGGGGCGATGCTCTCGGTGCTGTCATGCTTCGCCTCGCCCCTTCGTCTTGCTGACGCTCCGCCCGGCAGCAATCTGGACAAAAAGGCACACTTAAAAAATAAAATAATAATAAAAAGCAGCAGCACTGCGCTGCTCCCATCGGTTCCCTTCCTCTGTCGTGCCCCGGGCACGTGGGGCTGTGCCGGCACTCGGCAGGCGGCTGCGGTGCTCGGCAAGGAGCTGAGTGCCCCGAGCCCCTGGCAGCATCCCCAGAGGAGCCTCCCGCTCTCGGCCTGGGCCTGCCTCAGTCAAACAGCCCCTCATAGACAATAGCATTTGTTCTGCAGCACTCCCTGTGAGACGTTCGACCCTCCCCAGAAACCCCAGCCCCAGACCAGAAACCCTCTTCAGCTAATTACGGACCTCCCGTTTCTGAAGGAACAGCGAGGCTGTCTAGAGGGAAAACAATCCCGTTGGGTTCCCTCCCAATGGGAAGGGAGGGAGAACGGCCCGCTGCTTGTCCAAACAACCAGCATAAACAATTCTACTGCAATAGGGCGTAAATAGTGACTTTGGTGATGTGGCATGGCAGGGAGAGCTACCTCATCCAGATGTTCTCAGGTCATTTCTTGCTTCTGGCATGCCTGCAAGAAAAGGGCAGCACGCCGAGGTACAACACGCTGTGTTTTCCCCTTATGCGTACACGAAGACAGGTTTTTGCCAGTAGCCTGCAAAGTTTTTGTGTGTTTTGCTAAGGAGGGTGGTGCTGCTTGCGAGGGGTTTCGGAGGTTCGATCTCAAGCCCTTGAGGCCAGGTCTGCTCATGCTGTGGCTGCAAAAATCTAACCTTTTGTGCCCAAAGCAGCTGCTCCCCCAAACTACCGCTTTTCCCCCAAAACTGTGGGCATCAGAGTAAGATAGCTGAGATGTTCCTACAGTTCTCATGTAAAAAATGGACTTCCTGAGCGGTAAATGGAGGCCCAAAAACGTCAAAGTGACTTGTCCAAAAATGAACTTGTTAATCCCCGGCTGAGCAGTTAATAGGATACAAACACGGGGCTTCCTGCAGCCCTTGGCGATTATCATTTGGTTCCCAGCCTCAACTTGGTGCACATGCGATTGTAAAATGAGGAAAAAAAAGCAGCACAGCTGAGCAGACACCTGAATATACATTGGCTCGAGGAAACAGCCCACAGGGAGGCTTGGTAAGCGTGGCACAAGTGCGCTTCCCACCGCAGCAGTGGGTTTGTCCCCATGTGTGTGGCTCCAGCTGCACATCCCTGAGCATCCCACGGGAGGCAGGGATGGACCTGGCTGGAGTGCAGAGTCAGCTGAGCTTTGCTGTTCCTGCGTTGAAGCCTTTTGGTAGTTGGTAATGTGACAGAAGGGATGGCTGCATGCTGATGGGGACATCAGTGTCCTGCTCTTTCTGTGCTTTTCTGCCATTTTGCTTAGTGGGAGTCTGTTCAGGCTTGTCAAAATGAGCTGGTCAAAATGGTAAAGTCCTTAAAAATCACAGATCAGGTGCCAGCACAGCAGGGGAACGAAGTGCTGGTGCTGGAGGAGCAAAACCATTGAAGAAGCTGCCCTGAAGCAGCAGAAAAGGGCTCGTCCTGGGAGCGAACCTCGCTGGGCTTTCCCTCTGTCCGGGGCAAAGGCAGAACCGTTCTCCCAGAGAGAAATCCTGTGCTGAACTTTGCATTGCATTGCTGTCATCCCCAGCGTTTGGTGCTGCGGCTCTCCAAGTAACACAGGAGCACCCGGGCAGAGCAGCGGCTGCCCAAGAGCCTTTCCCCTTGCAGTCGGTGTAAAAGCCGCGCTCCTTCTGCTTGCAGGTATCCGCCCTCAGATCATGAACGGCCCCATGCACCCCCGGCCCCTGGTGGCGTTGCTGGACGGCAGGGACTGCACGGTGGAGATGCCCATCCTGAAGGACCTGGCGACCGTGGCGTTCTGTGACGCACAATCAACTCAGGAGATCCACGAGAAGGTAACGGCTGGGGCGGGCAGCGGGGGCCGGGCACGCTCCTCGTCCTGCCCCTCAGCCTCACGAGGAAAAAACGTGCAAGGCTGCACCTCGAGTTGACCGGCAGACAGCATCGACCCAGGTCGCTGCAGATAAAAATTCAGCCGGGTGTTATTTTAGGAACAAAAAGCCACCCTATCTCTTAGGATCGGATTTCTGACATCAGTACCATTAACGTTTCTCGTGTTGTTGAAGTCTGCTCGCTCGGTGCCGCAGTGACACACAGTGCCCTGCTCCTTCCTGGTGCCGGGGTGATGGGCACTGCTGCTCAGAAGCTCGGCTCGCTGGAAATACTCATTTCCAAGTTACCCTTTGTGCACGTTTAGGTAGCTCCAGTGAGGTCTGAAGTGATCAGAAATCAATTCCAGGAGCTGGGAAAGAAAACCAGGAATAACCTCATTTATTCAGCTCCTAAATATGGGGGAAGGAGAACAGCTCTTTATGAGGCATCCACTGATCGATGGGCAACTCTTGGAGAATTTGGGTCTTGGGTTCCTAGAGGTTTCTGATAGGTAGGAGCCTGGCAAAACGTCTGGGTGAGCAACGTGCTTGTTTTCCTCCGCCTGTCTGTTGGGATGGAACATCGTTATTTCCAGTTGTCCATCCGGTTCATTCCCAAATCCCAAGGGAATGGCCTCGATGACGGTGGGGCACACCACTCATGGTTTTGGTGAAACCCGTGTGGCACAGCCACACGTCTGGTGAGCCACAGGTTGGTGGCAAAATGGGGGAATTTACTGTGTAATCCCTGATCCCGGAGGTCACTGGCTTCCCGGAGCTGCACGTGTCCCCTCCAAGTGTCCTGTGGCTCCTGACATCTCCCTGCTTTGTTCCAGGTATTAAACGAAGCCGTTGGGGCCATGATGTACCACACCATCACGCTGACCCGAGAAGATCTAGAGAAGTTCAAGGCCTTGCGGGTCATTGTTCGAATAGGCAGCGGCTACGACAACATTGACATCAAAGCGGCGGGGGAGCTCGGTAGGTCTCGGTTCTGCACCCCACTTCCCTCCCACGTCCCTCCGAGTATTTAAAAGCAGCACAAGGAACTGCTGCTCCCCCGGGAGAGGGCTAGCCAAAGGGAGGTATAGGTGGGACCTCCCCAACGGGGTGGATTCGGCCCTCAAATGAAAGGTGCAGCTTAAATATTTTGCATGTAGAATATGTTATGACAGGAAAACATGACCATGAAGTACCCAAAATGCTGCAGTTTTAGAAGGAATCGTTTAGGGTTGTATTGTGCTAAAACTGCCCCACGTGAGGCCTCCGTTCCTGCACTGCCTGTAGCTCCACTTGCCCATCGGACTCAACCGGTGTCTGTGTGGTTGTGCTGTTTCTGACATAGGGGAATGGATTTCGCTTTAGAAAGAGTGAAAGAAAGCTTTTTTTATTAAATTTTGTCTAGCAAGCTTAGTCTCTTGATCCGATTGGATTCCTTGAGCCATGCCCCTGCTGCTGGGAAGGCCTCGTGGAACAGGGACTGCCCGTTGGGTCTTGGCTGCTTCCCGTGCCACCTTGTCAAGGATGCCCCAGAAATTGGTAAAATGCAGGCCGCAATGGTGGGGACACCGAATTACAGCCACAGGGTGGGCACAGAGACCTCGGACAGCCTTCACACAGCAACCTGGGGGTGCACAGTTATATATATCTGCGATCTTAGCAGCTGTTACAACCATTTTTTGCTCATCCGATCCAAAGCCTACATCTATCCAGAAGCCCCAGAGTAGTGTTTAGGGTATCTTGTATTAAGGGTTATCTCTGGGGAAGTTAAGAATAACAGCCACTGCACGTGAGCCATTCTACAAGGATAATTGCGATAAGAGAGCCTCAAATAGTCATTCCTAAAAAAGCAATTCTCGGTGTAGTGAATTATTTTTCTCCGGGAGGAGAACAGTGTCTTCTCGATGTAATGGTTTCTTCGTGTTTTTAACTCTTATTGTTATTATCCATTATAACAGTGTTCCGAGGCTTTGAGCATCAAGAAACAAAAAAATATAACGAATAAAGTAATGGGATGCAGCAGCATCACCCTTCTTTTTACACTTAGCAAATTGGGTGGCCAAATGATGTGGTTTAGAGTAGAAAAGGTAATGACTGCCCACAAATGTAGCGTAAAGTTTAATTGGTATTGCTTTCCGTAAGGTGGTCCTGAAGGCAATAAATGACCAGCACCTGCGTGCAGCACCTGGCCACGTGCTGGTGGCCGCTGCTGGGGTGACAGAGAGGAGAAACACCCCCAAATCAGGCACGCGATGCCAGAATTGAACCATTTGCTGTGGTTCTCTCTTTATCTCCTACTCTTTCATGGTTTCAACTCAAAGGCCCCCGTGCAGTGAAGCACTTAAATACACATTCATCTTAAAATGTATGTTGAAGCCGGCGGGATGTAAGCGTGTGCTTTCCTGAGAGGATGTGAAACGAAGCACACTCGTACATGCTTTACGGGATCAGAGCCTAACAGGGGAGTGGTCAGGGAGACATTTACAGTTAACTTAATACCCGCAACGACGAGCAGAGAGGCGGCGGCGGCAGAAAATGCCCCTTTTGTGGCAGGGGAACAAAAGCCCCGTTATGGAGCGCGGCGCCCGGGGGCGGCCGTGGTGCTGGGCTGGCAGAGCCGTGCCGGCGCGGCCGTTCCCCGGGAGGGACCTCCCAAAAGGGCCCCGGCGCCACGAGGAGCGTGTATTTCTGTGCTTCTTGCTGGGAGCCATCGGGTCGTGCCACAGAAGTGTTGGCATCAGGGTCGAGGCCATGCTGGTGCCGTGGTGGTGATGGTCACCCCAAACCTTACTGTGGCACTTTACGCCTCCAAGGCCACTGATAAAATCTGGGGAGGTCAGAGCAGGGTAGGGGCTTCGAACAGCCATGGTTGGTCAACTGCTGTGGCTCTTTCTGGTTGAACCAGAAAGCCTCGCCGTACCTGGACATGTCCCTGCTGTGCCAACATGGCACATCTCCACGCCGGAGCTCCTCTCCCTCTGCGGTATTTGGTCCCTAAATAACGTGGTGGCTGAACGGTCCTTTTGTGGAACAGGAGGGATTTGGGCCAGCACGATTTAATTTGCTTTGAAGGTGGATTAAACCAAGAATAAGGATTCGGTGGGTTGTTTTTTTTGTTTGAAATGTGATTAAAAAAAAAAAAACGGTCCGGGGCTGCCCCTGAGCCACGGCTGTGCCCCGCGCTGTGTCCCCCTGCAGGCATCGCCGTCTGCAACATCCCCTCGGCCGCCGTGGAGGAGACGGCCGACTCCACCGTGTGCCACGTCCTCAACCTCTACCGGCGCAACACGTGGCTGTACCAGGCGCTGCGGGAGGGCACGCGGGTGCAGAGCGTGGAGCAGATCCGCGAGGTGGCCTCCGGCGCCGCCCGCATCCGGGGGGAGACGCTCGGCCTCATCGGCTTCGGTACGTGGGCAGGAGGAAGACGCTGTGATGATTTTTACGAAGGGCTGAAATGAGCGGTTTTGTGATCAGAAGCACCGGGGCGGGTTTGGTTAACCCTGACAGGTTGGTGTGATGCAGGGGGGACGCTTTCTGGTCGTATTTGGGGAAGGGGCTGTGCCTTGTAAGCCTCGGCTGAGCCCCTGGTGGGGTGCTGGGTGAGGGACCGGTTCAGGCTGGGCTATGGAGTCCCTGTCCCCAGAGCATCTGGGGGGATGTCCCTGTCCCCAGAGCATCATTTTGGGGAGCAGGGGGTCTCCAGCAACACTACGACGTGGTGATGTGTGTGTTTCATGCCCCAGCACCACAGTCATACCAAACCTGTGCTCCCAAGCCATGACAGCTGTCGTAGCCATGTTTAAGTCCTTCAGCAAGAGGCTGTAAGATAAACCACACACAAACACTGCCTAAAAAAAGAAATGTTGGCTTGTTTTGGTGGCCAGAGCACCTCAGTGGGTTGCATTTCTCCCTGCAGTGCCCTAAGCAGGGCAGTGGCAGCTGTGGCTGGCTCAATTAAATCTCTTTCCCTCGCACACAGGTCGCACTGCCCAGGCGGTTGCAGTCCGAGCCAAGGCGTTTGGCTTCAACGTGATATTTTATGACCCGTACCTGCAGGACGGCATAGAGAGGTCCCTGGGAGTGCAGCGAGTCTACACGCTCCAGGACCTGCTCTACCAGAGCGACTGTGTCTCGTTGCACTGTAACCTGAACGAACACAACCACCACCTTATCAACGACTTCACGATTAAGCAGGTAACGAGGCAGCAGAGCTGCTCTGCAGGCACAAACCACGTGTGGGTGCTGGGTGGCTGCGGTCCCAGCCCGTGGGCTACCTCCGGAACATGGGTTACCTCGTGTCCCGTGGGATTTACGGGGTGCAGCGCGTTCCCCAGGGACGAAGGTGGCTGCGGGATTGGGCCGTGTTTGCTGCCACCATCCTGCGCCGGCCTCACCACCGAAACCCCTGTGCCCCACAATGGGGCCCTGATTGCAGCCACCGGGGTTCTGCTGAACCAGGGGATGAGGGTGCAGCCCCGGGGTGGCTCCCAGGGCAGGACCAAGCGCTGGTCTCAGCACCGAGCCCTCACTCCTCTCTCTCCCCGCGCCGCCAGATGCGGCAGGGCGCGTTCCTGGTGAACACGGCGCGTGGGGGGCTGGTGGACGAGAAGGCCTTAACTCAAGCCCTGAAGGAGGGACGGATACGAGGGGCTGCGCTCGACGTGCACGAGTCAGAACCGTTTAGGTAAGGCCCTCAAGGTGCTCCTGCCTTCCTTCCTTCCCTTCCTTCCCTTCCTTTACCTCCACAGCTGCAGGTGTGCGGCCAGGGCAGTGCCCATGCACCAGCAGCAGCCCTTCACAGCATCCATGGGCTGGCACAGGGGGGAATGTTTGGGGGTTTTGGGGAGCTTAGAACAAGAAATGAGCTGCTGAGAGCAGACGTACTGCTCCCGTGTCCTTGGGCGTTTTCGCTTGCAGGCTGCAGCTCCCTGCTCAGCGATAGCAAAGAAGGGGTTGGCTATAACAGGGTGCAGCTCCTCACACAGCATACAGGGGATGGGGTAGTATTAGTGGTGTCCTTGTGTTTTCTGAAACAATTTTTAATAAAAAGTGCTCCCCCAAAGAGCTAACCCCACAAAGTCCATCCCCCTTCGGTGGGTTCCCTCCAGCCCAGCAGCCACGGCACACGCAGAGGGCAGGCCTCAAACCTTTCTCCAGTCTTGACCCCTTTTATTCTCTCTTTTTAAACACTGATTAATTTTTCCTCTCCCTCCCCTGCGCACAGTTTTGCTCAAGGCCCGTTGAAAGATGCTCCTAACCTAATCTGCACCCCGCACACCGCCTGGTACAGCGAGCAGGCGTCGCTCGAGATGAGGGAAGCTGCTGCCACCGAAATCCGGCGTGCGATCACAGGTACCCGGCCCCAGGAGGAGCCCCGGGGGGTGCCAGAAGCAGGAGTCCAAGGGGCACAGCTACGGCTTTGCTCTGCCCTCATCCCAGCTGCAGACCGTGGGGTCCGGCCCCAAGATGATGCTCACAATACTCCAGCGTTTCTCTTGCCCTAAAAATTGTCCCCATCGTTAATCTGGATGGTGTAGCTCCACGCCTGGCCGGCCTGGCATTCTGTTCTCCTCCTATACACCAACAAATACAGTGAAATTAAAAAATTGTAGCTTGTTGTAGGGCGATAAAACCGGGACGTTCCTGACACATGCTTACCTTTCGTCCCAACTGCAGGGCGCATCCCAGAAAGCCTACGGAACTGCGTCAACAAGGAATTCTTTGTCACAACGGCTCCGTGGTCGGTAATAGATCAGCAAGCAATCCATCCAGAGCTCAATGGTGCCACATACAGGTAAGATGGAGAAAAGGACGGCCCCAGCCTGCCCAGCGCAGGGGTTCCCAGCCACATCTGGGGTCCCAGACACAAAGGGAGCGCGAAAGCCCCAGCAACAAGTCCGCCTGTGCTGGGCTGGTGACTGCGAAGCCCCTCACGGTGGGGACCTGTTGGATTTCCAGCACTGCTTCGTGGTTCACTTAACCGCAGTGTTATAAAACCTCGCACGTTTCCTGGTGCTGCTGGTGGCGGGGCAGCAGCCGCATGCATGGCACCTGCAGAAGTGCCAGGACTCCCAGACCCGTAAAGGAGCAGGACATAAACGCTGAGGAAGCAGCTGCAGCTTTGATCAGCTCTTCTGTCCGGGTTTGACTGCTTGGGCCGAGAGCCTGGTCCAGCTCGTGAGTGAAATAGCCAGTGTAAAAACTCCGGATATGGGCCCGTATTCAGGTGGCCTGATTCGTACCTAAATCCCCGAGATTCGGGTCGCTGAGCGCTCCGTTTCGTGCATTGCTCACTGCCCCACTTGGGAGGCGTGCTTGGGCAGGAATGTTTCCAGCTGATAGAGAACTGCCCAGCAAAAGCCCGTCTAGAGCTTCATGGGAAGCGCTGGAGAAAAAGGCCTGATGGTATAAAAAAAGGGACAGGGAAACAGACAAGAGGTGATAGACGTCAGTGGCAGGGAGGCACAGCAGTGTTTTGGGTACAGGGAGACGGCCACCACCCCACCACGCACAGTGAGCACTGCACAAGGGTTTACAGAAACCAAAACAAATAAGTGGGTGCAGAAGGAGATGGGCTGGGTTCCTGGCAGCCCTGGGCACCGCTGATGTTCAGCACACAGCTCAGGTGCTGCCTGGGGTGTCCTGTGCCACCCTGCCCTCTGCTGAATCGGCTTAAAGAGAACCCAAAACCTGCGTCACCCACACTTGTGTGCCTCACCTTCCTCTGGTACTAGCTTCTGGGCCAATCCTGGCTCCTTCCTTTAGGACATTTGGTTAAGTTTGAGGAAATTTAGGCCCATCTACTACCAGGACACCAGAGGTTGCCCCAAATCAGAGGCATCAAGCACAGCTTTTCTGGAAGAGCGCTCTCAGATCCGTGTGCTCCCAAAGCGCACGATCCGTGTTCAAACAGCCTTTAAATAACACTGAGACAAGGAAATTCACTCTCGGGGATTAAGATTTCAGTTCATTCAGCTCTTCTAGGAGACGCCGGCTCTGGCCCAGAGGACGTGGGCTCAGCCACACTCGCTGTAGGGTCAGGGCTGCAGCCTTTAGGGCCCACGGGCAGCTTGCGGGACAGAAGAGCAGCATCGCCTTGATATGTGGCTGGCTACTACAGGTGTTCATTATACCTGTTGGATCCTTTTCCTTCAGCTGCCTGGCAGAAATGTTTGTCTCCTGTGCAGTTAAGCCACACCAAGCTATCGCTGTAGCCCATGAGATCCCAGCTCGGGTGTGTAATTTGAGTATTAAGCGTGTCAGGTTCAGGGAAACAATGCAATATTTGGGACAACCTGGCGTCATCTAAATACCTTGGTAATTAGTGGCAATATCGGCTGTGCTGTCATCGTCCTCCTCTCCCCTCTGTCACTGGGGTGCTGGGGATTGCTGCGTGTATGGAGTGTAGGAGTTGGACTTGATGATCCTCATGGGTTCTTTCCAACTCGGGATATTCTCTGATTCTATGGGA
The DNA here is from genome assembly GCA_011076525.1 of Nettapus auritus. NCBI lineage: Eukaryota > Metazoa > Chordata > Aves > Anseriformes > Anatidae > Nettapus > Nettapus auritus. Next base: position 33,346,483 of record CM021770.1, on the reverse strand, counting down.
CAGCGATCTACATAAACAAATCCCGTTCCCTCCCCTTTTAAAGCACGAAGTGCATTGGCTCATCAAGTGATGCCTGCACGCAGACACACAAGGGATCTGGTTGCAGCTTGCTCAGGGGTTAAGACCAAAGAAAAGCAAACACGATCAGCGTTCGGTGGCAGGCTGTGCAATGCCTTTGCTGGCAAATCCCTTCCTCGGGTTTCGGCAGCGCTCCTCCAGCAGTGCCACTCGCAGGTAATGCCGTGTAGGTGCCAGCGCTTCTTGCCACGACTGGCAATATTTCTGCACAAAGGGAAGGACTGAAAGCTGCCAGCAGGGACGAAGGGACGGCTCACGCACATGAAATGAGAAATAGCCACGTGGACCCGCAGCAGCGTTCATTTAACGTCGAGCCGTCCCTTCTCATTTAACAAACAGAAAGCTGTAGCAGGAAGGTGGGATCTCTCTGCTCCCGTTTCCTCCAAGGCCTCTGCCGTGCTCGCGGGGCCTTCGGCTCTGCCTGGGCCTTGACAAACCCTCTTTGTCTGTGTCCCTCCACCAGGTATCCCCCCGGGATGGTGAGCGTCGCGCCGGGAGGCATACCCGCGGCCATGGAGGGCATCATCCCCGGCGGCATCCCCGTGACTCACAACCTGCCCACGGTGGCGCACCCCTCCCAAGCTCCGTCGCCGAACCAGCCCACGAAACACGGGGACAACAGGGAACACCCCAACGAGCAATAGCAGCTAATTTAAAAAAAAATCCCTCGATAAACTTGGGACCAAGAGACATTGGAAAAGAAGTTATACACGAACTGAAAAAAAAATAATAAAAAAAAAAATAAAAATAATGAATTTGATACGGAATTTGTAATGTTGATTTTGGACAGATGCATCATTGATGTTCCAGTGTTAACGACCAAGTGATAGCAGTCAAGACTGGGGAGAAGCCCTGAAGGAAGTCACCTGCTTACCGAAGCGCTGAAAACTAGGACGTGAGACATTAATGATCGACTTCTGTTATTGTGTGTTACGTTTCCTTCATCTGTGCATCAATCACATGAATAAAACTAGATTTTTTCCCCCCCTCGATTCCTTGGGAAGAGCAGGGCTTCGGCACCTGTTTGCAAGCAATTGCAGTGAGCAATCCTTACCGAGTTAACATAGAAATTTAAGAGGAAACCATTATGTGGCTTCAGCCCTTTCCTTACTCTCGTACCCGGTCACCTCTCCTAACAGGAGGCAGCGAAACCGGCTCAGGAGCGGAAGAAAAAAAAAAGCTCAGATCCGTTTCGGGGTCACCCCGGGAGCTGCGGGGCTGGGAGGGCACCGAAGGTTTCCCGGCCCCGGCCGCTGCCCTCCCAAAATCCCCCCCCCAAAAAACCCAACGGCCGGGCTCTGCTCTGCCCCTACACCGAATAAAGTAGCTGTGCATCCGCCTACGCCCCGCAATGATGCAAGGAAAAAAAAAAAATATATTAAAAAAAAGAAAAGAAGAAAGTATTATTACGTTTCACACGCTGTTTGTACTCAAATATATTTTCTCAGTTTGAAATCTGCAGCTATTTTATCGAGTGGAAAAGTCTTGAGCTGGAAAGGGTTCAAGAATAATGTTGCATTTCCTTATGTCTCAGGAAAACACTTTTTATGGTAACTTGTCAGACTGTCGATGAACAAAACCCACTTTTTTAGACATTGATAAAAGTCTTCTTTTCTTCACGTGCTATTTTATACAAGAACACTTCAAGACGTGTTATTAGACGTGACTGATTTTAACAAATCCTATTAGATTTGTATCAACTAGCTACATGTTATACTCATAGTCTTTTGTGAATCATCGCCTTTTTGTTTTTGAGATGGCCAATTTTGAGCCTTTGTATGGGTACATTCCTGTTTCTGTGACAAAAAACCTTGAGCTGTCCCAAACAGAAAAGAAAAAAGCAGCAATGGCTATCGGATGTTTTGTTTTAGTGTGTTACCGTTCTTGTATTTGTTTATTGTAAAGGTGGACATTTAGCGTTCAGTGCGGTTTTCAATAAAAAGTGATAAAATTTCTATAATTTCTGGAAGGCGAGAGCTCTCGCTGCCCCTTCACTGATGCAGGACGTGTGCGGGGAGCTCCCGAAGCGCCCTGACCTGTGCTGGCAGCGGGCAGGGCACGGCCGTGTCCTCGGGGCCAAGCTCAGCCCCGCCGTGCCCAGGGCTTCCTACCGAGACGTGCGGGGTAACTCAGCTCCGGTTTGCTGATGGCCAGGTCGTGCTGAGGTGGCGGCAGCTGGGGAGAGGCCACATCCTCCATTTCCACCCCATTTTTTTTTACAAAGCGCTTGCACGCACCTTGGCAGGTGGCTAAGAGCCCGGTATGGAAAGGGACTGCGAAAAAAGCTGAAAGCAAAAAGGGCCTCGGTTACAAAACCCTGTGTTTTGTTTGAAATTGAGCTGAAAAGGAGTTAGCAGCCTCACACACGTTAAAAAAGAGGTGGCCCCTCGTAGATGTGCAGCCACACACAGCACGCCGGTGATTATCGTGAACACCAAGGAACCGGAGGGTAAAGCAGGTTCGGTGTGGAGGTTGTGTCAGGGAAACGTCTGGGAAACACTGCATGAAGGCAATGTTTAAGGGTTAGGATTGCTTTAAAATACTGCAGTTCTGGTGCTTCCACTTGCTTGTGAACAGCCAGCTGCGTGGCAGAGGGGGGCAAGGATGTTCCTGGGGCCAGGTCTCAGACCTGGAGCTCCACGTGCGGCCGCTGGATGCAAACAGCAGCGAGAGACCCCAGGAGAAGGCAGGGGGAAGGAGAAGGGGAAATCATCACCGTGGTTAGCACAGGCAGAAGCAGCACGGGGAACCAGGCTGCAGCTTACAAGGGGGAAGTTATTAGGCAGGGAAAGGGGAGATGAAGAGTTGCTGCCGCGGGGCTGTCTTCAGGAGGAGGGCAGGCAGGGAGCCTGCCGCGGAAGGACGGCAGAGAAGCTGAAAAGCAGCAGCTTGAGGGTGACAAACGCTGAATAAAGCCACAGCCAAAGGGTGAAGGGACGCTGCTGAGCGAGGGGAAAAGGAGCAAAGAGGCTCCAGCTGCACACAAACCTTCCTTGTTAGCGGTGCGAACAAGTGCTGGGGGTACTGGCCGCGAGCCACGCAGCAGAACGCTGGAAGAGCCCGGAATTACCGAATTTTAATGTATTAAAAACCAAAGACATACAGGGATTTTCACTGAGGCGTTCATAAATAAAAGCAGAACCACGAGCGGGCGTGAAGGAGGTAGCGATGAAAAGCCAAGTTGTGTGCTGGGAACGGGGAAAGTAACGTGGGGAAACGGAGTTTTGTACGCACTTCGCTAAAGGAGCGGAACTCGCAAGGTCCCATCTGCAAATTCCTCTCGGTATCTGTAAACTGCCAGGTGTGTAAGCGAAGGAGAGCACCCATGAACATACACCGACTCCTGGGCTAGCACAAAGCCGGGGTTTGCATCTCTTTAATCTACAGGTACATGAGGTTTGGATTACTTTGATTCTGAAAAAAAGAAACTCCGCCAGTTCCGAAGGGAGCCGGGAAGCTCGTTAACCTGAACATACCATTTACAGCACAGCAGAACAGAACAATAACGATCAGGAAAGCCGAGAGCTCTGAAGTACCAGGACTGTCCTCTCACACCAGAACTAGATGAACATCAGAGAGCACGGTGCATGCTTCTTAAACAGCTGTCACTGACTGCGGGGGGAGCTTCCCCGTGCCGTGGGGACAGGGACAGCCCGGGGACGGCGCTAGGAGGCAGGGAGAGGCGTGCTGTGGAGCGTGGCTCAGGGAACTTTTCACATTCGTTTTTCTCCCCGTGTCACCAGGAAGCTTTACTTCCTGAAACGGAACATGACCGCAAAAATTCCAGGGTTTTGCACCAAAAGGGAGCTGCTTATCCTTCCGTCCATCCAAACGCCGGGGGAGCTGGGATGGGAGCTCACGGCGAGCTGCTGCAGCCGGGTCCCTCACCCTGAGCCCCGGGGACAGGGCTGTGCAAGGAAACCTGCCCAGGCCACGTGAAATCCCATCCCAGCTTACCCGGCGCTCGGCTCCCCTGACGGCAAAGCGGCTAAAAGGGTTTCGCTTGCAAGTTAAAAAAGGAGGAAGTGATACCGGTTTAGGAAGCGAACTTGAAACAGGGCCATACGCTTGGCAAAAACCTCTTGGGGATCAGCAGCTTGCCTACTGAGTTCAGGTAAACCGGACGAATATTGCAGAGAAACATGCACTCGTTTACCTGAAAGTTTGCGCATGCACCAATCAGAGGAGCTAAAATGGCCAAAAACGTGAAGACATCTCATCATAAACCTCCAGGAAATCTGTGATGGGCAAACTGGTCATACAGTACTTCGTTATTTCTAGGCTCTGGGTGTCGTCACCAAGTTTCCGTAGGAGTTGGGCACATTTCAACACCGTCTAAGCAGCATTTGGAAGAAAAAAAAAAAAGCAGCGAGTCCCTCCGGGTTTCCATAGCTCTCAACTACGTAAAAATAGGTGCTATGGGGCTTCGCTCCAAATTCTAATTCAAACGATTTCAGCTACTGCAAAAATTCCTTATTCAACCACCACACCGCCAAAAGTGCTTTCCAAGAAAACCGGAATTGCACTGCGCATGTAAAAACCGGCGTTAACCTTTAGTGTTTAAGTCAGATTTGCAGATAAACTTTATCCATTACAGGTTACATGGCTAAAGTTATCAAATATAATAAAATTTCTACTGGAGAATATACTCTGAGCTTACAATCTTAGGAACTTACAGGAGTTTAAGTATGGCCACATCAATCAACATGCAAGAGATTCCCAGGCTTACATACCGAGAAATATATAACAGTGCTTTTAAAAACGACTTCAGCATAGTTTCTTCTCACTCAGAACTGCCGAGTGTGTTCTCACCAGGTGTAAGGACCAAGGAGTAACCCTTTAAAAAGAGGGTTTTTCATTTGCAGCGATGTTTAAGGTGATGAGAGAGTGAATGATGCAGTGATGTAGAGTCTGTATCACAGCAAGACCAAAATTTTGACGATACAAAGTGATCAGTCGTGTCCGAGCTGTCAAATCTCACACAATTGGGTTTAGTATAAGCTCACTGGAAAAAAAATAATCCTTGTGTTTTAGGTCACTTCTCTGAATAAATATTCTGAAGTATGTCGCAGGGAATCTATTAACTATTAAAGGAAGGAAAAAAAAGACCAAAAAAAAACCACTTTTTCAGGAAACAAATCATTTCACTCAATGAAAAATTTGCCTTCTCTTCCGGTTTGTCTCATAGTGTTTCCATTTTATTTCGTGGGCACAGCAGTAACTAAAGCATTAGCAGGTCACCAGGGTGTTTTTGCTTATGACTTGCTGTGGAGACTTTGTGCAAACAAAAAAACCTCACCACCTGGCCTGGGCGCGAGTGAGATTTCACATCCAAGGGCCTTTCACAGAAATGTGTCAGAGGAGCTAAAGGTGATGCAGAATCCCGAGTTCTACTGGGGAGGAATCTCAGAGGGAAGAGAAATCCATCTAACGTGTGCTTTCGTAAGTGCCCTTATTGAAAAATTTCTTTGCAGTAATTAAGATGCTGGTATACTTTTCCTATCACACAACCTCTTACACAACCACATGCGGTACATGTATAGACAGATTTACAATCAGAAAGAAAAATGTTTGTCTGTTTTTCCTGTCTCGATAATAAAATTAGCTGTTCTGTTTCTTTTTGTGTTTATACAAACTGCGGTCCAGCCCATTCAGTGCTCTCCACGCAGCAGATGAGCTTCTAGACTCTCCCCGTGCTGGTTCCAAAACTCCTTTGCAGCATGTTTCTTCTAGAACCAGGTCGTCCCACAACGACCAGCTACAGCACAACCCCAACTGCAGGTCAGACGCCAGGCGCGGGTCATTTCCTTCCCACGTCCCGCCATCACTCGTCGTCGTCATCCTCGTCTTCCTCGCCGTCGGAAAGGGATGTACACGGGCGGATCTGGCGGTAGCGATCGAGCCACTTCTCCACCATCTGGGTGACGAGAGGGTGGTTGCGCCGCCGAGAGCTCTTCTGCATGGCGACGAGAACCCCTCCCTCCGTCACGCAGCAGTCCAGCCACTCCCGAAGCAGCTTTTCCTGCTGCTCCTCGTTACCTATCTTTGGGGGAGAGAAGGCAGGTTGAGAACGAGGCCTGAAGCTCGCCCGGCAGCTCTGCAGAAGGTTCGGGAGCACCTGGGACAGGGGAGCGAGGCAGTTTCTTTGCCAAGCATTACGACAAGGCAGCAGCTCAGTCTCCACGAGGCAAACTGCTGCACGCTGCTTTTTCAACCCAAGGTTGAAAGCTTTGGTAACGTTCTCCAGCTATTTTTCCCCATCTGAATTTTTCAAACCGGTATTTGCGATCTAGCTGTCCTAGATCTCAATCGGTTGTGAGAAGCTAATTATTGACAGAAGGCACAACGTGTAAAGATGACAGGTCCTACAAAAACATCCCTCCCTCAGCTCTGAAGCTGATGCTTTTCCTCCTTCATTCCCAGGGTGCCCACTTTTTGCAGTGACAGAGCATTTCCGTCCCTTCCCTCACGCTTCACTGACCTAGCTCCCTGTCACCACTGTAGCTATTAAAGAAGAACCAAGTCGTGCTTCATTAGAAAGAGGAGGCATCCATGCTGCAAATGCCTGCCAATACTTACGTTACCTTCATTAAAAGCACCCAGCCTGGCATTAGTGGCGGAATCCTTACTTCCAGGTCCTTTCACGGTACGCCTGCATTTATCTGCACAGTATTTACGTACGTTCAACTTACAGGACTAGCAACAAACATCAAGGATGGGGGAAAATCTCTTTCAGGATCAGCTCAGATGATGGGGAGGGAGCAGCACAGCCTGCATTCCCTACAGCACCTGACCTGCAAAACCACGCACAGGTTGCCGAGGCCACCACGGTGGAGAAGGCCACCAGCTGCACCAACAGCTCTTACCTCCTGAGCAGAAAGGAAGTGAATGTGCAATAGTTTCCTCTCGCTGTCCACCAAGGGCAGAAAGGTAACGGTGACGTCGTCGTCGGTGTTGAGGTTAGCACCAGCACCTCGATTGCCATACCCGTCGTTCTCCATGGCAACCAGAGCGGAGAAATGGCCCCTCGTGTAGCCCAGAGCGATGGGGCTCTTCCAGCAGAAACTCTGTTCCCACAACAAAGGCAAATACACACCTGCGGGGCGGAACAAAGGACAGCGCTCAGAGCTGCGTGCAGCATCTTCGTACACAGCTTTTGGCTAAACGGAGTAAGAGCAGGACGCTGGGAGCACTCCTGGCTTGGTTACGCCACGTCACCGTGCTGAGAGCAGCTCCTTCCGGTGGGGTTGCCATCAGATCAGAGCAGTTCAGGCAGAGAAGCCATTCTAATGCCACCAGCACCGCGTTGTCACTCCCCTGAGATTTATGATCTGTTGCACAGTGCTTAACGACGACCAAGGTTTTTGTTCAAATCAGACCAGTATCAACATCCACGCATCTATACAACTCGTACGCCAGCCACAGAGGTGAAAGCTACAGTTACACGCGGCATTTGTACCGGAACAACTCTTCGGTCTGCGGCGACAAAGCCACAATAAACCCGAGAATAAACCCAGAACTTTTCTTCTAGGAACGTAAATAATTCCTGGTGTGTGCTGCTGCGAGACGACTTGAGCCAAAGCACGCCTCACCTTGCGACGGTTTCAAAATAGCCGTGCACAAACTGAAGTGCACGCGTAGCATAGCAACCTCCCGTACGACAGCTGCTGCCAGCACGTCGGGAGCGCACGCTGCAGCAAAACACGGCGCTTCGCTTCTCCCCCGACATCCACGGACGCGGCAGGAGAACGGAAACCTGCGGCAGGGGGTGGCTTCGGAGGCTTCACCCCGGTTTAGAACTCAGTTTGGTTTGCTACAGCAGAAATCGGGGGGGCTACCAGTATTTTTGTTTTCTGCTTGCCCCCGTTCTTTAACTGGGGACCAAGAAAAATCTAAATGAGACCTAAATCGAGTAAGGTGGACATAAACGCCACAGAAAATAAAGACAGGGGCTAACAGCTACCCTGGCAGCCATCCACGCAGGATTTAGCTTCTCAAACCTGATCGTTTCGGTCACCTTTTCTCCCCTTTAACTTTAAAGGCTGTGTATTCATGCCGCTGAGCGCACGCAGCTAGAACGGGAGAATACTTCAGGCTGGGTAAACGGATCTTTTGCTGTCAAAGCCTTCATGTTTAAAGGAGCATTAACAGTCCGTTGCCATCCAGGTAACGAGTCTGTCACTTGGGGGATTCGCGGCACGCTCACAGAACCCTGAGCACGCCTCAGAGCTGCTAAGGGGGCAGTTGCTCAGCAGAGCTGACGAGCACAGAGGCAGCCTTGCACCATCTCAGCAGATGTGGCTACTCTGCGTGCAAGCGCCGAACAGCTCCTCGGCTTCAGCTGTGCTGGGCATTAATTAGCACACATTAACCACAAAAACGGGGTCGGGCGGGGAGAGAAGCGACTTCAGGTGGCTTGGCACAGGACTCCCAAGTTCACCTGCTCGCGGTGTTGTGTCTGGACGGATGGATGCAGCTTGTGGCAGGCACAAGTCAGTAACGTTTGTCTGCCTGAGCTCCTGGAAACGGGTCTAGCACAAGGCTGTCCCGGGCTCCTGGTTCCCTTGTGCTCCACAGAAGAAGAGAATTATTCATGTTTAGGCTGCAGCACGCTTAATTGCCTCAATGCCCAATTGCAAAACGCAAAGATCTTGCAAACCGCTCAGCCTGTAAGTTAAAGGCAACAAAAACCTGAAGCATGACACCTGTATGTGACTGCTCTCCAGCCTGTACTTCCACCACCTCAAACAAAAGATAACGTGCACCTACGAGTACTCTTCGAAGTACTTCACTTCCCCATTCCTCGGTAGTCGTTGCTACCGCCACCAGGCAGAACTTCGGATGCCATTTGTTGAGCCTCCCGCGTCTTACAGCAGCACAAACCACGCAACTTTTGATGAGCTGGCACCAACCAGAGGGCTTGAAATAAGTTACAGGCTAAGAGCACGCCGCGTGGAGGTCAAATGACTTCTTTCACCCCGTGGTTAGAGGCAGCGTGCCCATCACAGAATGGAAAACTGGACGTTTTGTGGGGTTTTTGTTCTTTTTAATAGCAAAAGAAAGCTTACGTCAAATGCCACTCCACCCCCTTCCATCTAGTAGCTTCCATTCTCCTTTCAACTACCTCTACGTTTACAATTTATAGCTAAACTTTTTTTAATATTAAATCTGAAAATAAAAAGACAGGCTTACCTTGAAAACGGGTATATCCTAATGTTTCTCCTCGGAAACTCTTAAAATATTTTACTCCATAAACTATAATTGGTCTTCTAAGAATATGTGCAAGTACAAAAATGTGTGTCTGCTCCAAACTCGCTCCAGGCTGAACCAAACATAAACAGAGAGAACATTTGAAAGAGAACTTACCCTCTCTACTTTGAGATTTGAAAAACATTCTCCGAATTGAGACAGAAAGTGCTTTTCAGAGTGAGTTGGTTTGACAAGAATTGAAAGAGTGGAAGACTACTACATGCCGGTTACAGATAGTCAGAAACATTTCAGCTTGCAAAGGAACTTAATCATCTGCAATAATTCTTTGTCCCCTCTCCCCGATTCAATCTAACATCTCTCATTCCGCAGTTAGCAGTGAAGCTCTGCAAAGTATTTAGTCTACAAATAATTCGCTTGTTTGGGGAAAGGTTAAATATCTTTTGGCGATGGGAAGAGAGCACGTCCCAAACAAATGACAGGAAAATGGCACCAACAAAAGCCATATACACACGCCTTAGAAGAGGAGCTCGACTGTTCCTGAGTTGGAAGCTTACTTCCCATTTTGGAGGGGCGGTGTAAGTAGCCACTTGCCAAATTCTCAATAGTTCAGGCTTACAGATTTACAGGTACGTTCCAGGAGATACGTGTTGCGAGAGGCAGGATATTAAGCAGACCATTACGTAGTGGTTTACTCCACAAACTTCATTTTGACACCAACGTAACCCAACTTCTTCATACTGCACTGCCTACAATTCTTAAAATTTCTTTTCACACAGATCAAAACATCCTTTCCATGGCAAGCTTGTGAAGAAGTTTTCTTACCTGGCTTGCAAGAGAGAGTATGAATGCCCAATCCTCCTGCCACTGTTCCTCGCGCAACGAGAAATGTAAACCAAAGCTCTGGGAATACCACGATTCCCACTCTTTCCAGCGGGTATAGAACCTAAAACGGGGGGGGAGGCAGAGAAGGGTAAAGACAGAAATACGTACTCAGACAAAAATGCGCGTCTGACAGCAGTATTCAGCCCTTGCAACCCTTTATCCCAGATCTGTAACAGGAAGAAAGGTAGCATACAGCAGGAAAATAGGTTTGCAGGTGGTTTTTTGTTTGTTTTTTAAGATTAATGGGACTCCATTTGCTAATCCCCATTTAAGAAATCACCTGGGATCGTCTTGCCTGCAGCAAACGTGCTGTAATAGATACCAGCTCCTTTTGGTACACCTCCTAACAGCTTTTTTGAAGTCTTATTCGGCTTTGTTTATTTTTGAGGTGTTGACCTGTGGCAAACAGAACCAAGACGTTCCGTTTCATGTAAGAGAACTACGGCTGCTCTCACCCAAACAATGCAGGTATTCTCTTCTTTAACCATCTCACGTGCCAATTAGCTGCAAAGCGCCAGCAGATCAGCTTCAAAAAGACTGCAGCGAAGAGGCACAACCTGTTCTGTGTCAGCTTTCGGAGCAAAGAGTAGGGTAGTATTTTATGAGACATAAAGCAGCATGGATTGAAATGAAAGAATTAAATGCCAGAAAATAAAACCGATCCCATTTACACTCTAGGTCGTAAGGTTTTAATTTCCGTTTTAATAAAAATTAGCACTTTATACGCTACTTCAGGCCCAACGTTTTATCTTTTTAGCTACACAGAAAAACGACAAGTGCATTAAAGAGCACATGCTGGCTTTTTAAATGTTAAACTCCGTCCAAGCACCGTACTACCGAAAGACCACAGCTTCGCACTAAGAACAAGGGCATCTTCTGGCCTAACCTAGATCCGTTCTCACCCAAACGAGGCCTCGGGCCCAGGATGGAGCCGCGGGGGCTGCCCCTGGCCCCCAGCAGCACGGCTGTGCTGGGGGCTCCTCCTGGGGAGCTTCAAAGCCACCGGGAGCTGGGGCTGGGCACCCTGCCGGGGGGTTTAGGAAGCCAGGAAGGAATTCTGGCTCAAGTCTGACATTATCACCACCAAAGTGCCAGCTGATTCCTCAAGGATTTCCGTCTAGAGGCAGATGGGTTCCTATCAAGGGCACAGCTCTGCAGATGTCAGTCCTAGAACCTGTGCTGATTTTTCTAACGATAAGCTATTAAGTTACATTACGTAGGCTGAAGGTGAGCGACGGAATTCGAACAGCTCTAAAGGTGCATATGAGCCTGGATGCCAATTCTGAGTGTTTGGAGAAACAGCAAGCAGCTGGGGGCAGCAATCCCAAAAGCTACTTATGCACATCCCTACAGTTCTCCTTTCCTGACTTCCTCAGGGGACAGCATCCTCTCTAGCAGGCTGGCTGATAGAGTTTCTGTTCTTGATGGCAAGAACGTAAGAAATCTGACCTGTCCTACGTTAGTCTTCACCAAAATCCTGCCTTAGTCCCACTGCACGCCTGGGGTTGGTGTGGACCAGCTGGGTTCCAACCACAGAAGTTCCCCTTCCAGAGGCAAACCACAGCACGGGACTAAAGCAGGTTGCCAGTGTAAAACACCCCGAGTTAATTCGGAAAGATAAATTAACTCTACAGCCAAACGACAGCACTAGTTACGTGCCAACGCTGTGTCTCACCGCCGTTATTTGAGCAGACAGAACAGGAACAAAAAGAGCAGTACTGGATAAAGCTGGAACGGAGCAGAGGGAGTGGAAATACTGAAAGCCTGATACAGGAGTTAAAGGCTGCCTTCTACCAGGCTTCCGCAAACTGTCCACCAACAGCAGCAAGACACAGCGTGTACAGGATTTGCACTGAAGTACACGGAGATCCCAGTTCTAACTGCTGCGGGTGCACTCCTGACAAGCAGAGTGAAATATTTACTTGGTTTCATATGCTGCTTGCTGAAGATCACAAACCATCGCCCACGTCAGGATGCCCAAGTTCCCAGCGGTGCGTTTAAAGCTAGAACTAGATCACGACGTGAATCACACTGACAACGTCTTTGATCCACAGAGCCCAGAACAAATTTGCCTTTATTTTTGTTGGCATACTGCAGTCAGCTGCTTACGTGCAAAGCTGTCTGAACCGGCACGAAAACTTACCAATGTGAGCAGTCGTGTAAACTGTCGTGAAGAGCTTTCCGCAGCACTGAATCCTTGTCGTAAATGCCCCAGGTAGCTTGTAGTACTGAATCAAGCAGGCAGTCCCCTGCAGTCCGATTCCAAAGTGCATATAACCTGCTGTCCAAGCGGGTGCCCAGTTCCAGCGACCAGTTAATGATGGGAGACTCCTCTTCTAGCTCTGCAATACGACAGCGTCTTAAAATCTCGTGTGCTTTTCAAGTCTCTGAGTCCTAACAGCACATTAATGGTGTCATCTCGCCAATTTAAATGAATAAAGCTCATTTTCCTTCATACTACAAATAAAGATGAAAAACAGCAGCTAAAGGAGCTTCCATGGGCTACGTACTGTCAGGAAAAGGAGACAAACATACGCTAGCCTTAAAGAAACATCACAATCGCTTAAGGATTACTACCAAAGACGAAAACTGTTCAGTTCTCTTTAAAGACTTTGTGACTCGAAGCTGTAAAGCTAAAAAACAAGCTAAAAATAAAGAGGACACACAACGAAATCCAAAGATGCGTTATAAATAATTGCCAAAACCTCCATTCTCACTCTGCCTCTTACACAGAATGTAAACGTTAAAGTAATTTCAGGGTGGAGATTAACCTGAGAGCACCAAATCTGTATTATTGCCTGAAGTTGTGGAAGTTGTGTTTTTAATGCCACATTCACACGTGCACGTTTTACTGAAGAGCAATATTCTCTACTGACGAGCAAGGAGAAATTCTAGCCATTCTCAAGAACGCTTACCTTTCTGAACGTCTCTATCAAGTACTTCATCGAATAACTTTTCTTGCACTGTGGGCGGTAAGTCTTCAATATCTGGAAACATTCAAAGAAAATAGAAGAAAATCACTTAACGTTACCATAAAAGAGAAACGTTGCCAGCTGACGCTCAGGAGAATTTATGTAACAGCTTTTGCCCTCCCATCTGTAACGTCTTTTTGTAAAAACTTATCTTTCTGACCTGTCATTTGCGATCACAGGCTTCCCAGAGCACGCTCCTTTAACACAGAGACCTCAGCCTGAGCGTCGCAGCTTTTAGGCAGAAAGGATTGTCACAGCACACGCAGAGTAAGAACTCATCTCTCTGAGGGCAAAAGCGAAGCAGAGAACCACACCGAGGTGGAAGAGGAGCGTTTTCACCCCTACTGTATTTAGGACAACTTCAATTCCAAGCAGCAGTTTTCCACCTTTCTGGAAGCCTTCCCCTCTGGTCTCGCCCAGCACACAGGCACTGTTTGCCAGGAGATGTGGCCTTGTACAGCAGACCAACTGAAGTCATTTCACGCAGGCAGACACAAAATAGTTTAGGTAACCCCGAGGGTCTGCAGGCCACAGCTCGCAGGTCAGAAGACAGAGAATGAGAAAACTACAGAGCTGGGGCATGGGAAGTGCCAGTGCTAGCACAAACACAGCCTGCAGTTATGCATCTACCTTAAAAAAGGCAAAGTTACACAATGGGAGAAACTTCTGTGATTCCAGTATGTTGTCAAACAGCACTATTGCACCTGCTAGAACTCCAAAACGCTTATTTTTACAGGGCAAAAAGATACAACACATAGCCGCACACGGACACACTTAAGTGTGGAAAAGGTAAGGGTAGAAAATAAGCCAGGCTTAAACCATCCAGCCACAGGAGGCTCCACACAGAATTCTTACAGTGCTACTGCTTAGGAAGAGGAGAGATGAATCTACTGATTTCCATCTCTCTGTTTCTTACCTCTGGTAGTACTTCTATTAAAGGGAAGCAGATAATCCAAGTTTAGAAAAGATCTAAATTTTTGTTACTGTTTGGTTTGTTAATGGGCAAGCAGTTGAAAAACGATCTCGATCTCAGAGTACCTCCAAGTATTCCTAAGTGTTACTGCTCTAATCAGCACGTAACTGAAAAACAGCTCTGGGCCTTATAGGAACGCACTGAGAGCTAACATAGCTATGGGAAAACTCCTGGGAGCCCCAAACATCTGAGCTCCCATCTTTGCACAGCCTTTCCTTACGTGACTCATCTTTTCTTCCATTTCCTCATGTCCAAAGAGGACACGTTCACGTCACAGGAATGATGTGCAGGCTGAAGTGTGCACAACCCAGTGCTAGTAAGGGAATGTAACTACTGGATCTTCTAACCTGAACCATTAAAACCACAAAAATAAAACCTACACCCACCCCGCCACCCTCAGAAAGTCAAAATGCACATCCCAAACTAGCAGCTCTCAGCCAAATTACGACAACACCAAGCAGCCAACAAACCAGCAAGCCGAATTTCACAGCTACCTGCAGGTAACGTAAACGTTACGAGGTCAGTCAGAAAATAGCAAGCGAAGTCTCCCTTCCGCTGATGCAGAGACGCAGCAATTTCGCGACGAATTTGTTCTGTGACCTCCGGACACACCATGGCAGGAATGCACTTGGCTGCATGCTGCGACACCTGGAACAGAACAGTTACTGCCCTCGTGCTGTTCCTAGCTAGGTACGAAGGATGCTTTCCAGCAGGGGAAAGTGTTTTTCAGTCAGTGCTGCAGCGAAGGTATGGGCACTACTGCTCTGAAGGATAAAACGCAGTTACACTCAGTGAATTCATGTCTCATTAGAACGTAGCCGATAACAAAACTGGCTAAAAACCTCTTTAAATCAAGGGGATGAGTTAACAGATGACCACTGCCAGTAGAAATAGGAAAGCAAAAAAGCAACAGATAGTGAACATACCTTGAAATTTATGTGTGAGCCCACACCACATTTAACTTCGCAAGTCATTAGCAGAGCACAACGGATTCCTACTGAGAAACTTCCCCAAAGTTACGGTAAGACACTTACATTTCTCTGCATTGTACCCAGAGGCAGAAGGAACTCATAGGGCAAGTGACACGGGGTGACACTGGGTATTTAAACAAACCTTTCTCTAGTCAATGCCCTAGCAGAGGAAGGGGTCACCATGGCTCAAATAGTGCTAGACATTTTCACAAAGACTCTGTTAGGTATTTCTAGCGAGTGATACTCTTACACAATTTTCTCTTTTGTTTTTCAGCAAATGAACTTTACCCACACAGAAAACTCCGCGAGCTGCACAAGAAGTGCTGGTATTAGTCACATGTATGTACCCGTCAAGACTTCGGGGCCATTTGTCTTACTTCATCTACTGTTTAATTACTCAACCCTATGCGTTCCATCATCCTCGTGCACTTCTTCTGAGGCAGGCTGCTTTCCTCGTGGGCACACGCTTCAAAATCGCATTACGCATCCAAACAGGGGGGCAGCAGGCAGGCAGAAAAAGGAGGGGCAACAGCAGAACACAGTTTGGTCTTTGATCAGGTGAGAAATTAAGTCAGAATGAAGAAAACCAAGAAACACAACAACAGCAGCGGGCCTCCCAGGAGGGAGAGATAGACCATGGGCAAAGATCGCCAGAAGTAAGGGAACGTGCCGGAGCAAGAAGAGAGAGGAACCAACTAGTCCATGCAACAGGGAAGAGTGGAAAAACGGAGTAATTTTGCAGAGCAAGGTATTTGCTCCCAGGAATCCCAGGGAAGAAAGAAAGCAGCTCAGTGCCAGGTAGTTTTCATGAACAGAACTCCAAAAAATTAAGCTGCCATCGAGCTCAGCGTTCTGCCTTCAGGGCATTTCCTCTCCCCCACCCAAAGCACAGGAAGCCACACAACAGCCAGCTTCCACCGCGCTGAGGTCACAGCACGTGCCAAGACCGCACGCCTTCATAGGCGAGCTGCGTGTCCCCAAGACCACCAGACTCAGGTTTTTAAGTAAATTCGCTTCTTAGGGAGAAGCACCAAGAGCAAAGAGGCGCCAGGCAGCAGTTCAGAGCCTCTAACCACGTCAGCGTCCATCTGCTGGCACATCAGGGTTACACGAAGTTCCTACCTGCTCCACGCAGCAGCCCAAGGAACTCACCTCCGTAAGCAAAATCGCCAGCATGTCCTGTCTCTGGAAGCGTATCGCCAGATGCACCAGCGTGTACCCCACGTCGAAAGCGGAAGGGCGATTCAGCAGGCGTACTTCGTCTGCCGTAAGCTGGCGGGCGATGTCTCCTCCCGATGACTTGTAAGCTTCGACAGCACCTAGATCACCTTCGACAACTCCTGGAGGGGGAGTAAACAGTTGGAAATCGATTCATTGTGGATAGCAAACGGGCTGCTCTGGATCAAGCCCTTATTTAATACTGTTTGCTTCTAGTCTAATGCAGACCTAGCACAAAAATCAACTGAATATTAAGGAACTTGCAAGTTATTGTTTTCCCCAAAGGGAAACGAGAAAAAAAGTATCTCTACTTAAACTTACCTTGCCTTCTAGGCTCTTTCCACTACCTAAAGTGGTTGGGAGATAGGGCAGATCAAAAGCCACTAGCAAGAGGTGCAAAGGACCCTGGTGCTAGGAAACAGCCAGCAGAACACACTCGCGTTTCGTTTGGCCAGCAGCGCTGAAGGAAAGTCGTTCATTCATAGTAGAGAGGTTACCTTATTGTATCTTCCCTGCTAACTTACCTTAAAACCAAGGCAACAGATCTACGAAACCAAACTGTGTGGTTTTTTTCTCTCCCAAGTATGTTTTAGAGCAGTGTTGGAGGATACAGAACATTTCAGCTCGTGCTCTCCGCTACTGAGCTTACGCAGCTGTCGTTCAGTTACTCTGCGACTAATGACATAAAAGAAGAATTCGAAGAACTAAAGAGAAGCCACAGCCACAAACACACACATCGCATCAGCTTTGTGTTGCCGTCGTTTCTGAAACAAGATAAGGAAAAAGCCCTGGTATCTTCCACCGTCCCCAGGAACCTAACTTGTGTGCCACCTTCACATCAAGACCACTCGTGCCGAACGCATTCCTTAGCTGCGATGCTCAGAAGCCATCATCTACAAGGTGTGGTGGAGTTATCTTCAGCAGGATCGGCTCCAGCGTAAGACTTTTTTGAAGGTATAGTTGAAGGCATTTTGAAATTAAGATCTTATTTTAGATAGCGTTACCTTGTTTTCTTAGGAAGCGTGAGTTGAAGAAGCAGAACCTGAAAGGCAGCTTTAAAGGAGAAGCACACAGAACACTCCTAATGCTAATTTCAGAAAAAGAAAAGAGAAAGAAGTGCCTACTGCCAGGGAAGAACACTAACCACGGGGTTGCTGGTTAGCCCAGGGCTTGGCAAAGGGTTCTTCAGGTGACCAGAAAGTCTAGCATTTAAACAACTCATAAATAACACACAGAGTTTGCAAAGCTTTCAGAAAAAATGCAGAATGAGGATGGATTGTCGGCTGTAAGACATTTCTCTACAAGGTTATCGGCTCTACCTGTTAAACCTCTAGAGCTGAAAGTTAGATTATTCATTTCCAGGGTGGTGAAAAGCAACAAATCCAACCTGAAGCATCGCTGTAGCTCTGTACGTGTAAATAGATCTCGAAGTCGTACAGTTTCCTACTCTTTTTCTTCAGATGAACGACACCGTGGCTTCGGCTCAAGACCCCGTTAGCAAACAGCCAAGAAACCCCAGGGAAAGAGTCCTGACGGAAGAGCAGACTCTTTGCCACCTCAGACACCCTTTGTGTTGTCATTTTAACTTAGGGACAACATCTTGCTAAAGACTAGCAGTCACTGCACACCCTTCTATGTTGAACACAGCAAACCGAAAAGAACCAGACGATCTACAAGGAGATCTTTCAGCGGCAGATGAGCAAACCCCAAATTCCCAACAGCTCCAGTCACCCAGGCTGCCAAGCACACGCTGCATGGCAGCACACAGCGCTGCAGCCCTCACACAGCGCCCAGGCAATTTGTATTGGTCATTATTCCTCTCAAGCCCCCCCCGAGAGCTGCTACAGCGGCTTCCTACCATCAGACCTCGGCAAGGACGACGCTGGGAGGCAGTCGTGGGAGGTTCTGCAACGCCTTCGAGCACATTTCTAAGTCTCACTGGTGGGATTTAAGCTAATGATGACACACAGGTGAAAAACGAGCAAGCCATATATGGCTTCTGGAGCTTGTTTTGAAAGAAGAGACGGTAAATGTGTTTTAGGGATGGGGTTGGCAACGCTGAGAATTCAATAGCAGCGAAGGTGCCCCAAATGATGCACCCATGAGCTGGGGAGGAGAGGGGACGTGCAAGCAGCAGATCCTCCGGTCATCCTCTGTTCTTCAACCCAAACAGCCAAGCGACTGAACAACAAGTGGCAGCAGCTCCCTTCTACCACGGATCCAGGCGAGCTTGCTTCTGGATGCTCCACGAGGTGTGCCCGAACAAGGCACACGAAATCACACCGTGCTGGGCTCGTCTGCAATCCTTGAATTCTGCATCACGGCTCCAAAACGAGCTCTTCGTGGTTTTGTTGATGGGGGAGGCTTTGATTTCTATCGGACGGATGGACGATAGCCTCCAATTCATCGCTTTACTTAAACACAGCTTCACTAAACACTATTTACAGGCAACGTTGCGGCGGTGTTTACCGATGCCACAATTCACCACGTCTCCTAAGACACAAGTGCCCGATTAGCTCAACGAGCAGCCTCTGGACCGTGCTCCGATACGGCCCGTGCCAGCTGGATGGCTCCCCGCTGACACCCCCGGCATTCCTCGCGCTGTGGAAATGTCAGAGGAAGAGTGCCATTTGCCTCGAGATTGTTCACATAGCATCCCGAGCGCTGGGGCACCGCTCTGATCGTTGACACGAGCTCCACGTAGGCGAACAGATCCTTACAACACCGGGCACGCTCTTGAGCCACGGACAAACCCGTCACCCTCAGCCACGGGCCAGAGTTAAGGGCTGCACATGAGCCCCGAGAAGTTACCAGGGTTCAGCCGCGTCCCCTTGCACCACTCAGCCGGTTCCTCTTCCTACAGCCTTCGTTCACTGGGAGCCGAGGTTTTTTCTCCTGCTAGTAAAGCCCAAGCTCTCACCGACAGCCCAGACCCGGAGTACACAAGCTCAGCGCACGTAAGACGATAACCTTTTTGAAAAACCTTCTTAATCCCCACGTTTAAGAAATATTAATTACCCGCTGACGACTATTTGTACGAGGCTGCTCCTGCTACAACCGTTACAACCGTCTTCATCAGACACCAGATGTTATCTTCGCTCCGATTTAATAACCCCGTAATTAGGCTAGCTGCAGAAACCAGAAGCACCTGAGCTAAGATGCTATTCATTTTTTCCTTTAGGACATGTCAATATTTACAAGGCTTCGTGCAGCTACGCAAACTTGGAAATACGCAACGGCTTACAAGCCATCTCCAAAGCTAAATCCTGTCTGCCCTAATTGCACAGTCTCTGATTTCCAAACCAGGTGTGAGGCTCCCAAAGCAACACGGCACAGCAGCCTGCAGCCACTTGGCTCTTTTGGAGCACGCAGGCTGGCACAGCACTACTCCTTCCCAACAGGCTGCGATGAGGTTCTGCCACCTTCCCACAGGGCACCAAGAGGCCGGGGGGGACGCAACGGGAACCATACCCGCGTAAATAAATAGAACATTTTGGTAAATTAATGGAGGAGTGTGAACAAGTCTTTGGGGTTGTTGGAGGAGGTCCCTGTGCCCTCTGCTGTCTGTCGGGTGTTCCAAACCCCAGCTGCACCGACAGCTGGTCACTTCCTTGCTCAGTTGTACCCTAAGCAGAGGCAGGATGGAGAAGTTTGAATGATTTTAAGTTAACTATCTGCGTTTCCAGGGCCAATAACTATTCTCGATCATTACTCAGGTGTTCTTAGCATAAAACACCGGCCTGAAAGATGCCCAGCCACGTGCACACAACAGACACACGAATGGAGCTGGGACAGAACACAGGTGTACGACACGGAACCAAACACACCGCGATGCTCCTCAGGCAGGCGAAAGCTCCACGTTACATCACTGCTGCCTGGCACGGACTTTGCCAAGCCACGCTTCCCAGCATCACGAGGAGGGCAGGTTGTATGGCTCGCACGGGCGTTCAGCCACGGGCAGCACAGCAGGCAACCACCTGTCGGCGACCGATTCACGCCTCACTTCCCCCAGCCACGTCAGGAGAGCCTCAAGTGACACCAGGACGGAGCGACGCACGGCCTCTCCCCGCCTGCTGCGCCTGGTCCCACCCATAACACTTCCCACTCCCTCACTGCAGCTCTGACAACCCACAGCAGGGTTTAGGTGACGAGGAAACTGCTCTGGGTTTAACCAGCAACTAAAGAACCACCCCTCGCTAGAACTGCCCTTAGTTAAACTCAGCAGGCTTCGTTTTCCTCAGCAGGACTGCTTCCCGGGCAGACTGCACGCAGACGGACGGAGGACAGCGACAAGCAGAGGAAGGTGGCCAGCAAACACCTGGCCCTGCTTCAGAAGACACGAGAAAGCGACCGGAAAAAAAATACAGCAGCTGACAAAGGAAAAGCTAAGCAGGCATACGTCGGGGTATGTGCAAGCGGTCCTTTTAAGGACGCGCCGCAAAGCAAGATTCGTGAGGGATCGCTCCAAATATGTGGGGTTTGTTTAGGAAACGTACTCCTCGGTGCTTCTCTCGGAGAGGAGGAACGCACGGCTCGCTCATGCCGGAGACGCCAGCCGCAGCAGAAAGCCTGGCCCACGATGGAAGCCAGCTGAACTTGGAAAGAGAAGCACGCTTCTGCAGTTAATAAGCGGGGGCAGAAGAGAAAGGAAAAGGAGAATAAATAATTTACCCGTCATCTGTGAGCTACAGTTCAGGCTCAGGAGTTAACCACACACCCTGAGAGCCCCCAGAAGCGCCCTGCAGCAACCACACTGCCACTGCGGGGCCAGCCCTGAAGCACTGTACCCAACCCCTGCAGGTGCTGGGGCCGTCCTCCTCCGGCTGTACTGCACCCACAGCCACCTCTAACCAGGCCCTTAACCCAGCTGCACCTGGCCCCACGGCAGCACTGCTCTGCTGGAACACCGGAGGGGGATTTTTGATTCTTCTCTCCAAAAATCAAGTCGCCTTGGTCTTTGTGTTAACCTCGTATGAGGCCAGAGCGTGAGAGGGGTGATGCTGCTAAGCCTGGTGAGGAGCATCCTGCATCGATAAGCTGCTCGTGCTGAAACACGAGGTGTGCTCCTGCCCGTCTGCACGGCCTGCAGGTGAAAGAGGCCTCGACGGCAGCCGTGCCTTGCTGCTCTCATCAGGTCAGTTGGACGGACCAGGTGGAGCTTTCCTTGAAGTCACAGATCAAGATGAAGCTCTCTCACAGAAGACGTGGAGCAAGCGGACCCCGCACAAGTGCCGGGTGCTGTGTGAAGGCACTGAACCCTAACAAGCCGCCCTCGTCACCTGGACGACGCTGGGACCACGCACCAGCTCTTCCACTGCCCGCTTCCACAAGCTCACCTGACATCTAGTATTCACTTCATCATTTTGTAACTCTGTCTGTCTAAAATGTCCACGTTCAGTCTGAAAAGGCAAGGTATTTTCAGTGACACTGGAATATCCCCCAAAAAATCACTGCTGAAAAACCAGAGGGACAAATCCCTACCATGTAAGACAACTGCCATTAGAATTCCAGAGGTGCTTGGGAGCCACGGCAAGGACCTCCGCCAACTGATCTGGAGTATTTAGTGACTTAAAAGTGTCCCACAGAACTGCAGTTGCTTCATTTCAGAAGAAAAAGGCTCTGCATGTCTGCTGGCATGTAAGAAGCTTCACGTACCAGGAAATCCAGCTATTTTCCAAAGTGAAACGTGTCTGAAGCTACTTGTGCAACCAAAAAAAAGCCAAAATGCAACCAAAGGACTTCATGAAACCCTAAGGAACAGCACGAGACATCCTAGTAATGCTAGAGCTTCAATTTCAAACTTAGTGTTTTCCACTAAGAACAGTGGTGTACTCCGAGGGTTCCATCTGCGTGTACGCTAGGGCAAGAGGGAGCTGCTCCTGGGAGGTTACAGCGCAGAAGTTAACTCACGAGGTCAGTAACTGGAGAAAGCCCTGCTCTCACTTCTGGTCTTTGACAGCGCTGGGAGGGTTATCCAGCGCTCCCTGAGGAAAGCGCTAAAACACAAAACCAAACCCCATTTGAATTTTCTGAAGCAGCTGCCTGCAGAACGACTTGCCGAAAGCCTGTAAACATTTACACCACAGTATCTGCAGGAACACAACGTTATTACTGTCAAGGTCAGGATTACACACGCAGTTTCTTGGAGCTACATATTTCGGTGTTATTTTTAACATCTGACAGAGCATCTTGTGCTGTTGTGAGCTCCACACTGTTTACAAATACTCCCAGGCTGCAGCTGCTGCTTCCACTAGCGTGTCTCACTACAGCAAGGAGTAATTTCAAACATGCAGCAAAGGCTTCTTCTCTTTTTAAACACAATGCTACCTGTGCTGGCGTTCTCTAGATTGGTTTTGTAGTTTCCTCTGCCTTTGGCCTACCCAGAAGAATAACGGGGTTCTGTTAGGAGGATATTTATCCCAACAAGAGGACCAGGCCGCCCACGCGGAGCTGCGGAACATCTCTAACCCTGTTCGGTTTGGGGATGAACTCTGCACCCTCTATTAGCGGGTGCTGATTCAGGTTTACTCTTACAAATTAAAGCACAAGGGTTTAAAAAGCTGTTTCAAAACCCAATGCCACGTTTACCCTTAAATCCTCACTCCCCAGACACCCAACCGCTACGCTACCAGAAGGTAGCAACGAGCAACTTACCCACGCAAGCATTTAGAAACAGCCAGTCAGTCTTTTTCATTCGATTTTTTATTTGCTTTAGTTTTTTGAAGTCAACTTCAAGTTCTTCCTTGCTGCCGACGGCTCCAGCCAGTTCAATCCTTTGGAAGTCCATTTTCACTTCGGATTCGCGTTTGGTTGTGGGCGGAGATCTTCTTTGGCTATTCCCACTGCTGCAGCTCCCCCTCCACCGAGCTCTGTCTTGCTCGTTTATGATTGAAGAAGCCTCGTCCGTGTCCGCCAGTTCTATTGCTTCCATGTTGTTAGGTCTGGGGTGATCGCACACCACGCATTTCCTGGCCTTCGCCCAGTTTTCGTACGTACAAACGGAACAAGTCCAGTGCTGAGCCCTCGTGTTCAGTTTATTTCTGTCATTATATTCCTCGCACGGGTCAACGGAAAAAGGAACCGGTCTCGAACCGGAGCCTGAAGACTGAGGGGACTCCGTGGGACTCCTGGTCCTACGCTGGGACAAGCACTGAGTACATCTTATCGCTCTCGGCCAGTTCAAGTACGTGCACATGTGGCACGACCACTTATTTGCACTTTCCATGCTGTACGACGACTTCACCCTCGGTCTTGCGCTAGAATCTGGACATATCAAAGGACTACTCCCTCCTTCGGTGCTCGTAGGGTCCCAGTCTCGACCAATGTCACTCGAACCACTTTTAAATGGATCTTCCGTGATAATTGTTCCACTGGGTCTCTGAGCACGACACATGGTACATTTGATTGCAGATGGCCAGTTCTCGTACGTACAATACTCACAGGCCCATTTCATTCCACGCTCTGTCATCGTGCACTTCTTGAAACGAACTGCGTCAGGCAGAAAGCTACATCAGAAAGCAGCGTTAGTACACAACGATGGCACGCGAGCTCTTTCCCCCCAAAAACATCTCATAAATTAATTGTAACCCACTTGATGTGCACTGCACCAAGGAGTACGACAGCTAAGCCAGGCAGGGGGACAATCTGTATCTCCTTGATAGCATTAGGACACTGGGGGGCTGTGAGAAAGGCAAGACTTGAGCTAAATGACTAATGCTCGGGCCACTTAGATCCCAAACTCGGGATTTCCTACTGTGAGAAGGAAAACTCAGTCCTGCATTTCAGGACTTTCTTAAATGTGGACAGAGGTTTTCAAAAATATTCAGGAAACAGATATTAAGCATGGAAAATAGTGGAACAGAGACCGGTAAGGCCACAGGAACAGGTCACAAATACTAAATTCTTGAAATATAACTCAGTGTGAATAGAGTAGTGCAGGAAAAAGGACACGAAGTCTAAGATCTGTACAGCAAGTCGCCCCAGGGCTGGAAGGAAGAGCCGTACCAGGCAGGCAGTTCTACCAGTACGCAGTTCTTTCGGATCAGCAAGCTGTAGGAGTTTACAAAAAAGGCACACACGACTTTTTTTAACCACGTGCTTAACCAAGACGAGGCCTTGATTTGACAGCAGATGTGTCACGGGGTTAAAGTAACACTCACAAGCTGCTCAAGCTGCGTGTGCTGACAGCCAAGGCAGTGCTCCCATTCTACAAGGCAGATTTCAATCCCATTCCAACTCACTTTTTCTCTACTGAAGAGGAGAGTCCGTCTTCATGCTGGCTCAGACCTTTTCCTCCGGTTGCCAAGTATGAAGGATGACACTAAGCAGGCAACTATTCCTGTAAACAAAATGAAAACAGGCTCATTATAGGTTTCCTCCTGGACCTGAGTAACCAGAAAGTTAATAATTAAATGCCACACCTATTCTGATCACAATTTACGTGCTTCAGCTCAGCCGTGGCCTGCGAATACCAGCATACACACCGGCTAAAATAAATCAATGTTTGAGAACAGGAGCAATCCCTTGATCCGCTGAAGATCTACATGCGAGCGACATCAGTCAGCCCAAAACATCCCTGAACGCTCTCAGGGGAAGCCAGAGCTGAGGATGGGGAGGAAAAAGCCTCGATCACCATCAGCTGGTACAGAGGTCAAACGAGGGCAGAGACCAACGCGGGCAGATGAAGTAGAAAGAAGTACGTGGTCTATGTCCTCTCTTCTGAGAGCACTGTTTCCCAGCACAGCCCTCCTTTAGACGCTATTTTGATGCACACACAACTGTTCCAACCCAAGCTTGTCCTGTCAATGGACTGCCAGCTCCTTCGTTCACCACACTGAAACTCTTGGTTAATAAAGACGCCCAGAATCCAGCACCACAACAGGATCAAACCCAGCTCCGGACAGACTAAAGCCCAGCCTACACCTTCCTCCTCTCAGGAGACGCTTTAGGAGCGAGCCCGTTGCTCGCTGCAATGCTTCCCCCCCACCCTGACCTGAAACACGCCCTGATTTACGAGCCTCAGGCTGCCACGGAGAGGCACACGGGTGGCTTTTCCCCCAGCTATTATTCTCGCTGCCTGCCTTCCGTGGATCCCAGCAGGCAGCAGCTTTTTCCAGCAGCTCGACCCTGGCGTACGCACCAGCTCGGGTGGCTGCACCACCGAGGGGCTATCGCGTGGCCAGGCCGAGCCTTTCCACAGCAATCCACGTTCATGGCACAGGAAGGCAGAGGAGCAGCCAGGAACCCACAGAGCTTTTTCCAGGAAGCCTGGCTTCTACCATGAGTAGTTTGAGCAGCCCGCAGAGCGCTCCCCTCCCACCTGGACGTTACAGAACTGCGTCAGGCTAGGGAATGTGCTGCGAAGGCAGTTCGGCTTCCTACTGCTTCCCCTCCCTGGCTGGCTCAGAGAAGTTCATGCCCACTCTAAGAGGGGAGAAGAAAAAGAGCAAGATGACATTAGGGTGCCTGGGTCTGTAACAAAATAAGGGGTGGGAAAAGTCGTGTAACAAGAATATGAAGTTAATTTCTTGAAAGACTTTTCAGAAACTTCGAGAAAAGGCATGTTTCTCTATTCCGGAAAGGAAGCTAAGGCTTTGCCAAAGCAGTTCCAAAACACGAGCACACACCAGGTTTACCTGTCCCGTTGGGTCAGGGCTTCTCCCCCACCACGATTCACAAAACACGCTTTCTAATGACTTGAACATTTCTGAAGTAAGTTTATTCTCTGTATGAGCAACAAAGCTCGAGCCAGTAACGTTTTACAGTTCTAAGGACAGCTGAAGGTGGTTTTCAGAAACGGGTATGAAGCAGCACGCTGTCGGGAAACCTGGCAGGGAGCTGTGACCGGACCCTCACCTGCCCTCCTTTGTGCGGCCTTAAACCCCGCAGCTCCCCTGCAAACAAATCCCAACCCGCATCTGGGACACCTTGCATCTCGCTGACATTAAGGCCAGGAAAAGGGACTGACAAGTGGAGAAGGGGCTGGCCATAAAAACGCTCTAAATAAATACGGAGATGTTATTTACGAAACCCAACGCCCAGCACATGCTGGGTTACAGAAGCCAGAGCTTCTGAGGCGCGAGCTCACTGCCTCCAGACAAGGCCTCTGGATACGATGAAGCAGGAGGACAAAAAGGCTCCACGGAGCAACGCAACTTCTCCGACGGCTCTGCCAAAACCCACGCCAGCAGTCAGAAGCAGGAACGCGGCGCTTCCACGCAGCAGTCTGGGTTTCCGTCTGGGCACGACCCCGGTGCCATGCCCGTGCCGAGAGCACTGGAGCCATCGGGTTTCCTGCTGTGACTGACGCCGGCAGGCAGCGCGCGGCTCCACCACATCTTTTCAGAATCACTTCTTCGCTTTCTGGTTGCTTTGGATTCTACACAGAGGAGTTGAATCACGCAGCACCTCCTCTGGCAGGGAGGGAGCACAGCAGTGACCAAGGGGTGCAGGTTTGTGCCCGGATGCCCAAAGCAGGCAAGGAATGAAAACCCGCAGAACTCCGAGCAAGCACCAATTGACCGGTACATAGAAAACGTCCTGAATACATTCTGGACAGACTACTGGAATAACTCAGTACATTGAAGAGGACAATTATTAAATCAAATGACAAATCACCGAACTGACAGACTACCTTTTTATTACATAAGGCCAGGCAGAAAAGGTCACTTCAATAATCAGAAGCTTTTGCTTTGTTTTTAGGTGTATGGGAAAACAACAGGGAAAAAGTGTCAAGCCTTAGAAAGCAGGTTCAGGCAGGACGGACCTATATTCTCCATGACATAAGTCAGCTATCACGGCACCCAGGAGTTAATTCTCTTCTGGCTCAGAGAGAGACGAGGCAGGACCCCATGCCACAGGACGGCCAGCCCCGTGAGCCCTGCCTGCACCACGGGCTCCTTGCTGGGGTGCTCAGAGCCCACCGCGGCTGGCAGAAGCCCTGAGTAACCCCACCAAGACGTCCAAGGGCACAGAGCCGCCGCTACGCTCCTACCTTTAGTTTGGTTTCAGAGCTCTGTGAAGCATCGTTTGGAAAGCCACGCTCACACACACCCCGCTCCTCTAATCAAACGCAGAATCTACGAACCCAACAGCTTACGAGCGCAGACGTAACGCCTTCCACGCATCCAGCCACAAAAAGGAGAGGGGAGAAGCCGGGCTGCAAGTCTAAGCAAGAGATCAAAGGGCACTTTCGCTGACGGTATTCTTCGTGCGCCCCGAAACGTGGCATTTAAATGCAGGTCTGCTGAGAAAGAGCCTCACTGACAGCCGTAGTTGTGGACTAACAGCTGGATAACGTTGCTGCGAGGTTTGGACAGAAATAGGTGCGAGCAGGGGATGGACAAACGGCCTTCAGAAGGACTGCCTGCGATTAACTCCGCACAGTCTGACGCATTCACGGAAATGTTCCCCCTTTTACGTCACTGCCTCGAGCTCTTTTTGGGCTACCTGTGGAAAAAAGAATGTCACAGTTCCTAGAAAGCTGGCTTAACTGGAGATCTTATCTGTGCGTCAAGCTGTCGAGGGAAAACACGCTGAAGCCAAATATCTGGGCCGTCATCGCACATGGCTGTGACAACACGGGTTAGTCTGAACTGACGGCTGTGGCTGGCTTTGTTGTGCAGGACTGCAGAGCACAGGGCCTCTTCCAACAAAAAAAACTTGCCAATCTCGTTAAAACACAGCCAGTGGGAAGGTCTAGAGGATCAGACACAGCTGTACATAAGCTTCAGTCAAGAAGGAAGTTTGTCTCTTTTCAAACTTGTAAATTCACCCAAAAACTTCTCTACTATCTCTTACAGACAAGACTTTCCACCTAGCTTTCTATTTAAAGGTGGACTTCTGGTATCTGGGTCCTTGCGAATTGCCACGCCGCCTAAAAGTTCAGAGAGAACACTGTGAAATAACCAATTTGAAATTCATTGCTAAGTATCACAAACCACTGCTGACACGCCTTTTGTTAAGGTGGAATTTCATCGCCACTTCCCTCTCTCACCTCGCTACTTACACTTCTGTGTTTTCCCCATCACCTTCAGCTATTCTTGCAGGACAGTTTTCCCAAGCGTTCAGCTCGAAGCCCAACACATCGCTATATTAGGAAGAGCAAACCTTTGAACCTAAGCTTCTGTAGTTTAAGGGAACAAACAATAGGCGCTGTTGTAGTCCCTGCAAATTAGATTTTAAAAAAATGACCTTGTCAACGGGATAACCAAATGGGATCAGCAGCGAACCTGGAAGCTCAGCAGTCGAGGCAATGACTCTACGATACCAGAGAACAATCACTGCCAAGTCCCAAACGCAGCAGCATTTTCTGCATCAGGCTGGATACGCTCACAACAGGGACTCCCACAGGTCCGAGCTTGTTCTGGTTGTTAGGGCAGCTCTTTAAAAAACAGAGGATGTTGTCCCAAACAGATCAGCTGGAAGGAAACGAAGTCTGGCACAGAAGACGCAGTGGCTATCTGTGGCACAGGACCTGGCCTGCAGCTCCCCCAGCACGAAGCCAACCACCCCGTACCCCCTAACGCGGACAGGAAACACGAAGCAGGGGCTCGTGGCTAACTACAGACCGCTCCTGCCCTCGTCCCCATGAGGGCACAGCTCTGGGAGCACACAGGACAGCCCTGGCTCCCCGAGAGCTGGAGCTATTCGGTTGCTCCCATGGGAAGAGGAGCGTCCTGTCTTCAGAGGCATCCTCACGCCAAAACGGGCACAAGCCTCAGTTCTGTTGAACACCCAGTCCTCGCCACGTAAGCGATGCCACCTGTAACGTACATCAGAGGTGGGAAAAAATGAAAGCAATTGGGTTATAAGTGAGTAACTACTCACAATTTAGTGTGTTAGAACTCATTCTTCTTCAGCTTTTATAGGCTAGGCTGTCAAGAAATATTCTAAAGCGCAGAGCTGAGCTATGACCTCAGCCTCAGCCCTTTTCATCTAGTCCCGTAAGCACGCAGCTCAAGTCCCGAAGACGTGACCGTACGCAAACATGCTCCCAGAAACGCAGCTCTCCTGACCAAGACAGATCCTGAAAAGCTGTGACTTGTGAAAACATCACGTCGGCTCACCCAGTGAACGCTGACGGGCTTCCCTCGCAGCTCCATCGAGCTGAAAGCGGCGTTTGAAAGCGGCAACACAGCCATCGACGCTTAAAGCATCCCAGCAGCACGAGCGGAACGCGGACTCAAGGTGCACAAATACAACAAACACATAATAAAAATGCGGTCTTGAAAACCTGCTTTACAACGCTTGCATCAGAACGAGAGGCTTCCTTCTACAAAGTAAGGCCGAACACAAAAGCTGGTTTATCTGTGTTGAGACTGCATGCCTAGAACACGAGGCTCGTTTTGTTTCGGTCTCAGCCACCCCTGCCCAAGATGAGGCAAACCAGATGTCACGCTCCGAACAACAACACGCTGCGGACGTCAGAACTTGAAGACACTGAAACCCGTCCAGCAACCGAGGAATACTCCATTCAAACGTGTACGTCTGACATTCGGTTCCAGTAATTATCCTCTGGACCTCCCGAATCGCGGCTGACCATAAATTAGATCACGGCTAGATGCAGACATTCACCATTTGGCGGAGAAAAACCATCTGCCTCCAAATGAGGGAAGGAAACACGCTCTCAGCACCAGCCATTGTGTAGCTTCCTCCTAATTCACGGCAAGGCACTCACATCCAGTTAGGGATGTGTTTGGCGCACGCATTTGCGACTGGGCTAGTTTTTAAGGCTTCAGGTTCTGGCACAAAAAGCCATACAAGCCACGCTCTCCTTAAGACGCTGGCCGGACAGCCAGGTGTCAGAGAAACACATCAAAAAGCCGTTAACATCACAGCACGCTTAAAACTTGAATAAGATTGGACTTTTTATTAAACGTTCGCTATCCTCATTTTGCTCACAACAAATCAGGCAAGATGCCGAGCTGCTGCAACATCTCACAGCCCCGCAGCAGCGAGCCCGCTGCTTCTGGGGAGCGGGGGGCGAGGGTGGGAGCAACTCGCTGCGGAGATAACACCGAGCAGCCTTCCTGATGCAAATCCTCCACAGCCCACCAGGTGACAATCTTTTTTATCCCTGCCAGGCTGCAGAGGTCAGAAACAGCCCAGGGTCTTCCCAGTGCTTCAGCGTGATACAAGTTAGCTTCTCGATGAGCCTCTGAGGCCAAAACCGAAGCCCGAGCAGCAGGGAGGGATGCCCCAGCTCCCTGCACAGATGCTCGCCCCCTTGGATAATGGAGAAGAACGGAGATGAAAAACACTTCCAAGCCCATCAGTCTGGAAGAAACCAACACCAATGCACTTACGGTCCTTCTAACCACAACGGATTCTCTCCTACGCCCACGATCACCTCACCAGTTTTTAGTTTTTACAATTATCCACGCTTAGCAGACCTCTCAGCCGCTTTTCTCCCTACACACCCAACCGACCACGGCCCAAAAGCTTCACGACCCAAAAGCTTCATGGTTTTCAGATGAACGGACCTAAAAAAGCACGTGGGACTTCACAAAGCCACTAGGCAACTACTCGATGGCAGCAGTTCTAAGCTACTGAAACCAGAACAGAGCCCTCGCGTTTATTTTTCTTTCGAGTCATGTAAACCGTGCCTGTGACAATTTTCATGTCCTAGGTCTGGAAAAGAAGCTGGCGAAGCACCAACAAAACTTAAAGGTTTCTCAAAGATCTCTTCGCCCCCCGGTAGCTCAGACCTTTGTTTCATTAAAAGCCACTCACACTGAGTCAAAGAAGCAAAAGGTAAGATTTCTAAACCTCGGTACTCGCTGACAAAACGCCGGCAAGCAGCCCCTGCACGGGGGTTTCACACCTGGCATCCAGGCTGTACTCAATCCTTCCAAGGGTTTTCGGCTCAATTCTGAGCCGAGCCGGAAAGACGGATGTAAATTCTGCACCTTCTCCAGCATTTGTCTTAGAAGCACCAGCTTCTGTTATCCTCGTCCTAACAAGCAGGCCAGACACGTCAGGATACGCTCCGATAACCAAAGGGGAACCGACTTATTTATGCCTGCTGCGTAGAAGCAGCAAAGAGCTGCAAACTTGTCTGTTGTGTAGACAAGGTGCTCCGCACACACCTCCCTTCTTCCCAGTGCATTACACCTCCCGTGGTCTTTGATTTAAATAAAACCTACCATTGCTTCCACCTTCTTGAGCCAAGGTCAACGCCTCTTGAAGAGGCTTCTCCGAACTTCGCCCACCCCCTACTCCACTCCCTCCAGACCTCTTCCTCTCTGGTCTTCACCGAAACAAGTTTTTGCCTAAATGGGACAGCAGCACAGGAAAATAAAGGAGTTTTTTCAAAAAGGGGCAGGTAGAAACAGCTTCAGCTTGACTACAGAGCTTCTGAAAGCCTGCCTGTGCCACAGAAGGAAAAAGGAACTCATTGGAATTATTACACACCAGTTGTTGTTCTGAAGTATTTGCTGTTAGACACCACAGGGCTGAGTCCTGTTATTAACCTTGTGTTTCAACAAGGTTCCAGAAGAACCAACTGCATACGTACGAGAGCCTGTGCTTCAGCAACTGATGAGCCAAAAACAAGTAGAAAACCCCCCAAGCTGACAAGTCTCACAGTCACAACATCAAAATCCACCTGATCCTCTGCGATTCACAGCGGTGCCAGTCACACAAGAAGCGAAGAAAAGGAAAATACCTGGGAGTACGGAAGAAAGGAAATTACAAACTTCTATCTTCTGATTAAGACCTCAAGCATTTTCTTTTGAAGGTATAGCAAATTCCATTCAGCTGACATCGCAGAGTTATAATTACCTGTTAGGTCACTGATTTTACCAAGCGATGCCATTTGACAACGGAAGGAGTAAGCTCTTCATGAGCTGTGCTTTAAAATAGTTCTTTTCAACTTTTCCTCCTTCCCCTGTTCACCCGTAGTACTACTTTAAAATTAAATTAAGAGCTCTGTTACGGTCCAGCCAGCCATTTCCAGCTGCCAAACTGAAGTTTAGTTCCATTTTAGTAACAGCATACCGGAATTATAATTCTTAGGGTCAAAACGGGGATTACTTCTTGACATAAGTGTTGACCAGCTCAAAATAACCCAATCTTCACAAAAGACAAGGGTACGTCGTGGTGACCTCAAGTTCCACATAACCTCATCCCTGACACTGTGGAGAGAAGCCTTGCCACCTAAATCACTGCCAGGTGAAGGAACCAGTACACGGAAGTGCCTGAACATACATTTGATTACTTGACCCAACATATTAAAAATATCTTCCCATACAATCAGCAAAGTATTTTTACTTCAGTTTCTGACTTATTTGTGGATCTACCTTGCAAAGAACACCGAAGACAGTTGGTATTTCCCACCCCCAAGGAATTTACACTTACATTACGTAATATTAAAACGGCCACACACAAGTCTAAATAAAACTGAAAATGCCTTGACCAATTTTAACTCGTCTCCAATTTAAGTCATGCCTCTGCGATGAATCCCATTGATGCTTCCATGCCGCTCAGCATTCCAATTACATTAATACTTTTAATTACACTTCTGAGAAAATGCTAATGGATACAACTCTACAATAACAGATTACGGCCGCATCAGTCATCTCCATCTGCCTGCCTTTATTTAAGTAGCCTAAAAAAAAGACAACAACTTCTTTTTTCTTCAAGAGAAACACAGCACAGAGTTAGAGTTTCCCAAAGCCGACGAAGGGCGACGCATCCCGAAGTAAGTTTTAATGCTCTGAGTTAAGTCGGAGGAGATCTTTACGTATGGACGTGTGCTCAGACACCAGTTCAGGTTGGGCTTAGGAAGGAGGCAAATAAGAGACTTCCTGAACGCTTCCTGCTGCTTACCTGTTCTCCCCTTCCTACTTAACCACTCGGGGAAACAAAAATCGGCTTCGCAGATCTATTCTGCAGTCACCAAGGACAAAAATACTAGGTGAGCAGAACGAAAAGCAACATTAAGCGAGACCGAGCCCTCCTGAACTCCTGTTACGGCGTTCTGCTCATAACAATACACAATTTAAAAGCAGTAAGCGCTGGGGAGGAGGCCGAGGCAGCACACAGCACACATTCCACCTGTCCACGCTGGCCATCACCCCCCCCCCCGACACCTCACGCTCCCAGGACAGCCTCAGCAGCACAGCCAGCGGGCACCCAGCGGCTGTCCCAGCGGCACACACAGCCTGGCCCAGCCCCGGCTGCTCCCTGGGGCCATCCCCGGGCATTCCACGGGCACTTCTCCCTTTGTGACGCCTGGAAGCACCGGGTGCCCCCCCGCCCCCCCCGACCCCCTCAGGGGCTCACCTCAGCGGGCTGGGTCCTGCGGCAGGCTGGGATGGCGAGGCGCGGGTCACCCGGGCTCCCTCCTCTCGCTAACTGAACTTTCTTTAAAAAGAAAGGAAAAACAGCTCGGGCTCGGCAGAAATATAAATACTGGGAGGTAATTC
The DNA here is from genome assembly GCA_011076525.1 of Nettapus auritus. Lineage (NCBI taxonomy): Eukaryota > Metazoa > Chordata > Aves > Anseriformes > Anatidae > Nettapus > Nettapus auritus. The sequence continues at coordinate 33,312,750 of CM021770.1, read as the reverse complement.
GAGCAGCTGGAGGGGCCGCCGACCCCACCGCGGGGCTGCCGCCGCCACAGGCACACGGGGGCAGGCCGGGGGGGCACCCCCCTTCCCCTCCTAAAAATCCCCAAAAAACAGCAATAAAATAAAAAAAAACGGCAAAAAGCCTCCCGGTGGAAGGAAGCAACCCCGGCCTGCCGCTGCACGGCCCCGGGGCCCCCTCCCCGAGCCACAAGGGGGGGGTCACTGGGGCCGGCCCGGCAGCAGTCCCCCTCCCCTCAGCGCCCCTCACCTCACGTCGCCTCACCTCGCCCCGCCGCCCGCGCCGCAACCCCCCCGGCCTGCTGGCGCGGCGTCCCCCCCCCGCTCACGCCATGGTCTCTCCCAGCGCGGCGGGAGGCCGCGGCCGCGGGCGGTGCCACTCAGCGACGGAGGGGGGGAGGTTGTAAAACGGGGGGGGGGGGGGAGCCCCCGCCGGCCTCCTCTAATGGCGGCGGCCCGGAGCAAAATAAACCCCCCTGCGGCCCGCACGTCAGCCCGGCCTGCCCGCCTGCCCCGCGTCTATTGGCCCGACGAGCCGCCTGGCCCCTCCGCCAATCGGCGCGCGGCTCTTTGGGGAGAACGGGTGATGTCATCCCCGCCGCTGGGGCCGCCTCCCGGGCGGGCTGTGGGGAAGCCGAGCCCCGAGCCCCGCCCCCGCCCCCCCCCCCCCTACGTTTACCTCATGGCGCCCGCGGGCCTGAGGGGGAGAGGGGGGAGCCCCGCGGACATGGCGGCGGCGTCCTCGCTGTTAGAAAAGCCCTCCAACATCCTCTGCTCCAACCACCCCCTACCACCAATGTCACCACTGAGCCGTGTCCCCAAGCACCATGTCCAACCTCTCCTTGAACACCCCCAGGGACGGTGACGCCACCACCTCCCTGGGCAACCCGTCCCAACGCCTGGCTGCTCCTTCTGACAGAAATGTCTCCTCGTTTCCAGCCTGAACCTCCCCTGGCACAACTTGAGGCTGTTCACTCCCCTTCTTCCGCAGCAAAATGTGACAAGAAACATCTCTACAGTTCATTTTTTAAGGAAATGGACTACCACAAAATGGCGTCGAGCGCCACATGGCAAGCCCGTGGAGCTGGCGGTCCTGATGCTAAGCCTGGCCAGCACAACTCCTCTTCTGTGGAAGAAAGGCTGACCCACAACCCATGGCTGCTTTGTCGGTCCTCAGAGTCAGGCCTCATGCTGCCCATGCATCGTACTCTCACTTTCTGCTCACCACTCAGAAGTCCGAGTCTTCCTCAAGTTGCTATTGTAATCTCTCTGACAGAAAAAAACACCTTACTTGCCCACATCTCAGCTCTTCCCTCATGGCTCTTGCATCCCTTGATACCTAACAACTTTTCCACCACAGTTCCTATTGTATATTTCAGTCTTCCACATACCTTTACCACTTTTATTTCCGTGGTTGCATGCAATGCCCTATTCCCAGCCAAGGCAACAGAAGGGACCCCGTTACGTAGCAAATTGCTAACCCTTCAGGTTTAGGGTTGCACAGGGAAACTCATCCCTTCTGACCAGCCAGATCCATTCCTTTTTGTTCAAAAAAAAAAGTAAACAAAGAAAAAAAAACAGTGTAAAGGAAAAGCACCCAGTGTGTTCTAGCAGACTGGTGATGCCTCATGCTAGAAAAAATGTCTTTGTCCAGCAAACATCTACAGCTGGAGTCAGGATGAGTAAAACGTAATTATTTATGGAGACAGAAATAGAAATTTGTCTCCATTTACAATTAAATCAGTTCCCTGTGCACATCACAAAACTGTCGGGGGGTGCGGGGTGGGGATAACATGATTCATCTCTCCTAGATTTGTTATTCACTAAAATCTCTTTCTGTCTCCACTGAACAAGTTGGGCCCTGGTCTGCATTTTGGGAAACATACCAACAATTACATATATTTAGCTGCAGAAAGGACTGGGACAACTTATTTTCTTTCACACACCCACACAGAAGATCCAGATGAGCTCGGATAAGTCATGTAAAAGAAGTACTTAAGAAATCATGCCATCTCTGTGCTTAAAAATAATTCAGAAAATGTATCCCTTGCTCTTGGCATCTAGGCAAGACGATGGAAAAGCAGTCATCTAAGGCAACAACAAATGGTGGGGTAAATCGTCAAAGCTGCCACAGACGTACAACAATGGGAAATTTGCAGAAATAACAGTTATAGATCAGACCGTAAATAGATAAGAAAATAGAAAGAATAAATAGTTTTGGAGAATGTGTCAGTTCGAATTCTTCCAGAATATTTCATAAGCCTGTCAGGAAAGCATTGGATGATCATGAAAAGAAACTTTAAACAGAACACAGTGCATTGCAGCACGTTAGGAGCATGTAATACACTTTTACAGCACAGAAATGACCTCCAATGAACCTAGGCTTATATCACTTCAAAAACGTCTGTTGCGTGGGCAAGAAAAAATTGTGGTCAACTGAAAGATATCCAAGAATCTGAGAGAATTCAAATGATTTTCGTATCTGCACAGTTACTCTGCGGAGCTGAGACACTCCAAGTAATGAAGTAGGTAGCCGTGTAGTATAGGAAAGCAAATACACGTGGTAGAATTGAATTTGAAATCAGTTATCAGAAGTGTTAATTTCAGAAGAATCTTAGTGGTATCTCCGAATCACAGGACATTTTAAATGTCAGAAGTGTTATTCCTAAGACCGGGTCTCTGGCTTTATCGCAAAAATTGCTGGCATGTTCCAGCAGGTTTACTTCGCAGGAATTCACCATTTGTTCTAGACTTAAACAATAAAATACAACAGGAATGACCTCTCAGTGGTTTAGAACACTGATATGTACATGCTTATTTTATCCGATTATACCTTTCAGGCTTCTAATTTGGAGAAAAAATCAAAATCTATATGACTTGATAACCCAGTGCTCAGTAGTTTTGGTATCTGAGCACCTTTTTCTTTTTTAAATGTCAGAAGGACAATTCTAAATTTGTTAGGGGTAGCAGAAATTGTAACTAAGTACTAATTTCCTATATTCCGCCCCAAATTTTAATCTCATTCCACCAATTTAAAGACAGATTTTAACTCTCTAGTAGTGCGTTTGGAACATCCATACCGATTTGACAGCTTAATGTGTTATTTTGGGAACTCTGGGGAGGGTTTTATTTATTTATTTTTAATATGTTATTCTGGGAGCTTTGCAGAGTTGAATCCGCTCATACCTCAGAGACGATGTGCCTTCATTAACCAGCTGCACATCAACCGGAGCTGCCCTCTAGCTCAGAATAAACCCTTAGCAAAACTGCGTGCTTTCATTCACAAGTAAAAACATCACTTGCATGTGTATTTCTACCAGGGTTTATTTCCCCCCCCCCCACTATTCAGATATCCTTAATCCATGTTGCTCTGATGCCTGCTGCTTTCTCCCCACCTTCCTCAGCTCTCCAATTTCCTTTCTTTCCTTCCAGCTCCTCCGGAACAAGAAAGAGCTGCTTCTTGGCTCTGGAACCACTCAGAAAAGAACTGATAGCAGATTTTCTCTTCAGACCGCACGGGTTCGATGAAATGCAAAGAGCACACACGAGTAAGAAACCCACCTGGTTCCTCGTCCCCGTCAGCCTGGAGCTGCACCAGCAGCCGTGGTGCAGCAGCCAGCCCCCCTGAAGCAGGAACCCTTTGTGCCTCTGAGGTGTGAGCCTTGCCGGCAGCCAGCTAGGCAGATGGCTTGGAAGTTCCCTTCCTTTCCTGCGAAGAATTTATAAATTTCGGCTTTTTCAGAATAACCGATTGCAAATTGTCATTATCTCCTATTAAACACGAGCGCTCTGCACCACGCTGCCTTCCAAGCCACCCTGCTTCTTTTGTCCTGATGCTCATTGTTAGCAAGGATCCTTCCCTCAGCTCTCCCTGACGCTTCTGTTCTGATTCACCCTGCTCATAACCGAGCAAACGATACCAAAAGCTATAATTAGAAGCGAAGCGCTGAAACATTTCACAGTAGCACTTTTCTAGATGTTGCATACAATAGCTGGGGGATTCGGTTCAGCAAAATTATGCTTCAGGTAACCGAAAAGACAAACGCCGCATTATTTTGCGCTGGCATGGGCTCTTTCTGTGCTGCAGCAGAATTTTCTCGCTCTGAGTACAAAGACGACACCCCGTTAGGGATGGATAAGTACGGATCTCTCTCTTATGCGATTCTCTTTCCCCTGGTATCTCCTCGCTCTCCGGCAGAGCACTGGCTCCCGCCAGGCGATTCATCCTCGTATCTGGGAGCAGGGATGCACACGCTCACCAGATGGTTGCTTCTCACCAGCTGAACCGTGAGGCTGCAGAACTCCCTCCTCACGCCGGCTCCGCAGATCCTCCTCTTGCCGTTGCCCTAACTCGGTGCTTTCAGGCTCTTTATGATCAAGGATCAGGCTCTTTATGATCAGGGAAGACTTGCAACTGATCCGAAACGCTTAGCTGAAGGGTAAGGAGTAGAAATGCAGAAAAACCAAAAAGCAGCACAGTTTTTGAAGCTAAAAAGGGATATTTTAGGTGGCTGACCGATTTGTTACCATCTTTCCACCCTCTCTCTGAGTCAGCCCCAGCCTTCACACCCGGTAAGTCTCATACTTGTGGCTCTTCTCATTTCAGTTTGAAACACAGAAAATATTCAACTGCAGCTAGGTCGCTGGATCCCCACATACAGGCAGGAGGAAAAGATCAGAGAAGGCACGATGGCCTGACCGTTCTGGCTTGCTACGGCTGTTGGGTGCCACTCTCAGCCCCAAAAATGAGCTGGATCCTTCTCGGGCATTCCCACACGCTCCCAGGCGTGGTGGGAAGGTTGGTGCCCTCACACCAGCCCTGGTGTGCCCTTGTGAGAGCATCCCGTCGCAGCTGGCTTTACTAGTTCTACCCATGGGGCAGCACCACTTGTTAGCTCCCCAGTCGTTCTGAAGTGTCCCGCTAGCAGCAAGAAAAAGCGGTGAGAAGTGGGGAGCACTTGCACTGTGCCAGAGGGAGAGAATTAGGGAAAATGCGGAGCCGCGTATTAAAAACAAAGAGAAAATAAAAGACAAAAAACAACAAAGAGAGCTCTTTGAATGTGCTCTTGAAGAAAGTCATCAGGGAAGACAATGACAAGAAAGAATGCAGCTGTAAAAGGAAGCCGCAGCCTGAGCCCCTGTAGGGGAATGCAAGACATTTGTGAAGACTTCAGACAAAAACCTGTGAGAAAAAAAAAAAAACCAAAAGGGATTAAAATCCACGAACTAGTTGCTGCCTAGAAATGCCAGGCCCGAAGAGGGTGGCAATGTGCAATGGCCAGCATCTCTCTTATCCCCAGCCACGACCCGTGTAAGCACTGCCAAACGCCCAGAACGCCACGCGATGCTCTGCCAGGAGAAGAAGAGCGTTGACAAGCGCTCACTCCTCTGACACCGCTACCTGCGTCCGGATACAAATACCACGTTATTTAACCTCTGGAGGTGAGGCCTGCTTTAGGCAGCTCCCCACTCGTAGTGTGAGCTTTTGTGAGCCCAGCTGACAGGCGTCACCCCTCTGCGGACGTCACGGAGGCTAAAATCAGTGGGCTTAGGTTTGGCGGGGATGTTGAGACGCAGGAGCCCGTGCGTTTGTAGGTGGACACCGCGCTGTCCCCGCGCAGCCAGCCGGTATCGCTGCCTGGCATGACCACGTCACTACTCGCAGCCGTGAGCGCTCGGTGAGAATGAAAAAGGGGATTTATTGTGGAAGAAGGCTGCCCAGGAAGGCAAAAGGCAGCAGGGAACAGACGCCGCTCACAGAATGCCGTGTGTCGTGCCAGGCACAATCACTGCCGGCTAATCGGATTATTTGATGAGACACAGGGAGCAAAATCCATCTTCGGGTTGACGTAAGCCGCTGCCAGGCTTCTTGCGGGTCCTGAGTACGTTCCTTCCACAATTCACAAGCCTTTCCCTTAACTACCCATTGAGGCTTTTCTCTCTTTTTTTTTAATAAGCAAAATTCAGATTAAACACGTTAAAAAAAAACCACCGGGAAACTACACGGGTAAGAGACTTGAGGGGGGCAGCCGGCAGAGCGAGGTGCCGCAGGACCCCATTTTTATTTCTAATTCACGCCAGGCCTGGGCCGTGAATTCTGATCACTTTACTGCCGTCGCCTTATTTCAGAGAGGTGTTCTGCAAAAACCTTTAACTTCTCCTGGCGTTTCTCATCACAAACAGCTGGATAAAAAGCAGCTCGCAACCTTTTTCCGACTGTTAACCTCACAGAGGTTCAGCAGGATACCTCGTGGCTGCTACGCCTTATTTACAGACACAACGAGAGGCAAATAAATCAGAGAAAAGAGAAAAATAAATCATATTCAAAGCAGATTACTTCCCTGGGAGGACAGCTCTCTGATTACTTTTATTCCCCACGATGAAAGAAAATAATTTAGCAATTATCCATTGAGCAACTGTAGTTCAGTCATCGCAGAAGCTATGCCTTCCTTTTTTTGTATGCTACGCTAAAATTATGGGTAGAAACAGAATAAAATAATTGCAGGAGAACATTGCCCAGGATCCCTGTCTCCCACTGCACCAAGAAACGCGGGAGCAAAGCTCAGACATTTATCGAGCAGCGGGAGCTCATTAGCTTGTTGTCAGTACTGTCTCCCATTGATAGCTCCTATGTGGCTATCTGGCAGGTAAGGAACATGATAAATAGTAGTAGCTAATAGTTTTCTTCTCGTATAAAAAATATGCTGGTTGCCTCGCAGATAATCCTCGGTGCGCTGCGAAATACGGATTTTGTGATTCAGGAGTGTGTTGCTTCCTGCTACATCTCCAAACTGCCCATGGGTTTCTCTCCCCTAATTTCTGCAAAAAGCTGAAGCTTTGACAAGCCGCACTTAACATGAGACAGGCAGCTCTGTGCCCCCCCGTGTTCAGAGACAACTTTAAGTTTACAGGGCTTACAAAAGGAAAATGCTAATGTAAAGCATGTACTGGAGCTGCCTACATCTGAAGTTGCTCGGATATTACAGCAGGTCCCGTCTTCCACAGAGGTCAGAGCGAGGATCTGGCACTGGAGAATTCAGAAACACGTTTCGCGGAGGGGGGAGCTCCTGTCTCAGCGACCGGTGTCGTAAGCCAGCCAGATCCATGGAAGGTCACTTGTCCGTGCAGCTCATTACTGGCCAAACAAAACAGCAACAGAGAGGGCAAGCACTGACTTAAAACCACCCAGTGCAATTCAGGTTCATCAATAAAACTAACTTGAAAAAGTATATGCAAAATGTCGAGCTCCTGCTGAAATAGTTGGAAATTGGTGGAGAGCTCACAAAGGTCACTGGGGACTGCGATTCCTCCGCTGGAGACTGAGCCTTTACACACCCTGGAAGCCCTGAGAGGAGGCACTCATGCTTCTCTTCCCTTCTTGGGCGCTGGACTCCTCTTCTCGCAAGGCCAGGGTTTTCCCGTAGTCCCGTTTCCCCAGGACTTCAGGCATTTCATTTCGGCGCTCTATCTCTTACCTTGCCTTCCTGGCTCTGCCTTCGCCACCCTCGTATTCCAGGTGTACTTCCTGCCCGGATCTGTTTCTTGCCTTGTTCTTCCAGGAGGCTTCATGTCCTTCTCAGGCACTCGGTGAGGAGCTCAAGCGGGGCTGCTCGTCCCTGGGAGCACACATCTCCAAAGCCGCGCCGCCTTCATTCCTTGGCTCTCTTCCTCTCACAGCAGGGAATATTCCAAATAAGGCCTCGCTGGTGTAGCGCTCCGAATCAAAATAGCTTCATTTTATTTAAATCTGATCGCAGCGTGAGAAGAGGCACTTGGACTTTGACTTCCCTTTTGGAGCTGTTGAGTGCTTCAGCATATGGTCCTGTTGGATCTTCTCAGTTAAACAGTGTTAAATCACAGCTCCGTCAACTTTCGGTATTTCAGTGTTTTCCTTGGAACGTTGACTCTTCTGTCCTAGACCTCCTGCCTCTGGAGTCAAGCGATTTAGTTAGACTTGGAGGTTTTCTTTTCAGAGTTGATTTTTAATCCTCAAGGCAGTGGAGAAAAGCATAAAATACGAACTAAATGACCTTGGCGAGGTCTGAACGTTCAGAAAGTAGAAGACAAGAATAACCACAACTATTGGTTCTTAAGGCTCATTCTCTAAAAACACACTTCAGATGGTTTTGAGACTGACAAATCCGTTTGTTTTGTTTTGTTTTTCCAGTGTTTTTGATGGCCAGTACCACAGTGTAGAATATAATTGCGTTTTGTGCCGGTGCTGGACCCATATCCCAACGTAGCGCAGAGGAGTGACTTGATTTGCTCTCCCCAGATGGTCCCTCAAGCTGATGTCCTTCTAATAGTAATCACGGTCTTCCTAAAATATGCCAGGAAAAATAAGGGATATTAGCACCTATGTTCCGAGTTGCATTTTGGGTAGGTACGTTCTGTTGAGCTAATTTCTTCATATGGAGTATAAATACTCTTTTCCTTTCAGAGCTGTCACTCTTTGCATTTGGGTGCCGTAGTCCACCCTACAGCTGACCGTGCTGTAGCTCTGGCTACAATAGTTTTTTACGTGCGTGTAGCTGTCACTACCATTTTACACAGCTCTGTTGTTAGCAGTGTTTTGAATCCCTCCAAGGGTGGGAATCCCACGGCTTCCCTGAGCCCCGTTCCAGTGTTTCACCACCCTCACTGAAATATTTCTTTCTGGTACATAGTCCAAATGGGCACTGCTTGTCTCCAAACCGTTTTCTTTCCCTCTTTTCAGTGTTGAAAGCCTATACGAAGTTTAATTTAGTCGTTTATTCATTGAGAGATAATGTGGCTAGAGATCATAAAGCCCCAGTTTGCTGAGGAAGCATGAAATAAGGGATCCTAGGTTAGAAACACAACTCATTCACCTAGAACACCGAGACACGCTTGGGCACCTTTTTCTTCCAGCCTAATGGTTTTAGAACACTTAATAAAAAATGAAAAAGAGAGAGGGAGAATGCTGAAAACTTCCCAGAAAAGGAACATTTATAACAACAAAAAATCATCACACCACTTCAGAATTTGATGTTTGTTTCTTTGTTTGTTTGTTTTTCAGTAACTTATCCAGGAACTCCGGGACTTGCTGTCTGCAGCTCCTCGCTGTCTCCCAAGGCCTCCAATGTCCAAGCCAGAGAGCCCAGGAGCTGGCCCGGAGATGGGCTCTGAAGTGAGGATCGATGCCCCCTCAGGACACAGGGCTTCCCCAGCGCTGGCTCCATCACGTGCCATCCACCTCCCGGTGCTGCTGGCAGACTGTCAGGGAGCTGCCTGGGGCACTTGTTAGTGCAGCTCAAAAATCTGCTGAAATATTCATTCAAGCAAAACGATTTGGTTTCAACACATTGCCTTTTGCCACAACATCCGCTTTTTTTTTTTTGAAGCTGTCCACCAAGCAATATTTCTCATGCAAAATGAAGTGCTTAACTTACCACTTCGCAGCCATCTCTCCCAAAGCCATTTACCTGCAAGCTCTTCTGAGATCGCCTTTCTTCTAAACGCAGAACAAAAAACCAGCATGTGCAGCTCACCACACTTGAAAACGTCTCAGTAATTTTCCCCGCATCTAAACTAGGCTAAACAAGTTACTTCCTAGGCACGCTGACCCCTCAGGGGAATTCGCAGAGTCTTGTTCAGACTGCATTCACATTACAAAGCCCTAATTTAGTCCTGATGTTTTGAGATACACATGGAAGCTAGTTTCTACAAGGTCACCCCCGACAGCGACAGGAAATTTTTTACTCTTACGGTGCGGACCTTGAGTTCTGAAAAATGCTTTCGCCTTTCATCATCATCTGCATGCTATTTTTTTCCCGTCTTACTTACATTAAATGGTCTGTAGCTGAGGTTGTAATTTATGGAGTACTACAGAGCTATTTCAGGGGTTACCTGTAATGCGAGCACCTTGATTTTAAGTGCTGTTTTTCAATAAATGGTCTCAAAAACACGGGGTAGTTTTAAAGCTGACAAGAGAGCGGAGGCTACCTGGTGTGGATGAGAAACCCAACTGCCTTTGGTGGCAAATTAAAGCGTTCAGCCATAAAAATGACGACTAAGGGAGAGAAAAAATGATCAAAGGGCTGAATATACAAGGAAGGAAAACATTTTGATATTCTTAGGCACATTCTCTCTCTCTCTTGTTATACAGAGCGTTTTTAAAAGGTGAGACCTGGTCGTGTGTAATTGCCTCCAAGAGTCCGTGCCAAATATCCAAGCAGGGAAATGAATGAGGTCTGCCAGGCAATAATTACCCTTCCCCGTGGCACACATTTCCTTGGGTGCTCTGTTTTTCTCCATTGCCGTGACAACACTTCCCACACCAGAGGAAATATTTAGCTTGCATCTTCTCGTAGAGTAGCAATTTCCCCATTTCCATAACTCAAGTGCTCCTCACCAAACAGCTGCGGTGCCTCCTTGAACCGTCGAGTATTTAGTTTGCGATTTCTTTAAGCAACCGATCAAATGAGTTCAAGGGAAAGGTACCTCCAGCATCTTAAAGAACAGCTGCTCTTTACAGATCAAACCCAGGAAGCGTTTTGTATGTGAAGTGGCAGAACATGGGTTTCTGTACCCCGAAATATTCCGTCCTATCCCGTTGAACAAACAGGGAGCTGAATCTCAGCTCCTAGCTGCAGATCACAGGTGTAAGTGCTATGAAAGTAAACATCCACTTCAGCTTTCACCCCTCTGCATTTGCTGAGATTTGTATCATGAATGATCGGCTCCTAGTTCATCTGAAGGTTCTCAACAATATCCTTTAGAAAAATAGTGTATTTTTTTCTTTTACCGTGTATCAGTTCCTCCACATCTTTCTTAGATAAACTGTTACGTGCAAGGTATATAAAGATGCCTAAGACCTCTATTAAAAATGAATTATTTTCTGACCTTTGCTTGGCCAGGAGGGGTCAGAGAAAGCTGTGTGATGTTTGGTCTTACACAGAATATGCACACACAAAAAAAGAGATGCACAGTAGGAACTGTGAGGTGCCCGGTCAGCCCCTCATCAGACTGTTTTTCAGTGCTGCTACATGGAAATATTCTCCTTCATTTACAAAATACATGTGTGATTTTTTAAATATTATTTTATTTTAGTGCAGTGACCCCGACAGTTGTGGCTCTGGGGATCCGAGGACTTTTCCCCGTAGGATTTCCAGTGGCAGGAGGCATTACCGCATCCTGCATGCGTGGTGCTGCTGCTGACAATAAGGACGGGGCCTGTGATCCTTGTGGGGTTGGCAATGAACAGTAATAACAGACTCTGAGCTGTCGTAGGAGGATATGAACAATCGTTTGGGTAATGGACAATTCAGGCCCATCTGATGAGATGATCTCAGAGGGAATGGAACCTGCCCACAACAGTTTGTTGCCTGCCCACAAATACAATTTGCTCCTCCGTGGCACCACTCGTGGCTTTGTCCCTTCCAGCATCCTTCCTCCCCCCATATCCACTGCTCACTAGAGTCTGCATTGGGTAGCAGGATCCTCACAGGGCATATCTGTGCCCAAACCAGCAGGTACATGCCACGAGGGGCCGGGAAGCCCCCGTTTTACAGGCTGGTATCACACAGAGCGGGTCCCCAACATGGCCACAGAGGTGCAGCAGGGAAAACCACAGGTGGTCTGACATGAATACATTTTATTTTGTCCTAAATGTGATGTCGGCTTCGTGTTCTCACCACACCACAGCTTGGAGGATGGGGGGATTTAAAACCCTGCAGGACTTGTGCCTGCATGCATCGTACGAGGGATGGGGCTTCTACACATCGATGTATGCGGGGGGAGCGGTGCTGGTGTGCGGTCCTTACTGCCCCAGGACCAGGCAGCAGGGCGAGCAGCTTCCCCATTTTTAATTAGTGTGACTTCCTAACCCAGTCTTCCTCATTTCTGCAGACAACGCTAACCCCAACGCTATTAAAATCTCAACGTTTCCTCAGGAGCAGTGTATGGAGAACAGATTATTCATGGCTCATACCCATTCTGTGGCAACAGGGGAAGGTGGTGAGCACAGCACGGTCCCTGTAAATCCACATTTTGCTCCTCACGTAGGAGCCGGGCCCGGACAGCCTGCAATGGGATCTGTGCTGCTATGGTGGCAATGGAAGTGCCGCAGGAGGGCACAGGGCAGCGAGTCACTCCTGTGGTCGTTAGTTAATGAGCACCCTGCTGCTCCTCCGGCAGGCCAGACAGCTTATCTGTGAGGAAAATGACAGAGATAAGTGTAAAATTCAGCTCACAAAGGACCTTGGAAGGTGCTCGGTCCCAGATCTGTGGTGATCCGGCCTGCTCCGTGTCAGGATGCTGTTTGGTGCTTGAATTTATCGGGCTTCTCCCCGCCTCATCCCAGAGTTCCCCCACCACACAGAAGTGCTCAGAAATGACCCTCCCTGGTGGGAGGAATGCTCCTCTCTCAGATCTGGATCACTGAAGCTTTAGGGGCTGAGGAAAGCCCTGGAAGCGCTGGCGAACACGCTGTGTGTCCTGGTGAAAGGCAGACACCTCCTCACATCAGTCATCTGGGATCTCTGGGATCCCTGGCATCTCTGCACTCCCTCCCAGAGAACAAAGCTCACCAGAAGAGGCAATATTGCTACAAAAAGGAGGTCTTCTACCCCACCTGCTCAGCAAAAAGCAGTCTCGGGACCTGGGCTGCACAGGAGGGCATCCCCCCCTTGCCCTCTCTCCCAAGCTGCTGGCAGAGCTGGGTGCAGCAGAGGATGGCTGAAGCAGATGCTGCTACAAGAGCTCTGGCAAGGCTGTTTGCCAGAGTGCTGCCTGTTTAAATTGCTTAATATATGATGTAAAACAACGATCAATATCGGAGACACAGTCTCCTTCACTGGCTTAGAGAATGAGCTTGGCCAGAGCACTCTGTGGCTGTGCTAGGTGCGGACGTCCACACACAGACTGGTCTCCTGAAGACAGAGACTTGTGCCGTGCCAGTCAGTTTTTCCTGAAGTACAGAAGCACCATCTGACCTTGATCCTGCACAGAAATGCTCAAATGTTCTACGACAGGCCTCAAACACAGCCCCAGACTGATTTCACCAAGTCTGTGGGAGGGCATGGCGTTTTGAGACCCACAGGTGAAGCCACAGTGGAGGAGCCACCTCTCAGTGTTCATCTCCCTAAAGAGGAGGTCTGCCATCTTTCCAAGTCCTGTAGGCTCAGAACAAACTGTAATTACTTAATTGTTGGTGAGTTGTAGGGGTCTGTGATAAAACCTCCAGCTGTTCGCTGCGTTTCCCTGGCATGTTGTCAGACGTGAGACTTACCTGGGGGCCTAAGCCGCTATGGAGCTCCCTGCAGCCAACACTGCCCCAGTTCCTCTGAAAAGGAGGAATTTGGGGTCAGCAGGCTTTAATTCAGATATCTGCACAGGCTTCTGCCAGCTCTTTGACGGTAGGGGTTTAACAGTGAGGAATACAAAGGTGGTTTTATATCAAAAGCTTTTTTTTACACCCTGCACCCTGGGCGCAGCCACCAAGTCCCCATTGGGTTCCTCAGCCGTTGTTTCATCCATGCAGCACTAAGGCTGGCAAAATGCCTCCACTTTGGGACTTCTGATATACTCCACTTGGTTCCTACAGTGTATGAGGTCTCATGGCTACAATACTTTACTAATTCGCATCTTTAATCCAATTCCCTGGACTCTTCGGGGAAAGATTCAATGAGTTGTGTGCAGACCAGGTTACAATAAAAGCCAGGGCGGGGGGGAGAGACTTGGAGATGTAGCACAGGGAAGTCAAAATTTATTAAACAATACGGGTTAACAATTTGTAATCAGAACCTAAAATAATGAAGACTTGTTCCTAGGAGGAGATTCCCCCTCTCTGCTGTGTGTAGGTGAGGAATCCCACGGTCAGTCCACGTGCCTAATAAAAAGCTTTCCAAGCCATATAACTTGAACAGAAATTCTCAGAAATGCTCTGGAAGCTGTCCTTTGATGATGGACTTAAAGCCAGGTTCCCAAGTTGTATTTACCGAATTTCAGAAGCAGTTGAGACGCTGGAATAAGCAATGGGTGTCAGCGTTTAACCCTTAACCACCAGAAGCCCCGGGAAGACCGTGGGGCAGAGTGAGGTTTTAGGGCTTATTTTATCTGGACTTTAACCTTTGCTTCGCATAAATGAGCATTTCCAAAAATCTCAGACAGAGTCAGCCTCCCTATTTTCTTCCCCAAATGAGTCTCTCTTTTAGCAGTTACCGAGCTGTTCTGCATGATTGAATTTCCATTTCCAAATGGCACGCGGTGTCCCGACTTGGAGCTGCAATTTATTTGCTGCTTTAAAAGGACTGCTCTCCCCTAGCCTTCGGAGATTTCAGGTCACAGCTCGTCAGATAACGCCCGTCCCAGGATCGAGCTGCAGCTCAGTAGTTTTCCCCCTTTGCTCTAGTGCAGGCCACTTGAAATGCACCAGGTCCCAAAAAAGACAATTAACCCAAGGCAAAATTCAAGCTAATCAGGCTTCGCTACAGGGACCTCTCTGCTTTGCAGAGATCCACTTCTTTCCCCGTGATCCCAGCCACGTTTCAGAGGTTTGCTGTGCAGGGACACGTTTCTATGCGGGCAGAACCGATGGGATCTGCATTCACCTGCCCCCAGCTCCGTATTTGTGTGCACTGCTGAAACGATCTCGGCTGGGCGCGGGAGGAACGGGCACGGAGCTGCGCTTTGACGTGCTGCAGAAATTTAACTCTGCCTCCCTTCTGCGAGGGATTTTGTCCGGTGTTTCCTAAACCCCTCTGCTGAACAGGTAGCGGGCTGGATTTCTGGTCAGCCCAGGACAGTCTCAGAGGCTCAGCCAGGAGAAGAACTGACCCTGTGTTGATCTCCGTGCCCAGAAATGGCATTTACCTTGAGCACCCCAGCTGCACTCACAGCACATCACGCTGCTGGGAGCCCCCTCATCCCTGCCCCCAGGGGGGATGAATCAGACCTTTTCCAAAAACCATTTGCCAGCCGTTTCCCCTTTCAAAACCCTAAAATCATTGTCAGGAGCTATTTACAGCCCTCCGCAGGCCAGCACAGCGCAGCCACAAACAAAAACCTTTCTGGGTCAGCCCAGCCCTGCCGCTGTTTGTAAACAGGGCACAGAAAGGGACGGTCACGCTGTGCAGACAGGCATGGAAACTCTTGCTTCGTAGCAATCCCTCCCTGGGGATTTGTGGTGTCAAGGCAGCGGGGTCACGCGACTCCATTCATCCGCACCTCCTCGGGTCCATGCAGTGCTGGGCTCGCTGTCCTGGGAGGGATCGTTGCCGGAAAATAGGGGCACAAGAGCAAGAGAGCCCTGGGACACAGCGCAGGGACACCCCAGCTGGAACTACCGATCCTTCACTTCACTCCAGAGTTTAACATTTAGCTGGTTTTAATTTAGAAGCATAATTAGAAATACAGGGAATTTCTTGCCATGGATGAATAACGCAGGGCACTCAGTGGGATGATGGGTGACGTGCTCCTACAGACAATGAATGCCGGCGGTGCTTGCGATCCGAGGACATCCTGCTCATCCAGGGGATGGATCCGTTCACACAAGGCACGCCTGGACAATCGGGAAGCACTCAGCCAGGCAAATATCGAGCCCCCACGTGCAACCGCAGGGCTTGCCGTGGATGTTCAGCCCTACACGGGGCTGGGGATCCATGGGGCGAGCAGCATGGTGCACGGCGTGCCACCTCTGCCAGGAAAAACCACCATGGGTGAAAGGCGAAAGCAGGGAGTCGTCTGATTACGTGTTTTAATATTCCTGCATCGCAGAGCTTACTACGAGCTGTTTTGCAAGCAGAAATTTAAATGACGAGGAAAGCATCAGGGCTAATGTAAGCGTTGTGAGCTGCAGAGGGCTTGCATGCCTTGCGATTGACTTGTGAAGCCATTAAACCAAAGCTGCTTGCTATTCTTCCGGAAAATAATTGGATTTGGAAAGAATAAATCATTATTATTTTTAACAGTGCTATTACTCCATCCTAAAGCTTCTGCTGACCTTCAGTCGCGCAGCTCAGATCCACACAGCACCTTTTAACCTCAACCCACTTTAAAATATTAATCCTCATGCACGGCACGAGCATTATTATCTCCTCTCCGGGGCTGTGGAAGCACGGCAGGGCGATGGGCTGAGCTGCCCGGAGCCGCCGGGAGCAGGGGTGATGCACGAGAGCAGTGTTTTGAAGGAAACCTTCATCCTGGGCTGAATGTGAGACCGTGACCATGTCAGAAAGTGGGAAGTCAAGCAAACCCGTTACGAGGCACCAAGGCTCTCACAGTGATGCCCATCCTATTCCGGAGTAAAATAAGTGTGTTGTGATGTTCTCGTGGTAAAGTTATCTATGCCATTTTTTCAGTTGATATAAAAAAAAAATAGACTTGCATTGGGATGCAAAGCAAGCTCTGATTTTAATTGTTTTGCTTTGGAGAAGAGAAGGCGTGGGGAAGGTTTCCAAGTGGGAGACAACCGCATTAAAATACTAACGGTGTTCTTTGTGATTTTCTCATAATGAATGAGAGCTGTTGACTAACCTGGAAACGTGACAGGAACGGGTCACATTGAACCGAAACAAACATTTCTCTCCCAAATGGTTAAAACGCGACATTTCTGGCCAGCAGCCCGTGTAGACCCCCTAAGGGATTCAGCCGGGAGCGGGCAGCAGACGCCTTCGCATCCCACGGCGGCGGAGGAAGGCTGCAGCAACCTCCTCCCCAACCTCCCACGTCTCGCCCAGCGCCGAGCGATCCAGAGACGTTGCCAGGAGCAACGATGAGCGTTTCACCTGCGTGCAGGCCGCCCTCTCCTTCGCTTCCCTGCTGCCGTGGCCCCGGGCCCGCTGTGTGGGGCTCGGCAGCTTGGTGCTGCCCTCCCTTCCCTCCTTTCTTCACCAAAGCTAACACCGGAGCTCCCTGGGAAATATAAGGGGTAACGCAGGCCGTCAGAGGATGGCTGAATGAAATGCTGTGACCATTTGGGATCCCACTTAATCCCTGACTGTGGTAGGGGATGGATGCATGCGTTAAAAACAAGCAGCTGACCCCATCTTCGCATCTTCAGATATCTCCTGCGCCCTAGTGCCAGGGCAATTCGCTGCTCACCCGATGCGGTTCCACCGAGTGACACGTTTTCGGAAGGTTTTATTCCTCTACAGAAAATGAAAACTGCACTTGAGGGTTTTAGTGAATAAATGCCGCTAATCGTTTTAAACACTTTCAGAAAGCTGTGCTATTAAAATCAACTCATCCGTTTTTACTGGCGAATCCCCTCCGCACTGCTCCAGCCTCACCCCAGGGAGGGCAGCCGAAGCGGTGCCACAGACAGCAGTTGTCGAGACAGCCTCTGATTTAAATAGGGACCGGGTCATTTAATGCCTTACAGATGGTGGCAAGCAGCACACGAGGTGGCACCGGGAGATAAGCTGGCGGATGGCCCCCAGGGCAGGCTGCCCCTCGCTGCTGTCACCCCAGAACCAGCACACAGAACCCCGATGGGAGACCAGAGGCAGGGATCCAACCCCAAAAGGAGCAGGGACCTCTCCCAAGCCCTGTGGCTCTTCCTTTTTGTCATTACTCCATCATCGACCACACGCCATTAATCTGGATGGATTGCAACATAAGCCAT
Source organism: Nettapus auritus (assembly GCA_011076525.1). Taxonomy (NCBI): domain Eukaryota; kingdom Metazoa; phylum Chordata; class Aves; order Anseriformes; family Anatidae; genus Nettapus; species Nettapus auritus. The sequence goes on along the minus strand of CM021770.1, from coordinate 33,295,151 downwards.
CAATGTGAGCGGTTCCTAAAAATGGCTCAGTTTTCTTCAAGGTCTTATGTATGCCTAAAACATCCCAAAAGGCAGAGACCAAAGGGATGATAAATAAATTGATCTGTTCTTTCAGCATCTGTTAAAAAGTTGTGCTCAAATTTACCCCGGTAAATACTTTGACTTTCTGGGCTCTCTTGCCTTCTCTCAAAACCAAAGGATTTTTTGTTGTTGTTCTGAAGCCGTTTCTGAAATGACAACTCTGAAAGACTTGACTCAGTGTCTTTTGTAACAGCAACTAAAAAAAAAAAAAAAGAGGAGATGAAATATCAGCAGAGAGGATTGATGGAGCAAAAAGAGCATCAGAACAATAGCAGGTGTCAGTCCGTGGAAGTATTTCTGGAAAAGGGAAAAGCACAGAGTGTTCACATCAGAGACGTTTTGATTATAATTCCCCCCCACAATGACTGTGCAGTTGCAGCTGAGAATTATTCAAGGTATTCAAAAATGATCATTACCCCCCAAAAAAGGGGAAAGAAAAAAAAGCTGTCAGGCAGACTGGCACCTTCTGTCACGTCACTGGAGGTGCTGGGCCACCATTAACCACCTCCATGAGATAATCACGGTGTGTTTGTGAACTCTTTTATCTAGCGAACCTGCAAATGTGGCTGGAATTTGTCACTGTTGGACGTTCACTTGAAACATTTTTTTCAATTTATTTATTTTTCTAGATGGCATTTGAGGTTCTATGTCTTCCCGTTCACTTTGCGATTGCTGCTGGTCAGTGTGTCAGAGAAGCTCCCCCATTCTTCCCATAGGATTTCTTTTTAAGATGCTGTTTTAAAGGAAAAAAGAAAAGGTAAACCTACACACAGAAGCCAGAGGATTAAAAATGGGATTACATCAACAGACAAGATCCCTGAAGACCTGTTCAGTCTGCCCCTTTTGAGACAGTCTGTGATGATGATGGAGGCTTTGAGAAGGGCTCTTCTGGTTGACTCTTGAGGCCGCCTTTGCTTAATCGATTCTAAAGCTGTTGCAAAGCCAAGTTTTGGATTATCACTGCGGTGTGAGTGGAGTCTGTTTCAGCTGAGACCTAGGTCTGTCTCAGTGGTGAGAGTGACTGATGTCCCTCAGCACACCCAGAAGCCTCCCCTGAGGAGCTGCACAAACCATTTGAAATGTTGAAGGCTGCAGATCTGTGCATCTCCCCCTCAGCAGGACGTTCTTCTCTATTCCCACCCAGCCTGCTGGCACGCCCCTCTGAAGACAGATAAAAACCTAAATGCTATACCCAGAGATCAGTCCCATCTACAGAACTTATCCATTAATGTAATTACGTAGGCCCAAAGTCCTACAAACAAATGGCATCAGCAGCTGGTCGCACCCCAGGGCCCACCTCCCTGCTCAGGACAGGCTGGAATAAGGTCAGCAGATCAGAGACCGTGCCAGGTCACTCATTAGTCAAAAAACAGAGAGCTAAACAGGAGGGTCAGCCACCTTCTTGGATGTAAAACCTCCAAGAGCTGCCAGACAGGCCCAGGTTGCCTGCTAAGCTGATTTGCTGCCATGATCTCCTACCCTCGAGTCCAGTCAATAAAATTACAGTGATTTGTGAATAGGAACAAATGAAAAACCCTCAGAGTGATCCAATTCTAAACAAAACAAAACAAAACAACAAACAAACAAACAAACAAAATACAGTCCCATGGGCTTAGATATGATTCAGGTTTTGAATACATGGCTTCTTGTTGGTTAGCACGAGTCTGCGGGGCCTGCAGCTGAAAGGCTCCCAGGACATGGTGGAACAGGCTGCTCTTCGTGAATTTTCTTGTTTCATTGCCCTAAACACACTTTAAAAACACCATCTCCTCACTACCGGCTTAATTCATGCTCCGTGAGCACGTCGGCCTGCTGTCGTAGCAGAGGTTGGCACATGTTGTGTTTTGGAAAAAAGCTCTTTGAAACCTTCAGTCTGGGAGATAGCTCGAGATCTACAGCCACCAGCAGGGCCTGGGGGGGGGTCACCCAAGGTGACAGGCGCTCCTCAAGGCCATTAGTGGCCCTCATGGCAGGTTGGAAGCACGCAGGCTATTTTCAGCCCCTCATGGCTGATTCCCAAATAAATACAGGCCCTGGCGCCGCTCAGGCACGCAGGCCGTCCCGCTGAGGCCGTGCTGTAGGACACAGCTCGTGACTCGTGGCTTTCCGCAAGCAGACCCCGAGATGACAGCCGTGCTCTGACAGGCTGCTGTGCCCTCAGCAGAACAAAAACACTCGTCTGGGGGTGGTACGAGGTCAGCCAGGATTCCTGCAAGCACCCCTTCCCCGGGCAACCTTGGCAGAGAGCACAGGGTGAGCCTCAGGGTGATTTTGATGCTTTTGCCAGACATTGGCACCGTTCAGGCTGCCCTCACTGCTCCTCGTGCCTGACAAGTCCCTGGGACACCACGGCTGGCTCCAGGAAGGCAAAACTCAGCAGAGGCCCATGAGCAAAATGAGGCTTTGTGGGGGCCTGGGGCTGGCTCCTGGACTCAGAGCTTTGTTATTTTAGGAGATTTTAGTGCCCCAAGTGGGGCAGCAGCTCCGAGGGGAAGTTGCAGGGACCTGCAGCCAGTGCTGCCCCTCTCGGGGGCTTGGCTGGGTGACCCCCACCACCGGGACGGGCTGTGAGCCACAGTAGGGTCTGGAGGCCTCACACACTTGGAAATCTCCTTGGGGGGGCTTTTAAAATGAAAGCATGCTTTATTTATTTATTTAATTAATGGAGGTGAGCATTGCTGCATGCAGTCAATATTCATTCATTTATTTATTTGTTTATTTATTTATTTATTTTTCTGGCAAAAGCCATGATCAGCCACCAGCAAGAGCTGAGAACAAGTCTCTCAGGAAGTCAGGGCCTGCTCCACTTCCACATCGTGCGCTCAGAAGTCCTGCAGGAGATGTTTTTAAAAAAAGGGCTCCCAATTTCTTTTAAATAGGTTCTGGCATGGCAGGAGTGTCCTTGCCATTAGGAACATCCTCTCCCAGGTATTTGACAATCCCACCTTAAGGCTCCCGCCACATACATGGATGTTGAGTTTTGAGAGCTGGCCTGGGTGGCTCACAGCACAGGAGCGGGGCTGTGAGGTTAAAAAAAATAAGTAAAAACTGCCTCTTCTTTCAGGTGGGTTTCTGCAATGAGAGGAAGTTAGCCAACAGATCCTCTCCTTCACCTGTGAAAAAGTAGGAAAAAGAAATCTCTGTATGCACCCGGCAGCGTGTCCTTGCGGAGCGGGGTGCTGATGGACAAAGGTGGCTCTAGGGACAGCCGGGGGACCTCGGTCCTCACCCAACTGCATCTGCATCCTGCAAAAATATCAGACATCCTTCCGTTCTCTACAAAAATCAGAAGGAAATTAGTAATAATCACAAGCAGGTTTAGATCAGGTTCACATTAGGCTATGTGAGGCTAGAAGAAACTGCACACGAACAAGTTTTCAGAAGAAAAAAAAAAGGAAAGCCATTTCTGCTGCTGAAACCTCAGTGTTTCCATCAAACGCCAGACATTTCAATTTTCACTTTTGCTCACCAGCATCCTCCTGAGCTCCTCAGCGGTGGATAAGGCCACATCTTTACATCCCTGAAGGCTCAGCTGCCACGCCAGCAGCCACCTTATGGAAGAGCATTTTATCCAAAAAGGCAGTGTCCGCTGTTAAAGCTGTCTGCCAGAGGGGCACCCGACAGCAGCAAAAAGCGTCACTGCAGGCAGGAGGCCTCTCTGAATGACACACGACGTGTTCCTTCCCATCTGGAGGTCTGGCTGGGTTTTGTTACCTGAAGCTCGCGTACTTAAATTTAAAATCAAATTACGGAGGTACTTTAAATGAAAAGGGGATCGAGATTCGCTATTTTCATGGGTAATTCAAAAATAAAAGTTGCAAAACTCTGAGAGTTGCTCCTTTCTAAAAGGGGATCAAGGTACCTGCAAGTCCTAAAAAATAAAAGAAAAAAAAAAAAAAAAAGAAAAAAAAAAGGACTTTCTCAAACAAGCAAGGAATAAGGCTTAAGAGAAAATAAAAATAAACAGACAGGCTTGAATTTAACCTGGCATTAATAAAGCTTAAGAAAGGATTATGTTAAGCTTGAAAAACACACGTGGTTTGATTTGGCAGCTCGTTTGGGTTTTCCCTTGGAACTGCACTGAGGCTGTACCGGACCCGTTTGCGATGTGAGAGGCCAGCCCAGCATGGGTGCAGGGCTGGGGGTGCAGCATAACTGCAGAATAACCTGCAAGTCCAAAGTTACCGAGTGATTTTTCGCAGCAATGCTCACTGAATTGCTAAAATTGCTTAATGAAAAACTGCTAAAATGCACCGCAGGACAGGAGAACCTGCACGCTTACCCAGCCCTTCCAGCACCGAGGCATGGGGCATTTCTGGAGATGGGGTCAACAGGCAGAGCTTGAATTTGGATACAAAAGCTTAAGTTCAGGATTTTAGTCCAAGATTATCAGCTCAGAAAGAAGGGAGCAAACTTTTCCTGGTAGCAACCTGCACAAGAGCTGTTGAAGACAGGACTAGCAGCGCTTCACGCGTTGGTCAGCGTGCCCAGTTCATCTCCCAGGAAAAGGCACGGTTGTGCAGTCTTCAGAACTAGAGGACAAAAGGATTACCTAGTGGTGAGGGAGGGAATCGGTGTGGTTAGCAACGCCAAATGGCAGAGAGCCGAGGGATGCAGCAGATCCTGCGCCCCTGCTGAGCACCACGCGAGCGACGCGGTGTGGGACTCAGCAACAAACCCGCTGCTAAAATAACGGCCTTAATCCCAGCCCAGCGCCAGGATTAGGTGTTGTGAGGATGACTGGCACTTCCCTCACTCCGGTCATCGGTGCTTCTAGGGCTGGATTAGGAGCTGGAAGGCCGTGAGGGTGCAGGAGGTGGGTCTGTCACCGTGCCACCGGTCATCACCACCTGGGGGGACCCACGCTGCTGCTTCTGCATGGGTGCACAAGGATGAGTTTCAGGAACCTCTGGCTGCAGGGCACGAAGCTGCGTTGCTCTCAAAGCAGCGGCTTCCCACCAGATTATCTGATTTGATGTTAGGGGATTTAGCACGTCGCGCCTGGAAGTCAGAGACGGGATCTGAGAAGAGCCACAGGTCCTCCCAGCTGATGTGGTGCCAAGGACGGGCACTTTCCAGGTTCCCTCTAAGTAATCTCACTTGCCTACAGAGGAGACAATTCCCATTTCACAGCTATTCTGCAGTTGTGTGACCCTCTTTTGCTTCTGAGCTGAATTAAAATAACTTTTCCATGTTATCTCGCACTCGTTATGTTATCATGCAGCTCCCCTGCCTTGGCCATGTGTCCAAGCCTTCTAAGTGCCCATAAATTGTCCTGGGACACTTCACACGCTCCATGCCAAAGAATTAATTTCATCTGAAACCAACTGCACAAGAGTGAAGGCAGTGAAAAACCTTGCAAATTCTGCAAGGCAACCGAATGTCGCTGTGGCGTGCCCGAGGCACGAAGACCAGACCCAGCCGAGGCACCAGCCACACACCAGGGGCACGGGGCTGGGCAGGAACGGTTTCCCAATTTGCCAAAACAACCAATTTGCCAAAACAACACATTTTCACCTGCTGTAGCCACCCTGGACGGGGACTGCCCCCACGTTGACTGAAGCCAGCACTACTCCCCCAGGACAAAGAGCACCTCTCGGCTCCCAGAAGCAGGAACAGCGCAAGCCGTCCCCAACGAGGGATCCCCGGGGATTCTCGCTCACAGCAAGGCAACCTCTTTTTCTTTTTTTCTTCAAATTAGCAACTGCAGATCAGAAGCTGCTATGGGATTCGTTATTTACAGGTAAGCAAGAGAGGAGTAAGGAAACAAGGAAACAAAGGAAACGCTCAGCCTTTGCTAGGGGAGGCGTGAAACGTGATGCAGGCGAGAACTCCGCAGGTGTTGGAGGTGACAAACACAACTTGAAGCAAGGCTGCGTGAGGGTCACGGTCTGCTCGAGCTGCAGGCTGGGACCGATGCCCACGTGCTTCACAATTTACTCACAAATCTCTGTAATTAAGCTCCTGTTTTCTTCCCAAATCAATCCTGCATGCTTCTAGAGCTTATAGAGGCATACGTACGTACACACGCACCCCCACACATGCATCCTTTGGAAAGGCAAGGCTAAGTGCACGTGATAGAGAAACATGAGCACAACAATAATTGCACACCCTGAGGGAAAGCCAGGGGAGGATTCCCCTCGAAGGAGCCAGAGATCAAGGCTGCCACCGCCCTACAGCCCGTTCAGCATGCTGTGTACCTACGTGATACAACCTGTTACCTTCGGTACGACGTGAAGCATTTTTTCAGTAAATAGGAAAAGCGATCAGTCTTTGCTCATTTATCCAATTGTGCTACTACCTGAAGCAGTGACAGCTTCCCATTAAATCTTTAACTCAGGACACGTCAGAGGCCTCAAAACATCCCCGGTGAACAAGCAGCTCTGCGATGCCGTCAGGAGATACTGGACAGGAGCAGCTCAGAACCTGCAGAGTCACCAGTATGCCAAAATTAAGGATGCTCACGCTTCTTTCTGCCACCGTGTAGGAGGCCATAAGCAAAGACAGGAGCTGGAGACCTCCATACTTCAACCCTGGCTAATTTCAGAAATATTTGGCGATGCTTTCCACTAAAAGCATATACAATCTTCCTAACTTCCTAAGGGTTTCCATATCGTACGTTCCTGTTCTTCTAGCTACAAACAACCAGGAAAAAAAAAAAAATAGAGATAAATTTGGAAACAAAGGAAGTGGTGATTCTAGGTTTCTTACAACAACAGAAGACATTTCATCGTGCCAAATAAAAGACAGGACTTGGAAATACAAACCAGAGGCAGCAGCTTTCCGGAGCTTTGCTTGGATGCTGTCAGTGAATGGACATCGCTGCACGTCGTTCTGTAGTTCCTGGTGATTAAAGCTACTCCCTATTGCCTTCTGCATCCCAGCCCAACAGCATTATTTTTAAACAGCACCGTAATAAAAACTGCAAAGTCAGCTCATGTATTTTTACCCGAATATGAGCTGAATTTTAAAAAAAAAACTCCCTTTGTTCTTAGAAGCAGTTACAGTAAACTGAATACCTGCAGATACGCGCTAGCCTGAGACCCAGCACGACTGCCCACTCACCTCACCCCCAAACACCTCCGTGTTAGGTGTAAGGACATGCAGAACAGACGTTTTCTGATATGAAGAGATTCCGATCTTCGTACCGGCGTAACGACATGAATGTGACAGTGCAACCTCCTCTCCCCTCAGTCAAATCCCCCTCTGCAAACAGCCCGACGGGACTGACCCCAGCAGCCACTGTCAGCTGCTTCTCTCTATTCGAGCGAGTTATTCCATTGACATAGAGCCTGACAAATATTAAAATATAAATACAGGATTAAATAAGATTTTATTGTCACATTTAACTGCTTTGTCAGAGATGTACATTTTGCAGGTTTCTGTGCAGGATAAAAATAAGACTGTAGTTGCCATCTTGTCAACTCGCATTTTGACACACGCGCGTCCGGAGCAGCTGCCCTACGCGCAGGTGCTCGCGGAGAGCCGGCGATAAAACCAGCACAAGGTCTCTGTTACATGGATTGCAACACTCCAAGACAAAAATGCAACAGTTTAAGGCGAACGAGAATCATGTCAAATAGTTAAAACAGACCACGAGGTGTTTAAGGGTGGAAACGCTCCGTAGAAGAGAGGCGACTCGAACGCCTCCTCTTTCCAAAGCCGTTTTTGCCGAATTTAGTAGGGGTGAAGAGAGGCTGATCAACAGACCTTTGCCTACGTATACAACACGGACTGAAGCTGGAGTCTTTCCCAAAATCTGAGCCGTTCAAGCTTTCAAGCAACTGCTTTGTTCTTCTGGGTAGAAACCGAAGAAGTGGTTACTCGCACCTCGAAGTGAGAAATGCTTCAGACACCCTCATCTTCAACTGCATGTTCCTCATTTACAGATCAGGGATAGAAGTCCAATAATACAAACCTTTTAGTGGCACGATTTCACATATTTTGGGCAACGTTAGTATACAAGCAGTAATTAAATAAAAAATAAGTGCATCCAAACATGGAATTCTCTAAATATCCCACGCTTCGTGGATCCCAAATGGCAGTTGTCGGATGAGAGCTGTAATTCGAATTCAAATAATCATTTACACATTCCATCCAGAGAAAAGAGGTAATAAACCCAGGGGACTCTCCAAGCCATCTTCTCCTACCCCGTCCCCTATTCATGACGTAAAATAACTCACACGGAAGTGTAAATCCAATATTCAGATGCAAATAAGATGCAAGAAGCGGTTTGTGACGATCGCAATTTGCAGACTCCACAGCCCAATCGCGGTGGAATTTACTGCTTCCGTCAGTCATTGACTCCTCTATGTGCACTTTGCATTCATACTAAAATAACACACGAGACAATAAATGAGGCTAGCGTGGCATAAAGTCACTGTAAACCCAGCAAAACCAGAATAATATTTACGACATTCATTGGGGTGATTTCACCGGTCATCCCACCCCCCCCCCCCAACACCCTTTAGACAAAAAAAGGCAACCATCTTTTTAGGTGATACACACATTCTGCTAGTAAAAAAAGTTGAAACAAACCCCTTCTCTGTGAAAAGAGCGTGCCGATGGAAGGCAGACCCCACCTGTCTCAACCAGGCTCCTCAGAATTAGCAACGTTTCTTCGCTCGAAGGCCAATTTGGCTTACCAGAGAAAGCTACGTTGAAGGCGGCTGATAGATTTTTTTTTCCCTTTCAAAAATTAAAATTCAAGGCATGATAGTGCAAGAGGTAAGTTTTGATCTGAGAACATTATCTGTAGGCTAACTGTGCTTAGTTACTACAACCCAATTTATTGTCTTAAAGAAAATACGGCAACGAAAGCTACAAGATTTCTATAAATTTCCTTTTGCCTAAATTTACCGGTACATCCACGAACCTCATCAGTATTAGTACAACTTGATTATCCTAACGATTTCGTTATAAAACTTGCAAAACGTATCACAAGGTGAACAAACCCTCTAGTGCAAGTCTTCTACGTGGTGTGCACAGGAACCCTGTGTAGTTCATTTCCTCCAGGTTAAATCCCCAAAATCTCTCTGTAACAATTATGAAAACAGTGTCACGTCGATTTCTCTCCCCCCCCCCATCAAATCGGGGGAGGTTGAGCGTTCCTGGAATCGCCGTCGGGATGTGCCGAAGGTCGGGAATCCCTCGTCTGTGAGTATTCGCTGTCAGACGACTCCGTGGGTTCCAGCAAGTTTTCGTAATCACTGTCTTCTGACTCCTCAACATTGTCACCAACCGCTCCTTGGGAAGGCGGCATGGATGCTCCGTTACCTGAATATTTCAACCCTGCGCTTGTCGAAACGTAACTGGAAGATCCCACTGCTTGAGGCCGAGGCATGAACGCGTTGCTTTCCAGGATGCCATGGCCGACAGTACTTTCTTGACCGGTCGCGTTGAAGTCGGAGTACGGCGGCGGAGGGTCGGAGACGTCTGAATCTTCGAGCGTGCAGCCTTCCACGGCGAATCCGGTGTAGGACATTCGTGGGACGAACATGGGTTCCAGGTTATCTGTCGGCATTTGCCTGCTTAAAATTGCTTGCTGCAGTCCTGTCAAAGCAAAGGAAATCGGGATATTGAACGCCGAAGCTGGATCGCGGTCCGCGTGAAGAGCCACGCAACAGGCAAACCCCCCCCGGCCGCGTCCTCGGATTTATTTCAGTAGTGGCACAGCGAGACAAGGGCCTTGTCCACCCAGGGCAGGGTCTCCTTCCACCCACGTTATTTTAACGGACAAAGCAAGGCCAAAAGCCACAGACGTGTCCTGCCCGGAAGGATCTCCCAGTGCCTCAGCGTTTCATAGCAAACAGAGCAACATAAGCAGTAGGGGGATTAAAAAAAGAGACAAAAGAGACTGAGGAAACTGCTTAAGCCTCCAAATATACGTAGGAGAGATAATGAGGTATTACATCAAACATAGATAACAAGGAGAGAGAATCAGAAAGCAGTTTAAGTTAGAGCATCGTACGTTAGACATGAGGAAAAACTTCCCTGCGGTGAAGATTTGTTAGGCGCTGGGGCAGACTTCAGTTTCTGATTGGTTTTTGACCCGTTATTAGCCTCCAGGTATCTGGGGAATGGACACCGGAATATTTGAGGGGGCAGACAAAAGGCTCTCTGTTCTACTCACCTCCCACCGCACTTCTAGGAAAAGCAACAATCAAAGCTGAGCAGTTCCCTCAACGAGGCCAACGAGATCTCTCCTGACTAACTAGAAGGCGTATTCCCCTCGCGTGGACGACAAACTACACCCTAGAACACTGACCGACCGATTCTGGTGATCTGTCCAAGTCTCAGCCGAGTTTCATGCTCCAGAGTTAGAGACAAAACCCGTCAGCCAAGAATTCCTAACGACGACAAGCTTTCGCACAGCACCACCACAGGATTTGAATCAAACACTCCCCCTCCCTCCAGCTCCGAGACCGACGCGTTGGAACAACTCACTAAAAACGAGGGAATTCACCCAATATTGAGAAGGGGAGAGAACAGCAGGCTGGCTTCGCTCTTTAGCGACCCGCATCTAAAAACATCAGAGATGCGAGCTGTGTTTTCTTGTTTCGGCCCTCTCGCCCGATGTTCTGCTCTGGCGCACGTTTCCAGCCCCGCATCCCCATCTCGCGGGTGGTACCCAGGGGCTAGCGCCGACTGCTCTTCCTCCTCCACCCCCGCCTCCTGCCGTATGGGCTGGGATCGGCTCCAGCCGCACTCAGTACCGTCTCTGCTTCTCGCTAGCTGGTGCGGAAGCAGTTCTGGGCTTGCTTCATCTAGAGCCAGGCAGGAAGCCGAGTGACTCGGGACTCCCGCTGAGTCTCCGACCGGTGCTCAGCCCTTTACCTTTGAGGTTCGGGGAAGGAAGAACTCAGAGGAGGGGTGTGACGGATTCAACTTGGGTGTAAAACACTCATGTGGTAAGTGTACCTCGCCGCCTGGAGGAAAAACACATCCCAGCAGGGCACCAGAGCGGCCGACGGCACGGTTTGGGTTGTTAACCAGGGAAGTGACCTGCTAGCCTCAGCCACAGCTTTACTTAACGAGATACAAAACCAATTAAACACACGCTGTGGCTGAAAATACAAAATTTCATCCTCCTAGCACTTCAAAACATGGAAAGGCAGAGGCAGGGGTTGCTAAAATATATCATTCACTTATGATGTAGCTATTATTTCCCATTTGCCTATCCTCTACCCTCTACTTTCGGTCTTCCCTTACAAATAAAATTAGACCGGCAATGTCTCCCTGGAAATGTCAAGGCTGCTCACCAAACCTATCTACTGCTAACCAAACGTGTCCTGAAGCCACACCCAATTTTTAGGGAGGAGGGACAGTGCTCAAATATGGATTTTAATGGGATTTCTTCGCACCAGGTAAATTTAAATCCCAGCTCAGTACAAAACCTGCTATAAAAAACACAGCAGAAGGGTAATTTCTGCGGAGTCTCACTAGAAAGAAGAGCATGGTGCCTGTGTTGCCTTGAATAAATCAAAGAATTTATTTGGAAAGTAAATTCACAAAAATGTTGACAGATACAGGGCTGGGCTTCTACGCAGTACTTCAAAAGGAATCCCTCCGGAGTTCACGTTTGTTTTTTCCATTCCTGGCTTTCCTCCGCTTTTCCTTTCCTACAGCGAATCTTTTCCTGCGTTACTTCCAGACTTAACTTTCCTGTTCTTCCTCCACAGTTCCATCTCTCTCCTTTTTCCCGTTTGCTAACACCGGATGACTCCTACAGAAACATTTGCAGGGTACAGACTTTCAAAGTCCCGGCATCACTCAACACCAGCCCCTCATGCAACCTTCCCAGCGGCTTTTGTTCTGCTTTGCCACGAGCTGTCAGGTGTGAAAACAATCCCACAAAGCCTTTCTTCTTTGGAGTACCTTGCTCCGAAACAACAAAATCAGAAGGCGGTAACTTACTTAGTTTTTGTTCCTTTTCATTTTTTCTCTGTGTGATTTGCCTTTTTAACTTGTTCACATCGGCCTGAAAAGATTCGACGACGCGCTCGCTTTTTTCTACGTCTATGCAAACTGCCTAGGAGAAAAACAGAAGAAATACTAAGATTTTCCAGAAACGTAGGTGCAAAAACACCTCCACAGCAACATTAATAAGCTATCAGCGGACAAGAAGCCATTAAAAGCACTAAATGAAGAGCACTAATCAACTATTTCAGAGCGTAACATTCAAACTGGAGCATTTTCTTTACGGGCTGTTGTCAATTTACGGCTGCTGCGTGATAGGAAAAGCATCTCCGAATAATTCATCGTTACCGTAAGGCAAGTAAGATCCAAAGACAGTTACAATTATTCATTTAATTTTATTTTCAGTTTGAACTCAGGGTCTACAGTCACTGTTGAGTCCACTGTTAGCACAACAACGGTACTACGGTGGCATGACTTGAAACCGCAGCATGAAGGCGCGTGCTTGTTACGCCAGGCCAAATCTGAACTGGAGTCTCAAACAGTTGATTCAAAAGACAACTGCCCCGGGTTATCTCCTGACTGATAACTCAGCAGGGCCCGTGAATTTCCAACAGTTTCCCTATCCTGGTTAAGCAATGAAGATAAAGTCTTGGAAAGACTTAATTTCAAGAAATCCACACTGTCCAGAAGTGTTCTTATTTAATCTGAACATGCTACGGATACCGGTTACATCCTCAGAAGATGAGCACTGGTCACTATCATTAAACATAATCAGCTTTGAAACACAGCTCTAAAAGCATCGATGAATCTTAACCAGGAAGTCATCAGCAACGTACTGCTTCTTCCCCAGAGGTGACTGGTAATGATCTCATCTACAGATGGGATTGAAAAACGGTAACTACGCTTTTTTTTCATCTAATTTTTCAAGTTCATCGTTTCCAAAAGCCACCGCACGCGGAACTAGTTGGTGGGTAATGCACATTAAAGCTTCTCAGCTCCTTTAGCCTGTAACTTCCAGCCCTGCAACTTTCTGAAATGTTCGCTTTAAAGATAAAAGTTCCCCAACTGAGAAACTCCTAGATAATCTTTCAGCTCTAACAACGCACGGGAGGAACGTTTACCTGGTGAAACACAACCAGGTCGTGCTTTGAACGGGCAGAAAGACAACTCCCCGGTGATGACACACATTTCTCCAGGTACCGATTCAAACACCGGCGAGAACGCACAGGGATGTACGTGCTTTTGGCAAAAACGCATTGAAGAGCGATTCCATCGGCTGACGCCAGCGGAAAATAAGGCATGCTCACGCCTCGTGGAGCCGGCACGAACGCGGGCTGCCTTCTGGGTGCCAGCTACCCACCTCGGCAGGCAGGCGAACGGGGGCAACTTCCACGGAGAAGCAGCAGGGCGAGGGGTGAGGCTTTGTTCCCTGCTCCGTGCGCCGACAGCAAGGCTAAGCACCCGCAGCAAAATCGCCGCAGGGCAGACGTGAAGGGAAAGCCGGGAAATCAACTGGGACTGCATCCCAATGGGACGTGTGCGCTCCCGAGGCAGACGAGCTGCGAACTGACAAGCTTACATGCAGGGGATCTGCCACACGAGGCCCCCTCGGATGCGTTGCCACGGTGGATGTTTGGAGCAGGGCTCGCTCGTGCTCCACGCGAAGCGTTGCCAAGCTCTCACTGCCTGACGGAGCTCCCTGTGCTGCGTGCGACACACCAAGAGACGGGGATCCTTCTGAGGCTCACGCAGGCCTTTCAGCCTGCGCGAATCCCCTTCCAGAAAGCTTTTCTTCAAGGCGTGCTCTTAAAAACGGCTAACATCTCCCAGAAATCACTAAGCATTAAGTTGCCGGCTTGCAAAAGGGAAAGAATCAATGAGATCCCTGTCAGCCACCTTTCCTGCAGCCACTGCAGACGTACTGAACAGTTCCACTACTGAAGTCAAACATTCTTGCACAGTTCATGGGAAATGGCTTATGAGCACTAAGAAGTTCCGTCTCCTGCGCTCTGCTTTAATCACAAGACAAACAAAGGAAGCCACACGCACCGACCCACGTGAAGTAAAGGAAGTTACCTGTACTTTTTCCTGAAGTGCATTATAAACCTGATAAATAGCCCTGATGTCCTTCATCACGCCGTCTTTGTCAAAAAAATCAGTACTACCAAAAAAAGCAGAAACCATCAGTTAGAGCAGACAACGCGAGTTCCTACCCCACACCGTCCTCGAGTTGCTGTTACGTACTTCATTGCTGTATTTCTAACAGGAATTGTCTCTTATCTTGCTAAAAAAGTACTATACTCCCAAGAACCAAAACCTGGACGGCAGAATATTCGATCCAGGATCCTCCCGGAACAAGGAAGTCCCGGTTTGAATGAGATTAAACTCAGAACTCTTTCAGCTTGCATAATTTCACTGTTAGTCGCAGGGGCTGCTTTGCATTTACAGCATTTAATTAAAACGATCACCATCAAAAAACCAGAGCCCAGCACGGATACTCCAACTCGGTGTTCCCGTTTTAAAGCAGGCTTGCACAGAGAATTCACTGAAAAAAACCCAAAATCAAGTGCCAATCCTCCAGCCAGAAGGCCTGCAGCACCCTCTGCCCGTACAGACTCTGCTTGTCTGAGCTGTGCACCGAGTTCCATTTGTTCCTGTCAAAGATCTGCTCCGAAGCAGAAAAAGTGCAGCAGGAGCCAACTGTTCGTTCTCCCGCAGAACTGGTTTTTTCCTGCTGGCATACTCTGACTAGGCTTTGGAAGGGAGAGAAGGCAGAATTCGACAAAGCCTTACCCGTGTTCCTTAATAACTTTGGCATAATTCTGAGAAGTATTTGGCACTGAAGAGACTTTGTATTCCTGCTGACTGGTGTTGCCTAGATTAGGAATCGTAAGCGACACCCTTTGATTATACCTGTAGAGAAAACACAGGAAGAGTTCTTCATTACAAGGTATCATTTACGACAGTCTTCACACCGTTCCATCCCTCTGACGATCACAGCTCTTCTAATTTCCAAGCTTCTGGCTGAAGCGTATCACAAAAGCCGAGAGCTATTAGAAGATGTGTTCAAAATAAACCCACGATGGGAAACTCCCCAGAGGTGGACCTACCTTCGTGCATCCTACAGCCATCTCTAATTGTGCCTGCGAACTACCAGAGACACAAGAATGGTGAAGCAACGTTCGTATCTCCTACGAGACACGCGGTGCTGTCACCCGATTTCTCTTAAAACCTATTTGTCTGCATATTTAAAGATCAAAACATTCACTCCCCCAGGATAAATTTATAAACTGCTTGCACGGGTGTTGTTATCACTAACAACAGCACACCAAGAAACCACCTGAGAAACAGAAAAACTCGTTTAATAGCGCCAACTTCAAAATGCTTTGTAGGGAATAGCAATAAAGCAGAGATCAGACAAGGACTGGTTCCCGCACAGGGATTGCTTACCTTCGGTTTGGTCTAAACAGCACATATTCTAAAGCATGAGTGGAGTTATTTGCAGTGGAAATGAAGCTGAAGAGAAGGAAGACAAGATCAGGCACGCCGAGAATGTGGGTCAGCTGTTTATGAATGATGTGCTCTCTATAGGACATCTGCTGCTGAGTGTTCCTCCTAAACCTGTACCATCCGATAACGTTCTAGAATCCAAGTACAGCAGAAGAAAACAACACAAGAACAACAAAATATTAATCGGGAGACACAGATTTACCTTCTGATAATAAGCCTGTCAGAGCTAAATCATCATATTCATTCGCCAATGCTCGACACAGCAACAAAACGTTGAAATTACAACAAAACCTGTGATTTACCAGGGGTCTCAACCTATCACACAGTCCCAAAGCGACGCATCCTGCCTCGCACTGACTGCTCAGCCTTACCGAGCTACAAACACGGGTGCCCTCGGTGGTATTTAGGATCCTGCTTTCACGACGGGTTCTCCTTCAGCTGCTCGGTTTTATCTATAAGCCTTGGAGCATCTTCAGAATATTAGACCCGAGCAGTTCTCAAACACAGCAGATTTTTTTTCCCCTAAGTATTTCAACTGCCTGTCCTCTCGCACCGACCTGTAGGACACGTTTGCAGTGCTACGCAAACCTACTTGCAAATATTTGTCTGCTCATGGGACGTACGGGCCTCGTCTGCCGCGCACAGCGACACAACGGTGTGTTTAATTGAGATGGATGCACAGCAGGTAAGACATTCTCATTTCATTAGTATTTCGAACACAGCTCGTATTAAAAACCCTTTGTTTAATGTAAACTAAAGATTCAAAGGAAGCCAATAGTGACAAAGGACTCATCGCTAACAGTCTGTTCCGGGAGGACTCCCCGGAAGAGGCACTGTGGTGTAACGAAGCATTAAGATTGTGTATGTTTGCGGAAAAGAGCAGATTCAACAATACGACACCCACGTTAAACAACAAAACAGTGAGAAGCATTGGTTTTTAACTTCTTATAGTTCAATCTGTGCCATTGAATAGCCTGGGTGTAACAAAACCTGCTTATTTCGCTAACAAAATGGAACACAAGACCACCACGGATCCTGGGCAGCAGGATTTCCCGTTGTTTTTTGGCATTATGACAATTAACGGCATTAAATCTTAATGTTCTGATCCCAGAACCTTTGCAACTATCGTTTTTTTCCTCCTGCAAGGCAGATCCTAAGAAAAAATCCAGCAGAAAACCAGCGCGAGACAGGCATTTTTCAATTACTATTTGCCTCGTCTCCGGAAGGGGAACTGAACATGCCCTGCGGTGTTGTGTAGGCGAGGTACAGGGTTACGGCATGTGGGATCTGGGACTGGAATCTCACTCCATCACCAGCACGAAGACGTGTGTCTGTGCATATATTCATGCACACGAGGGACACAGGTGCTAGGCCAGAAGTATACCAGAAGATTTGCTAGAAGAGAGAGGTAAGGAAGCAGTGATTAGCGTTGCACAAGTTTAGGACTTGCTTCCCTCAAGATCCCTCCTCGGCAAAATCCCTGTCTGCAAGCAGAAGCCCACGACTGAGGCTGGTGAGATTACCAGAATATAAAGACTGCAAATTCGGCGATGCTAAACTCACTGCGTTGCTTCCTGCGGCTTTCTAGAAGGAAAAGGAAAAACAAGCATGGTATTTACCACCCTAGCTGGTAGTAAGCAGACCTCAGGAGTGACATTCATGAACCAGCAGGCGGTTTGAGCAGCATACACAATCTTTGTGCTTTATTTCTTCTAGTTAGCTACCTGCTTTTCTTTCAAGACCACTCGAATTATGACTAGAGCAGGAGGAAAAGGTAGAGAACTTACTTTTCTCCGATCTTTAAGAATCCTGTCCAAACTCTCCTCGTTAACCTTGCCAGCGTAGTCATAAAAGCTTGAAGCAAAAAAGGAAAAGAGAAATGGAGGCACGCAGTTTACACACACACATTCCACATCATTTACACCCCGCGTTTCTCAAACAGACGGCGTTCTATACGCCAGAAATCAACCCCTGCAGCTTCACCTCTATCAGCACGGGTCGGTACTCACACCACCCGCTGCGACATCCCACCTGGGTGCCGTTGGGAGCAGTCGGGAGCCGAGGGCGACTGCAGAGCTCACAGACAGAGGCAGCTCTCCCAGAGGAAGAAGCAGAGCTCCTGAGTTCGACGTGTCAGACTAGCTGGCGCGAGTACTCTAACCGCTTTTAAGCAACGAGTAATGAAATGTGATGTGCCTCAAGCTATTAGTCTTAAAATGCTTCCATTGCGCACATTAACGTGATGACTAGCAAATCACCGGCAGCCTCTACAAGGGGGACCCAACCATTTCATTCTGGCCAGCATTCTGCAAAACCCTGCTTTGCTAATAGTTCTACCTGCCGAGGAGGGAAGGAAAACAGGGCCGCTTTACACGCGGCTACAAATTCATCTCTTGAGCTCCAGTCCTGCCATTAGATTCACGAGGAGACCCTTGAAGCCAAAACAATTGTACCAGGGTCAGCAAGAACACGAAGAAGCATCGTGGTCTCTCCATACGGCCCTACTTACAGGACAGAGGCCCAGGCCCTAACGAGTTGTTATTTAGAGAATTCATAAAGCTCGTCAAGAAATACACTTCTTCCCCTTCCTCCATCAGCTCAGTTGCTAAAAACCGATTCCTCGCCTGGGGAGAGAGCGACCGTGAGCGGTTTGAGGCATCACCGAGAGCGTCGCAGACGCTGGGATGTTATCTCGACGCGTGGAGTCTCCAGCACATAAATCAGGGGGCTAGGAGTGCCCTCGGTAATTATCGGATGGCAAATGACAGCCTGCAGCTTTTCTCCAACGTAGCTAACGTCAATCGCGGTACCTAAGGTACTGCGGCTTCTTAACGGGCTGCAAAGCTCTACACAAAGACGAGATTAATTGGGAATTCCTTCTACAAAGGGTTTCTGGAGAGCAACGTAGAAGCTATCACTGTGCAACAAGCGACGACTACGGAGAAAAGCTGCGTGTAATAGACTGAAGCTGCTGAACGGAACACAGCAGGCCTAGATTTAATTTTCATTCTGGGCTACAGAAGATGGCAAAAAGAACTGGTAAGCCGAAAGCTTTAGAGTTACTTGGTGTCAGGCAGTACAACTAACGACAAAACAACTCGTTAACCCGGGAAGTGAAGAGGTGAAGGCACGCCGGGGGCACTGCGACCCAGCAGGCTTCAGCAGAGCCAGCCTAAGACTCCAGGAATTTGGATTGGTTTTGAGATTCAGCTGATAATTAAGGTTTTGAGATTCATCTTAATTATCAGGGATACGATTTGATCTGACATCCACCTCCGCTGCATGGGGGGGAAACTGGGAGAGGTAACGAGAGAAGCCCGTGCCAGCCACCTCAGCAGCCCTCCTAAACTGATTTTAGAGTAAGGCAAAAGACACTCGCACTGTAAATTCATACTCTCATCACCACGGCTGCTGCAATTTCCGCGTTTCTCTAATATTTCCAGATGAGCAAGCAGTGCTAGGTACATCTGAGACACCAATACGTGTCAGGGAGCTTCCTATTTTTACATTCCCCGGCCAACACAGGAAGACAACAGAAAAAGCTTACCTAAAGAGCTTTGAACAAGGCTCGTGGTTGTGGATTTCTGCAACAAGAAAAGAAAGAGAGACATGTCCAAGGGCTCGGGATAAAGAGACGTCTCCTCACAAAAGGCATTTAGGTTTTTGAATAAACAGTGGGGTTTGTCGTTCCCATTGGCGTACGTCGATCACCCCACTTGTCTGAAACTGCACAGGGGCCCGGCAGCAGGTTTAGCCACTAGCACAAGGAGCTGCCCCAGCAGCCACAATCCCACCGCAAGAAGGGTTGGTGGTGCTGCTGTCTGCCTTTCAAACGACTGGAACTAAAGGAAGCCAGCGGCAGCACCACGTCTTCATTCTCGCCCACAGGAAGCTGTGGAGATGATTTGCTGAACAAGGCCAGTAAATTATTTAATTATTCCAGCCTAGACCAATTCCTTCCAGCTGACCACACACACACAAGGCCACTGAGCTAGGAGACTTCAGCCACATAAAAATGCTAAAACTCGTCTGTGACAGCTGTGCCACAAACCCGTCGGTTTCATTTCACCTTCCGAGCTCTTGGTTCTACTTGTAAGGCTGACCAAGAAACACTGCAGGAAGAATTTGGTGAACAACAGAAAATATCCGGAAGATCTCTGGGGCGGGGGTAATTTCCTTTTTCACAAAAGGAAAGGAAAAAGTAACAAAAAACCAGAACAGTATCTGAAAAGAGGGTGATTTCTTAACATCACTAACACTTGCTTTCTGAAACCAGACTACGGTGCAGCTGGGAAGCGACGTTACAGCCCTATATTGTCACCAATAACCAGGTCAGATCCCACTGAACACTCACCTCCAGCTTTGTCTGAACGGATTTCAGCTGCTTTCCCCTATCTGACACTTCGATAGCCGTTATATACACATAAAAACCCTATCCCCTTATTTTCTGTAGTTTATCTCAAAGATTAGTGCAGGTCACGCGATCAATTTACCACCTATTTTTCTTTAGGAATAACCAGCACGGAATCTAACTTAACCTTCACGATGCCTGCGTACACATTTGGGTTTTTAAAGGCTTAGATGTATTTCAACACCAAGTTATGTGCGTGTATAAAAAAAACTCTTTCAGGAGCTTCCGAATCTCTGTAAGCCACTGAGAAGCTGTCACAGGCTTTTAACTCTCTCGTGTATCAAAACATCTGCATCAACCATCAACATCTACCATCAAGAGCTTGCTTCTGTTAGCATCACTTCACTCTGCGCAACAAACCAGCTCTGCAGCACTCGTGCCTCTTATCAATGCATGGTTTGAGAAACACTCCTCGGCAAATAACGCCCTGACAGGAAACTCTGCAGGGCCAATAAATCGTTCCTCCATGACGAAACCCGCAGAACTCAGAACGCACCATCTCTTTTTCACAAGAAGAGACGTGTTCGAAGCCCTTCTATCTAGCAAGCGTACCTCTCCTCACACCTCGGCCCTAAGCAAACGGTTTAGCGCTGATTCTGAAAGACTGGAAAACCTTTCGGTGGTCGGACGAGTGACACAGTGACCCTCACTGAACTGTGACGCTGAAAACTGAAAAGCTGAGCAGCGCTTCTCACGGGATCCCTAGAGGTTCTGCTGCTTACCAATGACTTGCAGGAATTCAGTGTTGCTGATCTGCGAGTCGCTAATGCTGAAGGTCTCTTCTTGTCTTACCTCTCCTAGCAGAAATCCTTCCTGCAATTTCAAGGGGAAATAAATAAAAACACTAAAAACGGGAAAAAAACAACACTATATACACGAATTTATTGCCGATTTGGTATCACTAAGTGGAAGATTAAAAGCAGAGTTATAGCTTGAAATATACGGCTGAGCCATAGGTATAAGCAGTGATGAGATCTACCAGGGCTGACTTTCTGATTCACAGCACCGCAGCAATTAGCTGTAGGATAATAAGATGTTTTAATGCCCCAAAATGCTCGCTGTGCTGAAAGCATCCCTCAAAACCACCCCATTTAGGCAGGGAAACGGGGGGTAAGGAGGGGAGCGCCCTGCCTGCACCCCACAGGACCGGGGAGGGCAGGGAGAGGCCCGATGCGAGGCAGCAAATCCCCAGCACCCCCCCTGGAGCCCGGGAGCAGGCAGGAGCCTCCCGGAGCCTCCCTGAGGAGCCGCGGCCGGGCCCCGAGCACGGCCGCCGCCGGCAGCCCGAAGGCCGGCCCTTCCCCACCCAAGCGGGCAGCAGCGAGCCGGGAAGCGGGGCTCCGGCCGCGGCCAGCGGGGTGTCGGCGGAGGGGCCGGGCACTTACGTGGTCGGCGCTGCTGTTGGCGCTGCAGTAGCAGACGGAGCTGAACGTGTAGCCCGAGATGGAAGCCGCCATCTTGGCCACCCCCCGCCGCCGCCGCTCCCACAAGGCGCCGCGAGCGCTCCCCGCCCGCCCCCGCTTCCGGCGGCGGCTCCGCGCGGGGGCTGCTGGGAGTTGTAGTTCTTTGGGCGGGAACAGCTCCG
The DNA here is from genome assembly GCA_011076525.1 of Nettapus auritus. Lineage (NCBI taxonomy): Eukaryota > Metazoa > Chordata > Aves > Anseriformes > Anatidae > Nettapus > Nettapus auritus. The sequence goes on along the minus strand of CM021770.1, from coordinate 33,273,645 downwards.
GGGGGGGGAGGTCCCCAAGGACACCGGGGCCATCTCCTAACGCCAAGCCACGGCCCTAAACCAGCTCAACAGGAGGTTGGAAAAGCCCTCCAACATCCTCTGCTCCAACCACCCCCTACCACCGGTGTCACCACCGAACCCTGTCCCCAAGCACCACGTCCAACCTCTCCTTGAACACCCCCAGGGACGGTGACGCCACCACCTCCCTGGGCAACCCGTCCCAACGCCTGGCTGCTCCTTCTGGCAGAAATGTCTCCTCGTTTCCAGCCTCAACCTCCCCTGGCACAACTTGAGGCCATTCCCTCTAGTCCATCACCTGTGGGAAGAGGCCGACCCCCAGCTCCCCACACCTTCCTTTCAGGGAGCTGTAGAGAGCAATGAGGTCTCCCCTGAGCCTCCTCTTCCCCTCCTGTGTTTTTTCACTCACATCAGTTTGATTTTTCCATTTCATCATTCAACTCTCTAACATTTTACACTCGCTAGGCCTGCGGGATTCTTCTGGAAAACCCTACCCTCTTTGTGCTTTGCAAAGGAAAAAATGCTTTGCCTCTGATTTGCAAGCAGCTTCCTGCTGGCAGCATCCCGCGATGCTCGGAGCTTCACAAATATCTGCTGATTTCACCCCAGCCCAGATGTTTCCCAGCACAGATCATCCGGCAGCCCGCGTACACTCCCGTTGGCTGCCTCTCGTGCCAGAATTAGTGTCGGTTGCAAATAGATGGCAGAATTAAGAGCTCTTGGAAAAAGTCTGATGAAAGGAAACAAATTTGTGAACAAATAACGCAAACGGAAAAAAATCAGCACCGGAGAAAACTACCTTAAGAACTTGATGGTTGTATTTTGCGTTATGCTGTCATGGAAAGTCAATGCAACATGAATCATTTACATGAATGCAACATGAATTTATTACCTCAATAAAATTCTTATCAAGTGTAGGTAATGGGGGCAGCATAAGAATAATGTAATTAGTGTGGATTTGTAAGTACCGTGGTGTGGTCACACTGGAAACACGCGGATGAGGCAGATTCCCTTTCCCCACCTAGGACACCTAGCGTTTATATTAACAGCCGTAGCTGTTCATAACTTCAGATTCTCTTCACCAGCGGACAAAAAGAAACAGAACAAGTCTTCCTTTTGCACATTGCCCTGATTTGAGGCGGTCCATACGGATTAAAATGATGACCATTTGGAGCCGTGCTGCTCCCGAGGACAAAACTATTGACGGGATTAAGTCACACACGTTGTCAGGATGCTCAAGCGCGGCTGCGAGGAGCCAGCAGCGGGACGAAAAGAGGCACAAGAGGCAAAAAGAGCCTGGGCTGGCGACTTCCAGCCGGCAGCCCGAGATTCCTGCCCGGCTCCCGGTCCTCCGCTCCGCCAGGGCGGCGGCCGCGGCGGCCCGGCCCGGCCCGGCGGTGGCGGCATGGCGGGCGGCGGGGGGGCGGCCTTCGGGCCCTCGGCCCTGGGCACCAGGCCGCAGTGAGTGCGGGCAGGGCCGAGATATGGGCTGGGATCGGGGCCGGGGTCGGTATGGGGTAAGGGTCGGCACCGGGGAGCAGTCGGGGGGGTGCCCTCCCCGCTGGCAAAGCTTTGGTTTGGGTCGCGGAGCCGGCACGAAGCGGCCCTGTGATGCCGCTTTCCTCTCCTCCGATTTCCCGGTGTTCATCGCAATTTCTTCTCCTTCCCCGTCTAGCTGGGATGCTGCGTACGAAAGGGAGCTGCGGTTTTTTCAGGACACTGGAGACGCCGGGGAGATATGGTAAATAACTGCCCCGCAGCGCGCCCCGTGTCCCCTTCGGTGATGGGGGTTGCGCAAGGGCACCCCGCCATTTGGTTACGGGGTTAGTAAATACTGCTGGGGGTTGGCAAAATCAGGGCAAATTTTAATCTTGAAGCCACCCGTTCTGCTCCTTCCCAGTTCTGCGATGTGAATTTATAAGATGCACTTAGATAATTGTCATTCCACGGAAAGCCGGCTGGGACTCGCCGTGTGTTTTACCGATAAACGCTCATTTTGTCACTGAGCTCAGGTTTAAGTCGGCAAATTGGCAGTGCTGTCTTCGTTTTTTTTTTTATATTTGGAGGGCTTCACCTTCCAAAGCTGGGGTTTCTGTGAATTTTAAGGCCATTTGATTCATTTACACTTAAAGCAAATACAGAATATGAGTTATGACGATTGCTGCCTGAGTGCTTCAGTAAGAGGCGCTTTGAAGAAGCCTGTTGTATGGCTTTGCTGTCGTGATTACCTGAGCCTTTGTTCCTAACAGGTTTGGAGAAGAAAGCATGGTTCGCATAATCAGATGGTTGGAAAAACAGAAGGTCCCCCATGACAGCTCCGTGCTTGACATTGGAACGGGGAACGGTGTTTTGCTGATTGAATTGGTTGGTATATTGCAAAGTTTGTACGCTGGATACATTATCAGTGCTCAGAACACTGTAGTTTAAGTGAAGTGCCCACAAGTGACATTAGAAATCACGGCCAGCTGTAACTTACATGAAAGAAAAAAGCGGGCAGCTTAAACTAGGAGTGGTGTTCGGTGTTTTCCATCAGCAGAACGCTGGTTGCTGTGCATGAGGTCTTACGTTGTCATTTGGTTGAAGAGGACAAGTGTTGTTCTTCTTAATGGAAATGCATATTTTTTTCGCTAGACACGCTTAAACTTCTAGTTTCTTGATACTGCCTGGATTGTCACTACTTCAGTTTTCAAAGTTTACAACATTTCTTTGAATCAGTCAGCCTGAATATTCCTTGTTTTACCTTTACTTTCCTGTCTTCCTACATCTAAAAATGCTTTTCTTCTTGTGGGTGTTGTGTAAAACACCCACAGCTAGGGAAAGCTGGTTAATACCCGTTGTCCGCAGTCAGTTCTGATAATAATACTCATTATTGATGTAAAAATGGTCAAAAGGTGTCTATGTAAATGCTTTAAAAGGTTGGTAACAGTTCTTTTCAAGAAGCTTCCTTCCTGTCAGGATGAAAAGCCCTTACCAGATGTGTTCTGTGCTATTACAATGTTGTTACAGAGTGCTACAAGATGGTTTGGAACTGCAGTGTTCTTTCCAGGTTTTGCTATGATATTAAAGGAGGCTGGTGAAGAAGGGAGCTTTCTTGCTGCAGTAGTTTCTGCTGTCCTACGTTCTCCATTTGCTCCATTGGTTACTGCAGAAATTGCAGCGGTCTACTAAGAAAATTGCCCTGAAATGCAGCGAGGTCTGGGTGAGGCTTTGTCAGTTCCAACAGGGAGTGCACAAAAAGGAGGTGAAGTGGCCAACTGGCTCGGAAATGGTGCTGCCGCATGGAGCTCGTCTTTCATTTTCCTGAGGACTGTGGGGGCCAAAATACCAACAACCTTCTGGGAGTGAAGGGTTTTCACTGCCCAAGCGCGGGTGTCTGCCATACAACCCCAGAAACCCAACCACGGTGCAGCACTGACAGCTTTGCAAGCTGCCTTCTGCTATTTAACCAGGAAGCAGCAGAAGCGTGCTTGTAAATACCACCCTCAGGACACAAGGAGTCCAACTCCAGCGTGCGGTGTGGTCACATTTGGCACTTGACCGAATGATCCCTTCCAGGCCATGCAGGTTTAGCAGCATTTAAGGCTGTTTATCCTTCAGCTTTTCCTCCTCTGCCCCAGAGACGACAGGAGCGAACGGAAACTCCCTGCAGTGACTCAAGCTCTTCGCTTCCAAACAGAGGAGCTGTTGTGGAAACGGCTCTTCCACCCCCAAGCCTTCAGCGCAGGCATCTCAGGAAGCTTGGTTCCCTCTCGGAGCTCTGGGGAGGAACGTGGGCAGAAGCCTGAGCAATACGCTGCTCGTCATCGAACGCAAACAACACGGCCTTTGTGTCTAGCTGAAATTAGCCCTCGATTAAGAACAGCTGGCTAGCGCTCCGCTCACACGGACTGAAGGGGGAAGGACTTCAAAAGAAATGTCGTTTTCCGTGCCGTTGAGGTAGCAGCCCTTGGAGTAAGCAGATAGGCAGCGTTTTGCTTAACGCTACTTAAATTCCACGCACGGTTCAAAAAGCCAAACCCAAGCCATCCGCCTCCTCCCTCTGCCTGCAGCTGGCCCTAAGATCAGAGCTCTTCCTGGTAGGTTTGGATCCAGCCGGACCGACGGGCGCACGGGATGCCGGATCTGCTCGCTTCAGCTTCCACCGAGGAGTGGGACCGTCTCACCACCCTCCTCCCACGTGCCCAGCTCCAGCTGGTGCACGGTGGCTAGGGTCTCGTTGGACGAGCTGGGTCATCGTTACCTAGTTCAGAGTTAGACCAGCAGAACGTCTCTGCGCTCTTCTACGCGCTTCGTGACCTGCCTGGAAATCGCTGGTACGAAGCCCTCAGCGCCTGCAAATGATTGCACTCAGCATGAAAAAATAGAAGAAGCAAGTTTCTCACAGCGGTTTTCCGTACTAATCAAATGTACTGCATCCTTTGGCTCTTACCGTTCAGGTTATAAACCAAATAATTGCTCAATCTCATCTGTTGTGCAAGTGTGAAAGAGGTTTTCTTCTTGGGAAGCATCTGGCGCGGGCACATGCTCTCAAAATTCCTCGTTTCTAGGTTACTTTTGGTGCCGATAAGAGCCCGTTCCCCACCGGGGTGTTTCTTTCACAGTTCTGCTCAGTTTTCCACTTGTTGACATGAACCAGCTTGCAGTCAGCCAAGCTTTTGGTGAGGCAGCAGGCAGAACGGAGTTACTGCAGGTCGTTCCCTCGGCTGTTTAGCTCTGGTGGTGATAACGGGAATAAAAACGAGTGATTTTTTTTCCCCCCTGTCATTAAGACGAGGAGAGGATGGATTAAAAATGGGGAATTTACCTGTGGAACACAACATTTGCTAGCACGCTGATCCAGATTCTCTGCTTTTGCCTAGGCGAAAACTGGCTTCACTGATCTGACCGGGATCGATTACTCACCTTCTGCCATAAAACTCTCAGAAAAAGTAAGGGAGAAGGAAGGGATGTCTGCCATCAAACTGCAGGTAAGTGTCGGGAGAAACCTTACGAAGGGAAGAGAAAGCAATCGACCCCAAGGTTAAACGGCCTCCTTGATGTTCACATGCACTCAGTGTAATAGAATGATGATGAGTTCTGAGCTTCGTTTGTGTTTTATACCTCACGAGAGAACTCTGACCAAATAAATCTGTCCTTCCGAGAAGATTTGTGGTCTATTTGTCTCGTTCGGAACGGCCACCAGGACTAAAACCGTTTCCCTGCCCCTAGCGGGGCGGACAGCCGTTTGCAGAGCTCTGCCTTTCAGCTGCTACGTTCCGAATTTCAGATTCGAGATGGAAAATCCAATCCTTATGTGGAACAACGCCCGCCGATAGCTGCGCAGCAGGAAGTTCGAGAGGCCCTGCCTGAGCGGGGCAGGGAGCAGATGACCTCCAGGGGTCCCTTCCAGCCTCTGCCCTTCCGTCATCCCCTGGCTGCCCTTCACCGAGCGCCGTCTGCTCTGCCCTTTTCCCCTCCAGCCCCTGTAGGCTGTCTCTGCTCTTGTACCTCCGTGTTTGTGCGGGGCGTAGCACGCCGTGCCTAGGAAACCGGGGATCGAAGTCCAAATGGGGATTTAAGGAAGGAACTTCCGATTGCGTTGGCTTGAGTTCTAGATGAATAGGTGTGTGTGGGCTTTGTAGCAAAGGATTAGTACGTCTGTGATGTGTATAATGCCTGGTGTAGAGAAAAAAGAAGCTGATACGTGACCAAAAAGCCTTTGAGTTCCCCTTTCCTAAGCATACCTATCGCAGGTTTGAGGCTTTCTATTTTGAAGCGTTGCTTTGCATTAAAAATTCACGAGCCCTTCAGGAAAGGTCGTTTCACAGACTTCTGCTTTAGGTGGAAGACTTCCTGGCTCCGTCAGCTGAGCTGCCAGGATTTCAGATCTGTATTGACAAGGGGACTTTTGATGCCGTAAGCCTGAACCCTGATAACGCGGCTGGGAGGAGGAAGCAGTACGTCAGATCTCTCCGCAAGGTGTTGGAACCAGGCGGCTTCTTCCTCATAACGTCCTGCAACTGGACCAAGGAGGAGCTGCTGGATGAGTTCAGAGAAGGTAAGCGGCCGAACAGAACCATCAGGGGTGCACCAGGTAGATTTTAATGTTTGCCTCAACGTATTTTCTAATCAGATGAGGGCAATACAAGGTGGCAGTAAAAAGCCTGGTAAATGCCTTAGCCTCTCCTCAGTACGTTCCCTTCAATAATTCCAGCTTCTGCATTTGCCAGTGCCAGTCTGGCAAGGGAGCACCGGTTTTGTTACACCCTGGGGAACAGGGATATCAGTCCAGTTCCATGGGAAAGGAGAGAATTCTGTACCCGTGTGATTTGATTTTGATTTTTAAATTTCTCTTCTGGCTCTTTGTTGACAGATCCAGCTCACCCATCCAACCCACCCTGAAATGACCGTGGTATTTCAGGGAGCTGGCAAGTCTGTGGCTGACCTCTTATGTCACCCCCTCAGTCGCCTTTCTGATCCTCTCTGAGGGGGTTTAGGGTTTTTTTTATTATTCGTTCGTTTTTTATATGCTGGTTAGCCCCTCAATCTCATGCCTGAGGCTTGAAACTCCGAGACTGTGGATCTGAAACAACCATCCCTCCCGGGGAACTAAAATTACTGGCAAGTCACCATCTTTTCTGCCATTAATTTGCGTGATTCAGCCATCTAAGGTTTTTATTATCCGTGGAAGGTTTTCAGCTGTGTAAAGCAGCAGTGCAGGGTAACAATACAGCCCTATAAACTTGCAAAGTAACTGCCTTGCAAGTTTTCCAGACAAATAAAGAACGGCTGGCAAAGGGTTATCCAAGAGGAGAATGAAACGACTTCCTTCTCACAAAAGCATTTTCATTTCTGTCTGGCAGGATTTGAAATGCTGGAGGAGCTGCCAACACCCAAGTTTTGCTTTGGAGGAAGAACTGGAAACAGCGTAACAGCGTTGGTTTTCCAAAGAAAAAAGTGAGGCCATCCATCTTGGGCAAATGAGATTAGCTGAGAAAAGTCTGAACTTTAAAGCAAACCCGACAAAAAACCTCAGACACGTGTGTAAATAAACGGTATTTGAGTACCCAGTAAAACGCTACGCGTGGAACTCCAAGGGGCTGTAAAAGCTTGCCCTAGGAACCTTGCAGCTTTGCATAACTTGCCTGTAAATTCTGTCCTTGCTACAACCTCGCTTGGTTTAGGGAAGCCGCGAGTCTGAGAGACAAATAAGGCACGAGGTTTGCATTTGGAACGTAAGGATTGGCTGGTGTTTAATTTCAGTATTGGTAACCAGCAGCAAAGGTATGCCACAGGGTGAAGATCGCTCTCCTCTCTTGTGCTGTAACTGGGAACAAACTCGTGGGATGTAGGCTGTATCGTTTTTCCTTAGGTAAGCACGGATCTAACTGTGAAAGAGGGAAATGAATCTAGAAGCTGTAGCTGGTGCAGAAGGAAGGACCAGTCAGTGCTTTACATTCGGAATTTTGGAAGTCTTAAAGGTCCCTTCCAAGCCAAACCGCTCTAAGTTTCTGTGATACGATTCTATAATTGTACTTGTATCGATACAACAGAATCCAAAGCTGTAACTGTACATTCCTTCCTTCTTCGTTACACATTCCCATAACGGTACCTTCCTTTTTTTATCCTGTGCTACGATCCTGTTTTAATTTATTTGCCTTTATTTCTTCTGTTACTTTGTACTTTCAAAAGTGCTGCTATTGCCTAAAGACAGGGACGTACAGCTTGTGTTTGCCTGGACACACACGTTTGCCAGGTGGCAATAATCCTGTCCTTCCAGGCATCAGGGAGGTCCCACGAGGCAGGCTGCTTGTGTTTCACGGACTGGGTCGTGTTTGTGTACCAGAGGAATGCTTCTCGTTGCCAGCCCCAGCAAGGTTCAGGTCTTTAAGGGTCAAGAAATACTTCTAGTACTTTTCCAGGACAGAAAACAAGGCAAAAAAAGGTTTGCACAGGGGTAGGTCTTCTCTCTGTGATCCACCTGGTGATGTCTTCAAGGTAAGAATCCTGAATTCTGCATCACTTTGCTAACACCGATTCCATTAGGAGAACGGTCGAAGAGCGTGGGGAAGGAAGTTCAGCCCCAGGTGGACACGTGCACGTTTGGCCAGGCCGGCGTTCCTAAACCCTGTCTGGCCAAGCTGCCATTTGGGTGGCACTGCTGTGAGACGTAAGCGGTCGTTCAGACACGGGTTATTTTTGATGAAGCAGCGCGAAGGATTCAAAGCGCACGGCTGAAACCAGCTTCAAGAAAAAAAGGCTGACGTTCTTGTAGCAAATCTGGCATCAGGTGTAGTTAACGCAAGCAAGCGTTAATCGGCGGCTGTTCTGGCAGGATGTTTGGGCATCTGATTTGTTCCCATCTGTAATTTTTGGTAACGAAGGCATGGCACGGAGTGAAAATAAATTGATGGTTGTCATGGATTTTCTTTTGATCAATTCGGAGGAGTTAACTACAGATCCATACTGCGTAAGTTATGTAGGGTTCAGGGCAAGTCCTGCTTTCTTTTCCTTACAGGTTAGATAATGATTAGATTTTGTTCACTAGGTAATATTTTTATGTCACTTTTAAAGATAAAAATTAGCTTCCTAAAGCAGTTAAACAGAAATTGAAGCATCGGATGCACGTAAATGCATCAACCGCTTCCAATTAGTAATTTCAGCCGGGCGTTTGAAAGCAATTCCTAGTAAGGGCAGTAATAAATAATAACCCAGTATTGCCTCTTGCTGTTGTACCGCAGTTTTTCAGATGTTCTGGACAACTGTTGTATTTCTTTACGTAATTATTTCCGCCTAAAGGAATACATTTTCTACCAAGGAAGCTTCTTAGCGGTGGGGAAGGGCTGGGAACCAGGCTCCTCTTCCAGCCCACAATTTCCCTTCCTCATTATTTAGCCGAGGTCGTGAATTATCCAGGGCTTCCACTTCGCAAAGCATCTTCCTGCCGCTCCCAGGCGGGATCCAGCCGTAAGGAGGAGATACACAAGCTAATGTCACCCCTAAAATACTGCTCTGCTGCCCCGAGGTGTCGCAGGCCTGCTGGAGGAGCCCTGTTGTCTTCACGTAAGTGTTGCTTAAAGGCAGAATTCACGTGCCTGCCTGCTGCTGAGGTCTGCAGTAAGGTTTTCTAGGACAACGCTCGAGAGAGCTGAAAGAAGGAGCCCGCAGATGGGTGCCTCTGTGGGGAGGGAGGCTGGGGAGCAGCAAAATGGAGTGGCACCCACAAGGTTTTGATCCCGGAATTTGTAGAAATCCCCTCTCCAGTCCGAAAGGAGCACACGGGCTGCGACGTGGGACGAGTTCTGCATCTCACCTGTGCACTGCCTGCTCGTAGACAGCCCCGTGCGCTTTGGAGCATCACTGGAGAGGAGAAAAATGCTTGTAAGTCTTGTTCAGGAGGGCTTTGTAAGGCAGTAATAACCGAGGGCCTGCTGGTTGACATCTGCTCTGCTGGAAACCCAATATTTTAGGAATAATGGAGTCTTGGCAGCAGCTCTACCAGCGCCTTGAGCAATGGCTTGTTACTGACCAGTAGGATTTGGAAACGACGTGTCAAAGAACGCCCTCGATTTTGGGCAGTCCGTCATTTCTAGACGACTTCTCATGAAGGCATGATCGCGTTTGTGGTTTTCAGTGAAAAACCTTTTAGAAGAGCCTGAGAAATCAGCGGTGAGTTAGGAGCAGGGAGGCTTTGCCTGCGGTTTGAGGAGTTCGATGGTGGTTTGTAAGGCGGGTGTCTTCATGAACGCACCCGTCAGGAGGATGGATTTTAGTACCTAAGCCCTAAGGAGCAGCACCAGCTGCGTTTGGTACGGCTCTGCCCCCGGTACCTGGCTCCTGGTACCCCCTGTTGCCAAGCGCATGGCTTTTACAGGTTATTTTGTGAGGCATTTGCTGGGAAAAGAGTCCTTTGTGTTTGTGGGGCTTGTCCTGCTGGGAGCATTTTACCCGGAGAAGAGCAGACCGTTGGATTTTTACGGGTTCTGTCAGGGAAGTGAACTGTCGGGATGAAATATCTGGCAGAGGAGACCGAGTGAAATTAATGAAATAAGTATTGATTCAAGAAGCCAGATCTAGGGGAGTTTTTACACGTGGGATTCTGCTAAGGAGGGGGGTAAACAGGTTCTCAAGACAAAGAGCCTTTGCATTTCCAGCATCACAGCGCTTTCTTGAAGTAAATACTTCTGTAATCTTGTATCCTAAGGAAGGATAACGTTCCCTTGCTCCTTGCCTTCCCTCTCGGCGCCCAGGTTGGCATTTGTATGCAATTACGCTCATTTAATGGTCGTTGCTCCCTACGTAGCGGAGATGGTCAGCTGCAGTGCTCGGTAGGTTGTTTTTTTAAGCTAATTTTTTGGAAGACTAAGAAGACACAGAATTAATATTCTGTTCTTGACCTTCAGGATAATTCTGTGGGCTAAAGGAAGAATTTCTGGGCGCTACAGTTTTTTTGAAGAGATGCTGGGTGACGTCGGGAACACCAACAGAGATAGGGCAGCGGGGATGAAGCGTGGGATCACAGCCTGCCTGTCCTGGCAGGGGACGACTTCTCCAAGTCATTGTCGAGAGTCTGTGACTACAAATGGAGACGCTCTCTCCTGTAATTTTCACCCAAATCGCCTCTGCTCTGCGAAGATGTCTCCTGCAGTAATGGGGCCAAAGGCCCAAAGAGGCAAACAGGTGACAAAAAGACACCGCAGCGACAGGGCTCCGTGCCCAGGTGTGCCAGGCCGATGCCCTGAGGCCAGGCAAAGGGCTGGCACCGGGCCTGGCAGCTCCTCTGGAGTTATTTTGAGGTGAGGATGGGTTCTTGAATAGCTTTTCTGCTGCGTTAGGCCCAGCGTGCCTTTGCTTGGTGGCTGACACTGCCTTCTGCGTGCTCCCGTGTCCCAGGAATGCTTGTAAGGAAAACCCACGTGTGCATCCCCTCTGCTGCGTCCGTCCTGCTGGCTTCCAGGGTGCCTGGTGAAAGACTGCCAAAACTTGTGTTATTTCATACAGGACTAAAACTTGCAGTAGGGCATTTAGCAACATACAGCAAAACTTTCAGCATTTTGCCTCTTGGATTGCTTTCCTGGTCTTGGCACACCGAAAGGTAAAGAAAACGCCTCGCCACAATACCTGCTTTATTTTACAGACCCATGAAGCATTTTAACACAGCAAAAGGCCTCGTGTGAAAGGAGAGCACGCAGAAAATTAACGGGCTGGGGCTCTGCTGTGCCTTAAGACCTGCCTCCTTCGTGTTCCCACTGCCTGCGCTGGGGGGAGAGGAAGGGAAGTTGGGGCTGAGCGTGTTCCTGCCCCGTCTGTCCCAGTGTCCCAGTGTTTTATTTGACGTAAACAAGGGGAAAGCCAACCCCTGGCTTAATTTCCATCAGTTAGGTAACAGTATAGCTTCGAGTGAGCAGGTTTTCTGGGTTACTGGAAATTAAACTGGGTGCTGTCAGGCAAGCAAATGATGTCGCCGCAAGGCAGCGTATAAATTCTGGGTAATAGCAAGTGCCTAAGCCTGGCCTGGAGAGCCAGAGCTAATAAACACCAGTGGGAGAACAGCAACGAGCCTCGGCACAGCCGCTCAAACAGCCAGGAGCTCATGGACAGTGCCGCACGTCAAGCAGAAGGATCTGGATTGATTCATTTACCTGAAGAATCGGCATTGATTAATTCAAAGTGTTGATGGGTTGTGAACTGAAACCCCCCATGAGCAGCACGGACACACAGGCACACACAAGCCGCTGCACACACAAGCAAGCTGGGAAATCAAAGAGGGATTTTTAGGGGGATTGTTCACTTCTTTCCTACCCACAGCTGCCGTCTACGTCAGGCTTCGAGTCCGTGGGCAGTAAAGGCACCGACACCCAGAGCCCCAAATAAAATCATCTCAGAGTTTAATGGTGTGAGTTCACCATCCACAGTGGGTAAACTGTCAGGCCCACTTCTTTAAAGCTTCAAAGTGATTTCCATTTCTTCCCCTTTTGATAAAGATCTCTCGGGCTGCCACCAGAGCAGGGACCTGTGGCCAGCCTTTACATTCAAACAACGTTACCGAGAATACCTCTGTGGGAAACGGGTTTATAGTCGGAGGCACGCTGCTGGCAGCCCCCGGCCAGCTCATCTGTGTGACAGCACGGCGGACGAGAAGCAAAAAATGCTGGGTTTTGGACTGAGCTGTGGAAGCAGCCGGAAAGCAACCGTCTGGAGACCAACCCCGCGCTGCACGAGGCTGCCGCAGGGATGGATCCAAGCAGGCTGCGAGCGTTAGTAGTGGAATATTCAGCTGGGAATCCATAAAAGCCATTTTCAAACTCGATTCCTGAAGTTCTGGCAAAGGAGCTTCATCTTGCTTGTTACCAGTCTGAATAGGTGACAAGAGAAAGGGGGATGGAGGAGCCTGGTGCCAAAGCCTCTTCGTGTCGCCGTCCCTTCTTCCTGCTCCCGATGGATTATGTGCGTGCTGAGCAGCAAGCCACCGGCCTTGAGGGAAGCTTCTCCCTTTTCTTCTGCTTCTTCTGCCCGTCTCCTTTCTTCTTTGCTACTTCAAATACCGACAGTCCTCCTTGGTGCTTATCAGGTGCCCGCGGCTGTGCCCTCGGAGGCGTACGCGTCCCTTCACCCTCGGCACTCACCACGTCCTGCTGGTGGGTGCGAGGCCCTGATCCCCTTCCCAACAAGGCCTGTTGGCTGCTGGCGTACAATCAGGACGAATTTTCAGGCTGTAGCTCACGGAGGGCTCCAAATCCTCGCTGTGGCATCGCCCTCGCTCCCTCCCCACGCAGCCCCCAGGGGTGAAGGGAAGATGTCGGCGCGGCTTGCTCCTGAGGGCCGGCTGCTGAGCCAAACCGAGCCGAACCGAGCCAAACCGAGCCAAACTAAACCAAACCGAGCCGGGCAGACCCCTCTTAGCAGCCTGCCCATGGTGAGAGCCCGGCTTTCCCCGGCTCTGCGCTGTCCAGCGCCCGAGGAGGAGCGGCGCCAGCAGGAGGCAGCCTTGGCCGCCTGTGGGGCAGCCGGGGCCGGTGCCGGGCTCCCGGGGCGTTGTGGCCGGGGCTGCGGGGAGCGGGGCCCGGGCTGTGCCCGCTCCCCCCGGGGGGTGCCCGGGCTTGGGCTCGGCACCGGGGGGGAGGCGGGCGCGGAGCCCCCCGCAAGGTGCGGGCAGGGCCCTGCCTGGGCGGCCGGCGCCGGGCCCCGCTCAGGAAGTGACAAGCGCATTTCCTCCCTCCTCCTCCTCCTCCTCCTCCTCCTCCTCCTCCTCCTCCTCCTCC